>JAOVVH010000004.1:15500896-15517514 GCA_028566435.1 Scorpiodoras heckelii
CCATACTTGAGGCACGAAGGGCTCTAGGTACACATCGGGCTTTGACCATTGCCATCGGGTAGGGAGGGGCTGGACCATTTTTAGCTTTGTAGGCCAGCATCAGGGTTTTATATCTGATGCGAGCTGCTACAGAAAGCCAGTGAAGGGTGCGCAGGAATGGAGTGACATGGCTGAACTTGGGGAGGTTAAATACCAGTAGAGCTGCAGCATTCTGGATCATTTGCAGGGGCCTGATGGTACGCATGGGAAGACCAGCCAGAAGGGAGTTGCAGTAGACGAGTCTTGTCTGCACTGAGCTTCATGGACGTTCCCAATGTACGATGTGTTGGTCAATCCAATGAGTGCTGTCAAACAAACACTTTTGATATGGACGCAGAGAAACTACGAGCCTTGGCAATGGCATGTTAAAAGACATTTAGGAACTTTCAGCACCACTGAACTAATAATCTAAGTGGGTGTAGGTACATTTATATATGGTCTTGTATAATGTTCACCCTGTGTTGATTTCAGAAACAACACCACTGCAGCACAGATCAGGATAAAGCACTTAGTGAATATAGGCTAACTGAATCATTTTTCGGTGTTTAAGTGTACAGACTATCAGGCAGGTTTACAGGAGGACATGGGTGGGGCTTTTCGGGTTTGGGATCTTTTCTCTTTGCTTATGAATACGTCTGTATTTCTTTTTTTTATTTTTGTCTTCTAACGACGTTTTCTGCAACTCCATGCGATTTATTAATCAGTACAGAAAGCAAGAAGTTGTGGTGACTTTAAGAGCCGGTGTGGACGTGTAGCAGCGCTGTTGTGTTCATACTGTACCCAGCGGACACCCGTAGTCCCGTATTAAACCCCGTATTAAACCCCAACCACTGCCATAACTCAGCACTCACACCGCCGCAGAGAGAGAGAGAGAGAGAGAGAGAGAGAGAGAGAGAACAGAAAACGGACACACCGAGCAACGAAGAATGATCAATCTGTGAAGAAGTTCATGTTTCTAGGCGTGTAGATCCAACACTGTGGCGTGAAGTGTGTGTGTGTGTGTGTGTGTGTGTGTGTGTGTGTGTGCGTCAGTCATCCCGGTTACTGACTCCAGCACTGGATCCACATCGCCTCCATGGTGAAACAAAGACTGTAGACACAGGTAGGGCTTCAGTTCTGATTTTATATCCGGTTTTTAAAAAAATAGATGTAAAGTAATAATGCTCGTAGTTGCCTAGATTGCCTTTGCTATACACACGCTGCTATTTTGTTTTTAATTCAGTTTAATTACAGGACATTCACTGTGGTGTCTGTTACATTATTGCCATTGAAATGACAATGACAAGCATTATTCAAGTAGCAACAAAAGTGAAAAGTTGTTTTTTTTGTTGGTTTTCCTCTTATAGTCTACACTGTGGATGGTTTACGTGATATTTAATAAGTGTATCTTATAAAGTGACAGCTGTGTTGAGCTTAGGTTTTCACTTTAACACTGTTGGTTTTGAATTAATTCAAGAAAAACACTAATAATGTCCATAGTTGCTTTCTACACTCATGAGCCATGATGCGTCTGGGTGATATTGAAGTCATTGTGCTTTTAAAAAACCCATGGATCAGTCCAAATGAATACTGTAATGTCTGACACAACAAATGTTAAGAAAAGACAATACATGTATTTTATGTGTCTTTGTTTACAGTATTGATTTTGCAGTCATTTTTACCTGCTCAGGTGATGTTATCAATGGCACAGGAAAGTAATATTTCAAACACACTCCTCTTCCTGCAATGCTCGATCTTTGGACAGTACTGAGAAAGTCTCTCCTCTCTTTGTTAGTGTAAAATGATTTTTTTCTCTATAGTGCAAACAAATCATGCTTAGATTTGAGGTTTAGAAAGCCTAATCTATGGTTTTGAGTGTGCAAAATATGCTACCACCGATTAATCATTTTTGTGGTTATGTTATTTTTGCAACACTCCCAAAGCTGAGATAGGGACATAAGACTGTGAATCAATTATGTGTCAAGTTACGTCAAATATATTTTTATTAAGTAATTTATGTAGTGTGATCATCTTGATGAGTCAGATGTTCCAGAGCAATTTCCACAAATCACAGCATTCACATAAGTCATTTATTAATTACTGCACTGGCAAATGTTTAAAAACATTATGACAATTTTTTCAAGCCTTAACTATAATAAGAAATTATCTTCCAGCTCCAGCTTACTTTAAATCCAAGCCTAGTATTTATTCACTTTGATTCACTGGACCTGTTCTTTATGGTCCACTCTTCTTGTTCTTTCGGTGAACATGGAGGGCAGAGAGCTTTGTGAGAAAGATGGCTGATCACTCTGGGTCTGAATACCTGGCTGAAATTTCCAAGTGAAGGAAGAATATTGTTGCACGAATGCTAGATGAATTATTGAAAGCTAGGGTTTTAATGCTTGAAAGCTTATATGGCTGCTACTCCAGAAGCAGTGTCTTCTTCAGAATAGCTGAACTGTGCTTGTGCTCTCACTTAATTAGACACCATCTAAATCCTGCTCTTATAAGAGAGGAATATACAGTATAGTCCATCTGTAATCTAAATAGAATATATTCTGATGTAGTTTTAGTATATTTAATTTTAGATTGGTGGCAGTGTGTGACTCATTAAATAGCAGAATTATTAAAAAATGAATGAAATATTTAATGATTAGAATAATATCTGTATTAGTATATCTGTAGGCCTGGAAAATAGATCAAATACTGTTAATATCACAATATATAAGCCAGGTGACATTGTGGCACAGCAGGTAGTGTTGCTGCCTCACAACGCTAAGGTCCCTGGCTTGATCCTTAACTTTGAGTTTTGTATGCCCACGTTCATGTTTCCACCCTCTGTCCATAAACATGGAAGTATGTGTAATGGGTTCAGTATGATTCACAGTGTGTATTTACTCCTCACTTCCAGTATTCTAGGAATAGGCTCCAGATTCACCTCAAATCTTAGGAGGATAAAGTGGTTACTGAACGTGAATGAATGAACCTCATGACACGCTTTTGTAATAATTTAGTGATATGTAGTTATCATAAGGTGATAACTCCACCGTCACACGCTGTAACAACTACCTACATTTGTTTTATTTTTGCATCCATCATTTCCTTTTCATAAATGTTGTGAATATGTTAATATTAGTTAATAAATATTTATATTTTTAGTTAATAAATATTGGAAGATATTTTTGCAGTGGTATCCACCATTAAAATGGAGCAGAACTGATTGAAACTGAATTACTTATAAAAATGAATTAATTAATTCTGAAGAGATGTTTCTACAAGTGGCTGTTGTGTGTGATAATTATGTAAGCTGATTCAACATGGTCCTAAAGGACCCGTTAGCAGGGAATAATTTGCTGAGTCCAATCCCTGATGCTGGAACACTCCAGCCTTGTTTACACTTCTTTAATACATCCGATCCACTGAGTCAGCTAACCAACCCTTTCCTCAGTCAGTGTGTGTATATGTGTATTTATTAGAGCAGGGAAAACAATCAGTTGTGCAGGATCAGGGTAAAGAACCGCTGGGGTAATGCATCAAGCTGCCTTTGGGCCGCCTCACTGAATGCAGAGCGGGATGTGTATACGTGAATTATGTAATATGTGAACACACAAAGTCCATCAGGCTGCGTTTTAAACAAACATGACTGTTAGACTGGAGTTCCACACTGAGCTTTTCGTGGCTTTTTATGAGTGCAGCAATATCATTAGAGAATAAATCCAATAAATCTTAACAAACCACTGCATAGTGATGAAGACTGAACAAGCATAACAACTCTGCACATCATTAAATATAGCCTTTCGTTTCGCAGCCCTCCATAATCACCCTGAATAAAACAGAATGGCACAAGAGTGCTGAATACGCAGGCAGGCAGTGGTTTGAGGTTGTCGGATATGTGAGACTGGATGCAGCTTTGTCCTTGGGCTGGGAAGCTCATGCAGAACAGCCATAAATCTTGTGGTCCAGGCCTTGCCAGAGTATTATTGCCCCTCAAAATATACACAGATGGATCCTACAAGATGGAGGATGAGCTGTGACTTTTTTTGAGCTGTGACTTTTTTTTTTTGCACTTATGCACTTTACACCAATGGGCAAGAGTGGAAATTGAGAGCACTTTGAGCAAAATTATTAATGAGTGGTTTTAGTTGCAGAATAAAAATATGCAGTGCCTCATATTCTGTGGAATAGATATTGTATCTACAGTGCATGACAAAATATTATTCAGTTATATCTTAATGGGATCTCTCCCTGGTTATTGTATGTTTTCAAAAATTAATTTAGAGGAAAGCAGAATGCTTTTTTTTTTTTACAGTAATTCAATTTAATATACACATTGTCATATTAAAGCACTGCCTTCCAATAACACACTACAGCAATACACACACTATTAAACTACATTGTACTTTTAGCCACAAATATAATTTTATTCTCTGCCAACAGGTGCAGTGTAACTCATTTCATCTTTCATCTGTTGCCTTCACACAAGAGTTTAATGCCAGCATGGGGATTTTTGGCAAAAGCCACACATGGGGGGGGGGGGATTCAGGCTTGTAGAAATAAATCCTTGCAACATACATGTGACATAGGATAGGCTTTAATTTTTAGTGCTAAAGTATTATTTGTTGTACTATTCATCATTTGGATTTGATTGCATTTCTTCTTTATGCACCTATCAAGCTCACAAATTCTGCAAGAAACCCCCCCAAAAATGTTAGATATGGTAGAGAGAAATACAGCAAAACAAAAAGAAACACAGAAAGTAACCAGTCCATATGAGATCAATAAGTATCCTGCAGTCAGCTATGCAATGGCAGCTCAGAGTGGACCTTGGGAGCAAGTATTAATACCCATATGATATTTTGATGACAGCCCTGAGGCCAGATGCAGAGGGGAAGAAGGTTGTCATTGTGAAGCTAACAGTCCATGCAATGAGGGCTGTCAGGAAGCAGAAGAATGGAAATGCTCCAAATATCAAGACTGGGTTGAGGGCTACAGAGAAAAAGGCTGGCAACTCTGGTTATTCAGAGTGGAGTTATGGTACTGCATACGGTTCCCTGATCAGTCTGCCTGCAACCTGTATGAAGTGCTGCATCACATGGTTTGAAATAGGAAGTAGTAAGGGCATCCTGTTGTAAACTAGAAGCCAAAGGGTGACTTGGCATCACTGCTGACCTGCCCGTCAAAGCAATCCGCTGGACACCCTCAAAACTCTGTCAACTCTGTTACTTACTTAAATTGTGTTACTTCATGGGTACCTCCATAATGTTATGACATTCAGAGACACAGTTTTGCTCTTTGTTTTAAATAGATGACAGCCAATTCCACTATGTTCTAAACCACATCAACAATCTGGATGTGTTCTGAGGAAGATATTTACAAATTTATGGTATTTATGGAAAAGTATTTCATTGAGAGACTTCCAATACTTACTAGGTTAGGGAATTTGCTTCATAGCCCCAGTGCAAATCTATGGAACAAGTGTTGGACTGCATTTGGAACAATGGGGAAAAGGTTCACTCATTTTTTATGCAAAATGGAGCACTAATACATAGGCTGATTTTGGAGTTAGGCAGGGTCACAGGAAATTTTTTACCAACTGCTATAATGGAACCTTAAACTGTGGTCAGTGTCTAAAAAATGTTAGGAATGACTGCACTAATGAGAGGGAGAAGTACTCATCTTCTGTCTTGCATTAATATTTCATGCTTATTCCTGCTTGAAGAGGTTCCTTAATTAATTCTGATCAGTGTGTATAAGTGTGCTGTTCTCTCCAGAATAAGAATAGCTCACTCTTTTGATTTTCATTGCAAATTCATAAAATATGGAAGAACAGATTTGAAGCTTTCCACAGACAAAGTGTAGCTATAGAAAGAAATGTTGGGTCCTATTTTACATGAGTTTATAAGGATCACGCTTATTAAAAAAATGCAGATGAACACAGACTGTAGAGCAGAAAATGCACACAGAACATCCTTAAATTGTTATTCTGGAAAATACATTCAAAATAGAACAGAAATTTCCAGCATCACTAAGAATACAAATAAATCCACATAATGGTTACTTCAGGGTGGCAGGATGCATCCGATTGTGCTGTAGTGTTTTCTAATTAGCTTTAAATAGTCCTCATTGTTGTTCTCACATGTTGGATTGTTGTTTGCCACTGCTTATGACTACAGCCTGTAATTATGGAAGCTATTGTTATTTATCTGCTAAATGTTGCTAAAATAGAGAGCAAATTTGCTTAAAGAGCTCCTTAGTAAGAGAAAGGTACTCATTAGGGCCAGACAGGAGGAAATGGATGTGGTAGATAAGGAAGAATAACAGGACAGGCAGGGGATTGGAGGAGAGAAGGATGACATGATGAGGATGGACAGAAAGAGAGCAATTAGATGGTTGTTTGCCCAGAAGGGACAGAGCAGATGAAGAAAGAGGAGTCAGATTTGGCAGAGATAAAGAGATGTTCTATGTCTGGCAGCTGAAATGATGTACGTAATCACGAGGTGAAATAAAAATAAGAGCTGAAACACAACAAAAACGTCACTGTTGGCTTGTCCACTTGTTATGGAGATATGATTAAATTTACTGAGCAGATTCTTTTGATTTCATTCTTTGAATGAACTGAACATCAGATTTACTTTTGCCCAGGTGGATATAAAACCTTCAAAATGCATCACATAAAATTGTACCATGTACAGAATAAACATATATTAACTTATTCAGTAGCCTGTGCACAAATTACTTATATTCTTATATACTTGTGGCTAAATTTAGGGCATTTACTTTCATTTTTCTAAGGCCTATCTAGCTAAACAACACCCAGTGCTAAAAGCCTGACATACTGGCTGTGTCTGTATTAAGTGCAACAAACTTTCCCATACTGATTAATATTCATTAATTTTATAAGAGTTCAAATACCATACAACAAAATGTGATTGTCTCTTATTTTTTACATTTGTCATAGGCTATTACAGTTTCTTAGCCTAGTGCCTTTACAAAAACATGGGACTGGCTTTTGAAGTTATGTATTTTGTTAGATTTTTAGTCCAACTGCTCAGACACAGTGAGTAAAGTGATGGTGTTTTACTCAACAACCAACAATCAACCAACAATCAAGGATCATTCACTGGAACTTTCCTATCAGTTTCTTACAAAGAATTGTTTTTTTTAAAGAATGATTTATTCACTTTTGTCATCTGAGAAATAGGTTCATTCACTAACAGAAAGTTAGTCTGATCCCCAATGTCAAAATGTGAGATGATATATTTCACAGCCCCATTCTTTCTTTCCCCACTATTCTGCCAAATCTCATGTCTTTGACTATAATTAATTGTGTCTCAGTGCTAAGACCAGCTAGTAATTCTTCAAAAGGTGTCTAACAATTGGACAACTGAGAAGCCAAATTGTGGCTTTTCTAGTCCTTTTAAAACAAAATAATAATTCGCATGAATTTTGAACTTGAAGCCAAAACATTGTGCACAATCTTTTAAGTTATAATTCCTTTTACACTCACACACAACCACTCAACCACCCCTTCCAACACACACACACACACTTTCACATGTGAGTTGCTGCCATTTGACTGAGACAAAGTCAAAGAGCGAGACGGTCAGCTGAAGAAAACTTTCTCCCAGACCAAACTAATACTGCGTTAAGTTTAGGTCTATCTATTTTAACTATATATCATACAGCTGTTTTTCTGGGGATGTGTTTAAAATAAAATTTGCCATTTTGGTCCATTTCTTTGCCTGTTTTTAAAATAGTTTAAACATCCTTGCTTACCAAGAACGTTTTGTGTGTGGCAGTGACAATGTATCATCACTCTATAAATCACTCTAAATTTTTAATTTTATAATTAAATCCTTTTGTGGGAATTTTGAATCTGCAGATTGAGCATTCATTCATTCATTCATTCATTCATTCATTCATTCATTCATTATTGAATTTATTTATGAAATGAGCTGAATATCTCACCTAAATATAATATAGTATTGAGTATAACATGGAAGAACTGATCATGTTCTGGTGTGCAAATGCAGACCATGTAACAATAGTTGACGATTTAAGCAAGTTGTGGAGCATGTAGGGTTAAAGATGTTTCTAATTTGTATATTTATAGAATCTGGATTTCCTGATGAAGGTATATGTGTTGGTATGTTTGGTCTTTTTTTTTTTTTTTTTACTACTGCCACATCATTCAATTTTTTAGATATGGTATACAAATTCCAGCTGAGTGTTGAATTTAAAATGAAGTAGTCCAGCTGCCTCAGCACTCTTAGCTAAATAATGCCGAAGATAATTGTCTCCGGTGATGTAGAATGAGAGTGCAGATGCCTGTGTAAGATAGCACAGAAGTCTTATCAGCACTTCAGCACTACAGTACTTCAGGCACTAAAGGAGACTGAAGGCTGTGCCAGAATCCTGCGTTTTCACTGTTGCTCTAATCTGGGCTCAGCAGTGGTGAGAGGCTCGAACCACGTGCTATGCTGTGTGAGCAGAATTTCAAAAACCACTCAGGGTGTTGAGTCCCAGACTTCAATTTCACTTGATGAGGTGGTAGGGGAACATATAGCAACAAATCCATTTTAGATTACCGCTTTATCTCAGATGGGATGATGTATAATGTTCTGTATTGGCTCAGTGAAAATTTACACTTATATGATTTTACCCTTAGTCCAAAATGCAACTGAAGAGCCAGGACATTTTGGGTAGTTTGTTTATTTTTTTTTTCAGGCTAATTTTGCTAAAAGGTTCAACAGTTTAGCATTGCATACATTCTATGCCTAGGTCGACAGTCAAACTATGAGATGTTCTTTCATACAGACTTATTCATGTGGTGTCACTCAACATTAAAGTCAGGTAGTTAGATGTGACCCAAGTTTAGAAAGAACATTGTTAAGGGAGAATTAGGACAATATACAGTAGTTCCTTTGTAATAAGTGTGGTTTTAATATAAATATTTTCTGCTATTTCTTGGAGCTGTTTAAGTACAAAATATAAAACTAATTGTCTTTTAAGGTGAGTAGGTTGATTTAGGTTTGTACACTTTATACAGTGTTAAACTGGAAGTAGTATGCTTCTTTAATTTGTTAGCAACATTAGCCTAAACATAACATAAGCAGCGAATTTCAGACACCAAACGTGGCTGATTGACTACATTTTATATAAGAGGGAAACATTTTGTACAATGGACAAATGTGAAGCTGTTTTGATGAGACATCTGGTGTGTAGGATGTGTCAGAGATGAGGAAATTATCTCTCTTCTTTTTGCATACTGAAGAATGAGATTATTTCTTCCACAGAATTATTTCTTCCACAGCATTAGTATATGATGAATGTGGAGAGAGAGAAATGAGCAGGTGTGTCAGGCCTCCGCTTTTTCTGTCTCTCTCTCTCTCTTTTGCTCCCTCTTCCTGCTGTGAGCCTTCATTATTCTCATCCAGCTGCATGATTGCACTTCATCTTGCCAGCTCCTTAATCAAATCTGCACTCCTGGTCAAACTCAATTCTGCCAAGCTACTTGACCCAACACTTCCACTGTCAGCACACTCACTACACTTCTGACAGAGAAGAAACCAAAGGACATCATCTCTCTCTCTCTCTCTCTCTCTCTCTCTCTCTCTCTCTCTCTCTCTCTCTCACTCCCTCTCTCTACTTCTTTCCCCAGCCATTTCTGGCTATAGAGTCATCCATCTATTTGTCTAGCTAAAGCCTGACTGCTGAAAAACATATTGATTAGTGTGTGAATCATATTATATGTGTGTATGACAGTCTGTCTAATTGCAGTTACGGTAGCAGTGACATACACAATATTATGGACTGGGTTCATATGAACCTCTCAGATTTGATTTTGTTGCTATAGAGACCCACCAGGGAGCACAAACAGGAAGCAGCAAATTGGATGATTACGTGTCGGTTCCAAGCAGCATGGAGCAGACACCATAATAGATTTCAGGGTTTTATCCTACAGAAGTGTTACTGAAATATTCATTGTCTTTAGCATTAAGTTTCACATGGATCATCTTTAATGTATCTGGAAAATGTTTCAATATACTTACAATATACGTATCTTTGACAACTCTCTGCTAAAGATAGCATTCGTTTTTGTTAACGAGTTTTTTAAATCAATTCTGCACAGTGTTATTAATATGTTGCATTGTACTCTGTATAATAAAAGGCTACACAAACCATGTTTTATTAAGGTATAAAACAAGCCTTTTATATACATGGTTGTAAAGTGCCATCTAGTGACCTGTTTTTCTCTCAGTCTTTTTATTTCACACAAAACCAAGAGCAAGAAATATACAGACCAAGACCAAAACAAGACCACGAAATATACTTATCTAGTCCAAGACCCATACCAACCCATACGAAGACAAAATTAAAACGTATACCAACTGAGACCAATACTCGTACTAACTGAGACCATGATCAAGACCCAGTCCAGACCAAAACCCAATTGAGACTAAGACCAAGACCAGAGCAACTGAGATAAAGACAAGCTCAGAACCTACACCAACTAAGACACATACCTCCTCAGATCAATTTTGGAACATAATCCTTACTAACTAAGACCCATTCCAAACGAAACATGATTTATACCAGTTGAGGCCATGATCCATTACAAACCCAGACTAATAAGTACCAAAGCTAAGACCAATAATATTTAAAACCAATTCCCATACCAACCATGAATAAGTCAAGACAATGGCCCACACCTACAGAAATGAAAACCAATACTACTTAAAAAATGTCATTAAAAAAAAATCTAAGAACCATGGGAATACCTAAACCTTTATCTTCATCAGGGAATCCAGAGTCTAGGAACATGTTTGGTTCTTATAAGTAAGGACACAACAAACAGTTGCCAGTCAAATGTTCAATATTAACACAGTGCTTCTTACCATATATTTTTTTTAATCTCCAGCAGTTTAAAAAAAAAATGCAGCAAAGTGGTTGCAGTTTGACTCATAATAATCCCCTGCTCAGAAAAAGAATTTAATAATAAAATAGTAAGTTTAAGTGTAATGTAAAGGTACAAGAGAATTTAAGTTTAAAGATACACTATAATACTATGAGCCTGTGATTTTGTTTAAGGGCCCCAATGTAGCAGTTTTTATTTCTAGTGTTTTAATGTTTCTAATTTCTAATGTTCAGTGATGTTCTTTGCTTTATAAAGATGTTAGTCATGGCTAGGACTCCATGCTTCTGCTTATTCCCAGGGTTTGATGGAGATCTGGTCGAATGACAGCGGGAACTGTTGTCATAACTGGAGGAATACTCGCAACGGTGATACTACTGTGTATCATTGTAGTGCTCTGCTACTGCCGACTCCAGGTGAGCTTTATACTGCAATTATTCACAAATTCACAGAGATCCATAATAACCAAATACTAAACGATTTTTAAGGTTTGGTCTGCCTATTTTTCTGTGTTTATGGAATGTCAGCAACTTTTCAAAATATATTTTACAGTCCAACACACCCTGTCCAAAGTTCCAGTCTGATTTGGACATTTGTTTAGGATACTGTTTTTGTATGTACAGTTCCCTCCAAAAGTATTGAAAAGGCAAAGCCAACTATATTGTTTTTGCTATGTACTAAAGACATTTGGGATAGATATCAAAAGATTACTGTGACTGTGAGTAGATCAGAATTTCAGCTTTCATCTCCTGATATCTAGCTGTGTTCACAACTTTAAACAACGTGGCACATTTTGTTTGAACCTACCCATTTTTCAAGTGATCAAAAATATTGAGACGTTATTGGCAGGTGTTTCTTGTTGCCATGGTGTTAGATTATTAGACTGACTGCTTAAACAATTAATATCCCTAAATGTGTAGCCCTGGGTCTTGCCTCTGAAAACTGCATTTGTTGTTAAAGAGAATAAACCAGCATGAAGGCTACAGGACTGTCTATGGGAGAAACCAAGAGATTTTGAAGCTGAGAAAAGAGGGAAATCTATCAGAGCCATTGCACAAGCATTGAGAATGTCCTGGGGAAAAAAAGAACCTCCTGGTGTTCTAACAACCAGACATCAGGCAGGTCAGCCCAGGAAAATAACAGCAGTTGATGACAAACGCATTGTGAGAGCTGTTGAAGAAAAACCCCAAAACAACAGTCAGTTGTTCCAAGTGGCAGGATTGAAGTCACAATTTAAAGACTTTCAGAGTAGAAATATATAGCACATACCACAAAACCACTCATCAGCAGTGAGAATCAGAAGGCCAGCTTGGAATTTGCAAAGAAGTACAGAGCTGAGAAACAACTTTGGCACCAAGATTAACCTCTACCAAAGTGTGGAGAAGGAAAGGATCTTCTCACTGAAGGTTACTGATGGCGTAACTCATGCAGAATGAATTCAAAAGTTACAGGAACATTCTGTCTGCCAATTTTCCCTCCGCCCAAAAGAAAACTTGCAACAGTTTTTGATGTCAGTGGGACAATGGCTTGATGCACTTACTGCAAGCAATGGATATGCAACCACATATTAAGTATAATTTACTTTGATTCACTTAGGACTATCTGTCTGCCATCAAAGGTGCCATCCAAGCCATCCAAGTTTTTTTTAATACATCTAGATTTAAATATCAGAAAATGAAAGCCGAAATTCTGACTTATCATCTTATATTTAACTTTTGTTCTCAAATCCAAATATCTGCACTATATAGCAAAGACAAAAAACTGGCTTTACTGTTCCAATGCTTTCGGAGGGGACTGTGTATGTATGATACTGTACAAAGAGCATTACTGTATAGTCTTCTGGGGTGTGTATTTGTATAAAGTTAAGCAATAAGTTAACTTTTCCCAAGAATTTTATACAAATCTGTCCAGGGATCCTCCTGGAATCTGTAGCCAGCATAGCCATGTGGTTTGTCATTTTTTTTTATATTTGCTTACAGTAGTAAAATTCACCTCCCCCCCAGCCCAATATATAGCCAAAAGATTCTTGTACATTTTAAAAGAAAAATAGGTCCAATATTTAAATAGTATTTTTATGTGTTTCTGTGTCTCCCTACCTTTTACTTTGTCTCTGTCTCTCTGTCTCTGTCTGCCACTCTCTCTCTCTCTCTCTCTCTCTCTCTCTCTCTCTCTCTCTCTCAGTATTACTGCTGTAAGCAGAATGGATCTGACCCAGACTCACGTTCTTACTCTGAGGCCCAGTTCTCCTGTGATGTCTGCAGACCTCCAAGCATGGATGGCTCTAGCATCTCTCCTCTGCCTGTGTCTCCTGAAGTGTCACACAGCTTCTGCCCCACCTGCTCCTCGTTCTACAACAACTCCTTCTACCTTCACAACAGGGACAAGATGCGCAATGGGGCTGAGCGCACTGCCTACATGCTGCCCTCCACACACAGCACCTTGCTGAGCACACACACCTTCCCTGAATTCTATTGCAACACACACGCCATCAGCACTGACGTCTGAGCAGTGGTGAATGACGAGGTGAGCTGTTCCACATGACCTCGGGGGCACACGGGATTCTGGAATACCAGGAATATGTACCTGAAAGAGTATTGGCATTGGGTTTGATTTTTTCATATTGAAATGTACTTTGTCAAGAAAAAAGGAAATGTCTAAATGATTAGCATCTGTTTTTTTTTAGACAAGCTGAAATCTGATGTTTACTCACTTCTCTAGCATAGAGAACACTGGGATAACAAGAAGTGTGCAGAACCTGATGCTTCCTGTTGTATCACAGTCAATGCAAGGGACTTTTACAGATGAGTATATATTGCTGCTGAAGCTTTTAGACACTTCAGTTTTTCTTAGAATATTTGTGGTAAAGGATTGCTGTGCCCCAGAAACAGCAAAGAAGTAATTTTACCTGAGTTTGGGCATCTTTAGAATCTGGGCTTCCTGTCTTTACTGAATGAGGGCTATTCGGTGTCACCCTTTAGCTGCTACTGTTGGAGTTCTCTAAGTTAAATAAAATCATGCCTCCAGTATTAATATAGGCTTTTAATATGAATGGAATTGGCCAAATCATCAAGGAGTATTGATATAGTGGTATTGGTATAAGAGAAGTGCAAAAGACTATTTCTAGCTTTCTCTATGCAAGGTCTATGCTTAAATAGGCAAACCTGGCACTCTTTTTCCACCTTTCACAGAAGGGCATGATAAATGTCTGAGTGTATGAACTGAGTGTGTTGTTTTGTAGTGATTTTTGCATTGTGTTACATGAGATCACACAGAAAGTAAATGCTAGCAAAGCTGTTATACTAATCTGCATTTTTAAAACAAGTTGGAAAACATTGGGTGACCCTTATTTAGATAAGTTTGCTGCTATGCTGATCAGAGAACTTGTCTAGGATTTGTTTTTCACAGTACCATATGGACTAATAATGTAATGCTGTAATCAGCTATTTGTAGCAATGATTTTAGGGGTATTGTATCCAGTTACAACATTCAATTTCCTTTACATGATACAAATTGGTACATATGAGCAGTGACATAATTTTATGCTTTTTAGTTGCTATTGCAACAACAAAAATAAATTAATTAACACGAAAAAGAAGGAAAAATAAAATAATTGGTACAAAATGTAGATTTTCACATCAGTGGTATAGAGGTACAGTCTTAGGAAATAAAAGGTTTAAATCTAGAATCTGAAGAATGCCTTGAAATTTCTGGGTAGAGCTGTGTAGTGTCCTGTAACAAAGGGTTTGATAAATCATATCATCATCACCCAGACATATTTTCACATAAAATAATGGTGCACTATTAAAGCTATTAATTTTCTGATTGTGTAGATAGAAATATTGTTTTTGTGAATAGAATTTTTGTGAAAATATTGTGTAAAAGACAATATCTATATTGAGCACTTATTTATTTTCAACTTAACCTATAGCCATGAAAGATGTCCATCTCATATGCATGATCTAATTATAATTAATGCATTTGAACGTTTGTCAGTATTTGTTTGCAAACAAGACCGAATATTTAATCCAGGCAGAAGCGCAGCACTGAGTTAGCACTTAGTTGAATGCAAAAGTTTGTGCACCTTTGGAACAAAAGGAAAAAAGAGAAGGAATTTAATATGTACACCAAAGATGGGTTTCACAGATGTTCTGTCACAGGTAACAAAACTAGTCAGTCAAATTTATAATGAAAACAAATTTGTTTTTATTAAAAGGTTTGCATTTCAAATCAGATCTTTTTCTTTTTTTGTTGGTTTTGTCTTACTTTTTGGATTTGTTCCAGAATACACAAATTTTATTTCTAACTTTATGGAAATAATTTTTGTACAAAATTAATACATCTTCCTTTTTTTCAAAAAACTTTTGCACTCTTCTATGTGTCTGATTTCAAAATCCTGTAACTGATTTTTTTAACAGCATGTTTTATTTATGTATACTTTATACTGTTAAAATGCATAAATATGGAACGTTAATTTATTAATGTTTTTATTTTCACGTTCCTGTGTAAGTATTGAAAAAATGCAGAATCTTTTTTTATGTAAAGAGGATCATTTTCATGTACAGTCTTTTTAGCTTAGATTGGAACATTTAAAAAGTGGATTTAAACAGCAAAGCAAAAAAAAAATAATTAAAATGTTAGTTCATTTAATGGTTTCACTGATACTTGTTGCATTTTTTTTTAGCCCTATGAACCTTTTTTGTCTGCTTTATCAGATTCAATATCAACACTCTGTGTAAAGAGAGTAAAGAGTGGATTTTGCAATGAGATGCGAAAATAACTGACCTAATATTTCAGAGATGTTGTAGGTTATCACTTTCTTCTGCACAAAATCACTATAGCCATTAGTCTACAGGTTTCTTTTTTTTTACACAGAACAAGTTTCACATAATTATGTATTGAGACAATGTGTTTTGCTCTAACATATTTAGCAATTCAAATTCTCCCATGAGCTCAGATGGGAGCAGGAATAAACTTACACTCTAAGGGAACATTTGAGCAGGAAACAAAATATGTACTAATGCTTATGCTAAAAATTAATTGATGGGAATTTTGTCTTTTTTCAGTGAGTCCCCAATAAGAGGTGACTCCCATACGGCTCATTGCCAAGTTTACATTCTCACCGCATTTCCAGTTGGGACATTTTCTAAAAATCCAATAAAAGCTGAAATCTGTAATTTGTTCATTCACTTGAACCTTTATTTGTCAGACAAAAGGACAAAGAAAAGATTTTCAGTATTTTCAATGACAATTCTCTAAGAATTATCATTCATTCATTATCTTCCACTTTATCCCGCTAGCCGGGGTCACAGGGGGGCTGGAGCCAATCCCAGCGTCATTGGGTGAAGGTGATGTACACCATGGACAGGTCGCCAGTCCATCGCATTCTATAAGAATTAGAAATTTGGAAATTGATCATTCCCATGTCTTATCATTCACACTAACAAAAAATTCAAATTTTGTGGTTTTCATGAATGGTATTGTATTAACTTACACTGCAAGATTAACTGTATTGCCTACATGTACAAAGAAGACCCAAATGGTTCATTTACACTCATCAGGCATAACCTTATGACCACCTCCTTTTCTCTACACTCATTGTCCATTTTTATCAGTTCCACTTACCATATAGCTGCACTTTGTAGTTCTACAGTTACAGACTGTAGTCCATCTGTTTCTCTACATACT
>JAOVVH010000004.1:15517820-15528514 GCA_028566435.1 Scorpiodoras heckelii
CCTGACCATTAGAGAACAGAGTAAAGGGGACTAACAAAGTATGTAGAGAAACAGATGGACTACAGTCTTTAATTGTAGAACTACAAAGTACAGCTATATGGTAAGTGGAACTGATAACATGGACAAAGAATCTAGAGAAAAGGAGGTGGTGATAAGTTTATGCCTGATCGGTGTATGTGAATTAGCTCTCAACAATCACAAATAGTCGACTCATTTCTGAATGACACATCAGTACTAGGAATGTATCCCCATCGCTTTTTGAAAATGCAGTTAGTTAAATAAAATACCTTAAGTCTCAAATGAACCCAAACACTTGAAGTAGCTTTATTAATGTTTAATTCTCAGGGTGGTGTCTGTAATACAAAAAAAAGCCTCTTCTTATTGATAAAATTCTCCTCATATGAAAAGAATATGTGAAATTCAAATGTTTAGATTCGAGTAACAACACTGCAACAATAGATATTAGTTATCTGCATGAGTGTCATTATAATGGGCAATTTATTAATCAGCTTGTAGAATTGCATTCCTGGGTTTACTTTCTTTTTGCTTTCTAAAATGTTGACAATATAAGTGATGTAAACCAACAAATAGCTATAAGACTCAAAAGCAGCAGTCGGTCAGTGAAAATAATCTGGTCTCTAATCAATCACACAGTGGTTTTTCAAAACAAAGTTACAGCAATGCTCTATCTACAAGAAGGCAGTGGGGGAGGATGATCCAGGTCCCTTGCACCACCAGGCTCACCCGATTAACAGCTGATATCTGCACTGTGGAATTCACTGTGAAAGAGAGATGAGGGCGATGGGTTCAGGTGTCAATGTCCACTGGAACCACTTACTTACCAGTTACTTCTTCAGTTTTGATGTGTTTCTGTATGTATAACCCCATAATCACCACTTCTAAAATAAACTATGATCGCTGTGTTTTGATAAACTAAGAAAAAAAAAACATCAGCAATGGAATATGATGAGAAATACAGTAACTACTGGATATATACCTGTGGTGCTGATGTCTTCTGAGATATAGTACATTCGGAAAGTATTCAAACTCCTTTACAATTTGCTCACTTTATGTTGTAATGTTACTCGATTTTCTGAAATAGTCCTTAATGCAAAAGCATTAACAGGGATTTTCTTAAGTTTGTAAGATTATAAAGTATTTGATAAGTAATAAATTCAACTGATCGAATAATGTTTGAAAATGCACACCTCCATCTACATAAAATCTCACAGCTGACAGGGCATGTAAGTGGAAAAATTGCTGCATTGAGGCACAGATCTGGGGAGGGAAACCAGAAGATACCAGACATCACAATGACTACTGACATTCTTAAACCCAATAGTCACTCTGACAGAACTGAAAAGTGTTGAAAGGGAGAACATGGCAGAAGGACATCTTCAGCATCAGGTCTTTGTGGGCTAGACACAAGCCACTCCTCAATACAAGGCTCATGCTGGCTTGACAGATGTTTGCCAAAAGGCACAAAAAGCACTTTGGTCTGATGAAACCATGTGCTGATTATCTGGGCATGTTCATCAATGTAGCACGGTGGTGGCAGCATCAAGCACTTAGGACCTTATGGCATGTCAGGATTGATGAAAGGTGAACAGATACAAGTACAAAGATATCTTTGTTGAAAATGTCACGACCTCCGATTGAAACCAAAGGAAGACAGCTAGGAGTAGAAGTAGCCTGAATCAAAAAAATTTTCATGAAAGTTTCATGAATTATAAGTATTGCTTAACCATTTATCATTGATAACAGTGAAATGCGTGATTTTGGCCTTTTTTCATTTACTGGCATACAAACAGTTTGATAGTGTTGAATTTTATTTGTCATATTTTCTTTTCAAATGACAGAAACATGCTGAGGTATGCACTACTGCCTCACAGCTCCAGGGTCCCATTGGTGTCCCAGCCAAGAAATGTTCCTGCCTCATGCCCAGTGTTCCCGGGCTAGACCCCTGATTCACCACAATCCTAATCAGTATAAAGTGTTACTGAGGACAAATGTAAAACTTCAGCACTGCAAAACATACTCAGAGAAAGAAGTTAATTCTGGCACACTGCACTGTTCTTCAGTTTGTGCCTCTGAGGCAATCCAATAAATGGCTCTATACAGGACCTGACCACAGAGGGTTTCTCTTTGAGAAATAGTTCCAAGTTTCCTCTGAAATAGCTAGAAATGTGTTTCTGAAATATACTGATCATCCAGACTCACAGCTCCAGGGTCCCTGGTTTGAACCTGAGCTTGGCTAAGTATTGAGTTTGCTTTAATCTTTTATTGTCTTGATTACTGTAATTCTTCTTTTTGGTCTTCAATATTTTCAGAACTCAGCAGCTAGGATCCTCAGACACACCAACTCACATCGCTCCTGTTCTGAAACAAGGTCACTGGCTGCCAATCACTTCCCATATTAAATATAAAATTCTTCTTGTAACCTACAAAGCCCTACATGAACTTGCCCCTTCCTATCTCTGTAAGCTTATTCAGCCTTACTGTCCATTGTGCTCTCTTAGATCTTCTGGCACTGGACTTATGGTCACCGCACGCTTCAATCTGAAATCTGGGGGAGGCCGATTGTTTAGTGCTACTGCTCCATATCTGTGGAACACCTCACTACAATCTCTGTGTGAAAGGCACTATATACTTTGAACTTATTACTCACTCACTCACTCACTCATTATCTTAACCGCTTATTCCTGTTTCCAGGGTCACGGGAGAGCCGGTAGCTTACCGGAGGCATAGGGCAAAAGGCAGGATCAACCTGTCTAGGGTTGTAGGGCACACAAACTCATACACACACTCACACACTAGGGGCACTTTAGAGACACCAATTAACCTAATGTGCATGTCTTTGGACTGTGGAAGGAAACCAGAGTACTTGGAGGGAACCCACGCAGACACGGGGAGGACATGCAGACTACACACAGAAAGGACCCAGACCGCCCCACCCGGGGATTGAACCCGGGACATTCTTGCTGTGAAGCGAGAGCGCTACCCACTGCGCCTCCGTGCCGCCCTGAACTACTTCTTCTTCTTATTTTCTAAAAATTATTATTATTGATGACCGTGACTGCTGATGTGTGGAGTTTCACATGTTCTTCCCATGCCTGGATGGGTTTCCTCTGAGTTCTCCAGTTTCCTCCCACTGAACAAACACCACAAGGTTGTATGGGATAGGCTCTAGCTCCACCATGACCCTGACCAGAATCAATTTACCGAACCGTAAGAGATTTCAAGGAAACTTTGCTCCCCTAAAAGTGTAGTAAACGTGCTCTAAAATACCGCATGCACTCCAAAAAAACACAAAGACACTTTTTTTTTCTGTGGAACTTAAGTCAAAACCAATTATTTAACATTGAAGTATTTTACTCATTTCCTTGAAATGTTTTTGGTTTTGAACATCCTAGCTGATTCTGGTCTGGATTTCACGGAGGGCATTTGTGTGCCTCGTGGTGGCGCTCAAACACCCCGAAGCCTCGCTCCAGTGACGTATATAAACGCCAAACCACGAGCTTGGCCCGCCTGTATTCCGACAAATCCCGCTTCCTGATCTAGGATTGGGTAATATCATACAGACTTTGACTTTAGGATTGGACAGCGGATCCACCTTCCAATCAATACAACGCTTGTGAGTATTAACCAATCACAGCAGAGGAGGTGGGATTTCCCTCCAATACAGGTAGGAAATCAAGGAGTTATGCTGATGTTGGATATAAACCGCACTCCTGACAGCCACTTCAATGCAAAACTCCGAACAAGTAAGTTGACCGCCGCGGTGTCGCTTATTGACATCACTTGGACGTTCTGCTGCAGTTACGGCGCCACTTTTTAACGCCCCGAACGCTGAGTTTTATGTTTACGAGCAGCTGTTTTTTAGGGAATAACAAAACCGGGGCTAATAGTTTATATTCTTCTAAGCAGTTAGTTAGGACAGTGACTAACCAGGTCAGACTGTTAGTTAGTCTGCTTGCTAATGAACTGGTTTAGCTAATGAACTGGTTTAGCTGCGTGCGGGTGTCGCGTGCGGGTTGTGTTGTTGCTAGTTAGTCAGGTTAGCTAGAAGGCTAGCTGTGGAGGAAGGCGGCTAAGCTGTGTGAGCCCGGAGGAGTGGTTTCACACATAACTAACAGTGTGCGTTAAACTGGGACTGCTGACGAGCTGCACTGTGGCTGTCAAATGTGACACTATAGCAGTGTTAATAAGTGGGATTTAAACGTGTTATAAATCTGGACCTGTGTTGGTCCGGGCGCGTTTCCTGTCACACTTTTTGCTCCTTAGCAAGTTGCCTAGCAAATTAATCTAATATAGGTTAGCTTTAAAACACTTGCTGTGTTTTTTTTCTAATGATGTTATTCTGCAGAGTTGTTACCGGTTTAAAATCACATACGCCCACGTTTCTGGGGTAAATGCCTACTAATATAAGCCTAGCTTACATATCTGACATTCAACATACACAAATATGTAACCTCTTTCTTTTTTTAAGGAAACAAATACATAAAAAAATCCACAAGGTGCCAATTTTGTCATTATCATCATCATCATCATCATCATCATCATCATCTTTTGTTATTAAAGTGGATAGTTTGGGATTTTTTTTGTGTAACCAAGGACAACATAAACTCCGTGTGAACTGAAAGTACACACACAGTAGTGTGAAGTAGAAGCTGGGGCTGATTTCCTTCCAGCCCAGACTGCACTTTCTCACAGCCTGTGAGATTCACGCCGTACGATTTCGCTGCCGGGAACAAAAAGTCATAAATGAGTTCTTTTCCCGTGATTTGAACCTGTCAGATTATTAAAAAGAGTCGTAACTGCTATGACCCTTGTTGTAAAAGCCACCAGTGTCAGGATGACCCAGGATGAACCCCGAACTCGTGACGGCTATGGATATGTCCGTGTCAAAAGAAGAATCTTTCTGTTTACGTGACCCTGTTTTCTGCACAAGTCAGGATCATGCTGATCGATCGTGTAAAAGCAGAAAGAAGTCCTTTTCTTCGTACGCTGTCCAGTCTTCATGACGATTTAATTTGGGTTCATAGCATACACTGTGACAAGTCATGCTCTTAAAAAGACAGCTGTAACTGCACTAATTTAAAGCGCCTTGTCGCTGACAGGTTAATTTAAGTGATTGCACTTGGCGAAACGCCCCCCATGGTTTATATCATATGTGCATTGGGAGTAATGAATATAAGCCTGCTTTACTGACATGTCCATAACATGACTAAAAGCACAGCTGTATTCAGAGGGATAAGCTTTAGAGAAAGGCACACATTTCACAATACCCTGGGAAAAAAATACAGAAGCTCTCTTCGCGTTGACGTTAAAAGTGAAGTTGCTCTTTAGCCTGTAGTGGTGCTTGTTTCCGCTGAGGGTGTGTAGTAATTCACACGCTTTGCCCACACTTTCCTGGAGAAATATTGGTGTCAGCTGTAGAGGGCCGACCAGTTTGAGGAACACATTGTGGTCACCGCGTGGCTGCTTATGTGGTCTGAAGTAACTTGTTGACTCGGGCTCTGGAAAATTGCACCATGTTGCTCTGGGTGTGTTTAGAGCAACGTGCACGTGGCATGTTGTCTGCGCAGCATTTTACTCTGTAACTGAGTGACTGTGTGCGTGAGACATGACTTTAGTGACCGTGTCGCCCGCCCTGGTGCTCTTATTGACATCAGTTCTGTCGGGAGAAAGTCCACAGCAACTTCCCATCACAGTGATGCAGAAGACGAGTTCAAATTCTCTCTGAAATCTGTGTTAATAGTTGCACTTGCACTTTTACGATGGTCGTCTACTTTTCTATGCTAATGGACAGTCGAGATTTTCTGGACTATTTAGTGATCAGCTGAGTAACAGTAGTCTGTTATAAAATCATGGCATGGTTTGTTAGTCATGTTATAAAATTATTTACAGTTCTAGTGTTATTTCAGAAAAATGTATTGTACTATTGATCACAGTATCAGTATTCTGTTGTCATGTTGCTTATCTCTGCACAGGTGCAGTCTTTCACTACACGATGGACTGCTTTTAGTTTCAGCTTCCTACTGCGTTAAAAGACTAAAGTTTGATCTGTAGGTTATTCATTTTAATAGGTGAGTTTCATAAACTTAGTTTACCTGTTTGAGCTGTTTTAAGTAACTCACAAACATAAATTACTCATATCCTGACATTTTGTTTTAAAAGAGCAACCATGTGGAGTGGTTTGTTAGTAATATGTTAAGCTGTGTTTTTGTCTTATTAACTTCATGAAAGAGGAAAAGAAAGAGAGGCCAGTAAGGGATAACTGCTATACCATGCATAATAACAGGAACTAACTTGTTTTAGGACACGTCACAGTATTATATATAATTATAAATGAATAAATTATATGTTTTGTTGCTGTTTAAATAATACAAAATTGAAATTGTTTTCATACAGCATGACTATAACATTCTGGGACATGGTGTTATAAGAAAGTATTCAATTTCCTGGTGCTTACAGTAACTCTGCTTTACGTCAGACCCTGTCCTTTTTTGTTTTCTTAATCTTTTTGTTCTTCTACATAGATTATTGTTAATTGATTATTGTAATCACATTTTAAAGGTATTTTAGCAATCATCACCGAAGCTGTTACGTTGGAAGCACAATGAGTTGTGCGAATTACACTGAGCTAATTCTTGATTATTTTTTCCTCTGGTGTGTGTTTTACACTAATAAAATGTGGGATAGTTTGCACTAATGAGGAAAAAAACACAAACGAGGATTCAGCATATTAAAGACCTCAAAGAGCAGCATGATGCAAGTATATGGTAGATTTAACAAAACACTTCAGGACATTAATCTGTGATTATGATGAAATGGCCCATTTGGCACAGAGCACCGCTGTGTTTGCATTCTCTCTTTCAGTTGTGGACCATTTATAAAGGCTGTAATTGACTGAATGTGAGCAGAGCACATGACTGTGTCTCAGGAGCTGTGTCTGTATAGAGCCTTTCACACACAGCTGGCTGTGCTCCCCCTTAAATAAATCCCTGCATTCGCACAGTGCCTGGTGCTGGTGCTTATACAGTTATAACTGCTTCTTCTCAGTGTGACATCGGCACTGCCTCTGGTTCTTGTGTGTCAAGAGACACAGAAGCAGGTGAACTGTAGCTCAGTGTAAATGACTGTTTATGTAACCGCCATCTTTTTTTTTTAGTATGTGAATTGTGTTCAGCTGCCAAAAAGAAGTAGGATGTCTGTTGTGCAGGATGACTGTTCTTGTATGCTGATGTGACGTTACAAAAGCAGCTCAGAGTGGCTTATCTCAGGAAACAGTGAGATGAGAATCAGTAGAAAACATGGGGTGGTAAATCACATCTGGCTGCCTGTAATGTTGTGTCAGTAACGTCAGCATTTTTTTGCTTCGCTATGATCATACATGGTCTTACACTGAATGTCTTGGTGTCTCAAATTTTGTCAAGTTTTATATATTCATGTAAAACTATTGTGATTGCAGGACCAAGACACCATGACTAGTTATCAGTCTGGGTAATGGCACTAAACACTAGCTTCACAAAACAGGAACAGCATCAAGATAAAAACAATGGGGCTGTTGACTGTTTGTACAACTTGCATGGAGTAGCATATTAAATAAACCACATTTCAGCATTATTGATTGTATTGATTTAGAGTGTCTTGCTGCTTGCATGCGTCATATCATGGGACCATTCATGAAGACCAGAATTTAGATGAGATGACCCATGTGAAAGAGTCTTTCAGGTCCTATAGTCTTGAGGCTGCATCACTATTGACAGTAAGGCCCAATAATGCATTTTACTTTGGTACTGTGACGTTTAAAAAAAAAAAAAAAGTTAACTTGAAGAGAAGAAATACATGGCTGGGCCTTGGTGTGTGGTCTTAAATACTATGTAAACACTTCTCAAAACAACACAGAGATCGACTTTGACAATAATTATATTTGCACACAGAAAATAATCAGATGATAATCTAACTGATAGCCCAATAGGATTAAAAATCCTTCCTATAAACATCTCAGACAGAACAAAATCGACTGAGCCCAACTGAGATTTTAATAATCTGTTAAATGGAAGAATATTAGCAACGTAAATCTTTCTGGTTACTTTCACTGTCAGATTTTATGGTGTGTGCTGAAAAAGAAACTAAGATTAAAAAATGAATTAGCGTAATGTTACCTCTTGAGTAATTATGATGAACGTTTTTGTGCAGGGCAGTAACAGAGGTGGGGCCGAGGGAGGAGCATCCCTGGCTATCATGGATGACCGCTCGTCCCTGCGTAAAGTGAGCGGCTCCACTGAATCCGTGTCGACGGTCACCAGCGAGGAGTTTGTACTGGTACAGAATGGCGCAGAGGGCTCTCCATCCAGCTCAGAGGGACGTCCGAGACTCAAGGTGATTAACCACCTTGCAGTTTTCATGTCACCTTTATGATTATGTACTATGTATAAAAGTGACTGTAACTGTAAAAGTGTGTATTTTAAGACTTGGTGTGCAAACTTCTCAAAATCTTTAACTATTGCAAACTGTTCAATTATTGCAACAGTGATTTTTGTGTCATCTTTTTTTAAAAATAAGGGAAGCTGAAAATCTTAATGTTTTCTTTCAATGTATAACACTGCTCAGGATAGAAGGGGGCCAGAACTTTGCTTCAAAATCTGTTAGATGGTCTGTTTTATGCTCTTAGATGTCTTGGAATGGAAGAGAGCAGTTGGAAAAGGCAATGGAGGAAGTTCTGGAGGATGAAATGAGGATATCGGAGAGGACACCTTTAGAGCCTGGAGAAAACACGCAGGACACAGGCATGTCCACAGATCCTAAAATACAGAAAAGACCAGCTGGCTCGATGCAGCCCGGCTCTCACTATGACACCTGATGGGGAATAGGATGAAGTGGAGATGTTTGTGCAATCAGGTGGTCTTTGTACATTCAGACATTGTCAGATGAAGGCCCACTGACCATATAAGGCAAGAAAAAGTAGTGAAGAGCTCTGAGTGTTCTGTGCAGGTTTTAGTCTATATTGCACAGGAAGTATCAGTGCACACATGCTGGCTCTCTTCCTATTGTTACTGGTTCCTGTTGTCGCTTTTGAAAGTGTTGACTGACCGAAGCTGTGGGTTGTTGAGGTTTTTTTTAACCCCTCACATCCTTTTCTTCAGCTTCCTT
This sequence comes from Scorpiodoras heckelii, assembly GCA_028566435.1. Taxonomy (NCBI): domain Eukaryota; kingdom Metazoa; phylum Chordata; class Actinopteri; order Siluriformes; family Doradidae; genus Scorpiodoras; species Scorpiodoras heckelii. The sequence goes on from JAOVVH010000004.1 coordinate 15,526,980, forward strand.
TGTAAAACTAAACTACGTTGAATGATTCAAAATACATCAGCCTTATGTTCAGTCTGGTGTAAAACCTTCACGTAGTGGTTAGCACTTAGCAGAGGTAATCACTATTGTGACTTTCTGGGGTACGTGAATTATTATTATAGTACCACCACAGTTACAGTCTAAAACTCTTATACTGATAGTCCAATAATGATATTTGGAGACTGAAGTAATGATATCATAATTGCATTTCACTTTCCTAACGCTGATGATTTAAAGCCGTGAATCCTGTTGTCTGGGGAAATAAAACTTGCATATATCTGCATATAAAACTTGCACATCTCCTTTTTCTAATGTAGAGTATTATATTCAGAGCTCAGTAGCCATATAAATAATTTTATTTAAGCTTTGCATTCTTATTGGGTTACTAGTATAGCTTGTAATGTTTAGAAGAATTTCTAGGCCAAGGATGAATGAGATTGTGGGTGAGAAATGTTCAAAGACAGCACACAAATGTAAAAGACACACTACTGGGATTAATATGTATTAAAATATATACTGGATTAAATAAATTAATACCCCAAACAAGCTGTGGCAATGGTGGCTAACTTCCCCACAGCAAATAAAAGACACAGAATTTCCCCTAGTGAAAAAACCCCAGTGGCCCAAAAAATCTTCAATCAAAATAACAAACAGCAAATTATCATAGTGAACATGAAGCTGATCCCCTTTTCCCCATTTGCCGACTCCCTAAGTAACCATATCATAGAGATGACAGGAGTAGCAGGTCAAACTGGAAGTGGTAGACTGGAACCCCGGACTGGAACCATAATGGACTGCATCTGGAAAACATGAAATAGATTAAACACACAATAGACAGAAAGGGGAAAAAAACAGTACCACAAGAAAAAGAAATTTCCACATCTATGAGCAATAACATATGGACTCCACAAGTTGGTGTAAACCCTGATGATGCTTATTAGATATAATTCGTAGGAGTGTCATCTAAACACGTGCTTTAATGGAAAAATCCTAAAGAAAACTGTAAAAAAAAAAAAAAAAATTATTATACAAAACAATAAAATGAACGTAAAGCAGTGATACATAACCTGATATATGTTGTGTGTTTCCAGATGCTTCCGTGTCTGCAGTGGGTAGTCAGGTGGTGCAGGAGGAGGAGAGTGTGCAGTTCAGTAAGCTCTCTTACCTGGGCTGTACATGGGTGAAGGCCCCACGTAATGAGGCTGAGGCACAGAAAGCAATGTCCACCCTGAGGGCTGAAAGCCCCAGTCCCATCCCAATCATCTTGCATGTACCCAACAATCCCGACGGCTGTGTGAGGTAAAACATGCACGTTTTATATACAGGCAGACAAGACTCATATGCTGACATACTGGAAGTGTAAGATCAGAATAATTCTGACATACTGGAAGTGTAAGATCAGAATAATTCTGACATACTGGAAGTGTAAGATCAGACTACTTCTGACATACTGGAAGTGTAAGATCAGAATAATTCTGACATACTGGAAGTGTAAGATCAGAATAATTCTGACATAC
>JAOVVH010000004.1:15536854-15565192 GCA_028566435.1 Scorpiodoras heckelii
ACCAAACTTTACACTTGGCACAATGCAGTCAGACAAGTACTGTTCTCCTGGCAACCGCCAAACCCAGACTCGTCCTTCAGGTTGCCAGACAGAGAAGCGTGATTTGTCACTCCAGAGAACACGTCTCCACTTTATTAGAGTCCAGTGTTGGCGTGCTTTACACCACTGCATCCAACGCTTTGCATTGCTCTTGGTGATGTAAGAGTTGGATCCAGCTGCTGAACCATGGAAATGGGTGAGTGGATGGGTGAGTGAATACTTCTGGCAATATAGTGTAAGTCCTCTTTGACTCTCCATTCAAACCAGCGTTCCTCTCTATTAAGGATGTGCACATCTTCGTCCTTGAAAAAGTGGCCACCAGCTTGTAGGTGGGTGTAAATTCTCCTGGCCTGATGAAGTATATGTTCCATGTTGTGCCATTCATTTCACCAGCAGCTGTTTGGTTTCCCCAATGTACAATTCATGGCAATCCTCACAGCACTTAACAGCATACACTGTATTGCTCTGTTTGTGCTGGGGGACCTGATCCTTAGAGTGGATCGGATTCTTGCATAGCGTGTGTTGGGGTTTGAAAGAAACCGAGACACAGTGTTTGGAAAATATGCCTCTCAGTTGGTCTGCTACTCCTGCCACATATGTAATCACCTCTGGTTTATACTTAGACAGCAGTTGTCTTTCTCGCTTCAATCTGCTGGACCACTGTTTGGGCATTTTCCTGACTTTGATGAATGCCCAGTTAGGATAAACACATTCACCCAGGTCCTGTTTAATGTGAGATTTCTCTCCTTCCTTGGCCGATCTGTCAGTGGTTACGCTGTTTGCTCTGTAGTACAGCATCCTAATGACTCCCAATTTGTGCTCCAGTAGATGATGAGAGTCAAACCTTAAATACTGATTCCTATGTGTTGATTTTCGGTACACATCCACTTTCAATTTTCCCCCATCTCCAATCGCACTCTCACAATCCAAGAAGGCTAACTTGTTATTTTTCTCATCCTCCCTGGTGAACTTGATGTGTTTGTCCACTGAGTTGATGTGGTTAGTGAAATGTGGTACTTCCTGAGATTTCATTTCAACCCAGGTTTCATCCACATTTCTGAATCAATAGCTAGGTGGTGTCCCTGAATAAGGACTTGGTGCCTTCTTTTCATCTTCCTCCATATACAGGTTGGCAATGATAAGTGATACTGGTGAACCCACAGTGCATCATGTTTCTAACTAGTACTACCCCCTTTATGTGAAGTAGGTGGACTGAAGATACAGTTCCAGTAGCAAACACACCTGGTCAGTATTAAGGGTGGTCCTCTTGCTAAAGTTGGGGTCACTCTGTAATTTTTTACAAACTACCTCCACTGCCTCAGCAACTGGAACACACATGAAGAGGGACGTAACATCATACGAGACCATTGTTTCATCCATCTACATAATGACATTCCTCTCCTTATTCACAAAATCCATGGTGCTCTGAATGTGATGTTCAGTGCTGCCTACCAACGAGTTGAGGATCAATGCCAGAAACTTACAGATGCTATAGGTTAGAGTTGACCTACTGTTTACTTAAATGATTACCTATACTCTGTCAGGGTTTTATATTTAAACTATTTCACACATTGAATTTTTTGCCTGGTTTTAAATGACTGCATTTGACCTCTAAGCAGAGAGATGAAATCCTTTAACCATGTGACTGAACATGTACATGTAAATGATTTTGAGTAATATGCACATATAAAATCCAGCTTGTCTCTCAGAGCGCCATTCCATTTCCTGCTGAGGCCTCCATAATCTGTAACATGGGTTTGAGTAATGAGAGTGCATATTATATGAGATGAGGTTTTTGCTTTTGGATTAGACCCTGGAGAGTGCACGTGTCTCTGTGACCTTCAGCTCAGCTGCCTTGTATTTGCCTTGGTTATGTTGTTGGTATTTGTGGTCTTATACACAGTGCATAGACATTAGGCAGATAACCTAAATTTGGCTGAAACTTAATTTGTTTTGGGTTGCTTTGGCTTTTTCTGACAGGTTTTCCCAGACTGTTACATGTATTGCCTTTGAAGCACCTTGATGTACCTTTCATGAAAGTTTAATGTAAAATAAAAATGTTACAGCCTCTGGCCCAGCCCCCTTCAAAATGTTAACATGTGAGACAAATTTCATAAATGATTTGTTCCATAAATTATATTCTATGATTTTTTTTCTGTAACAGAAGACAGACAGTGCAGTAGGTCATCATAGTCATACATGTTGCTCTTCTGTTGGTGCACTAGTGAACATAGTCCTGTATCTCTATCTTCCATCTTGACATTTTGCATATTTTGCCAGATAAGCAGGTGTATGTGACAGTAGCTGTGGACCTGGTGGTGACAGAAGTGGTGGAGCCTGTTCGATTCCTGGTGGAGGCCTTGGCCCGGGTTTATCCATCCAATGAGAGGTTTTGGTACTTCAGCCGAAAAGCTTTCTCTGAGACCTTCTACCTGCAGCTCAAGCCGGTACACTCATACAGCAGCTACAATCATTTTAATATATCTTCTCCAATTCAGAATTTCTTGAATTGACTCTACGTAAGATCATGTAAGAATTTTGTCTAATTTGGTCTTACCACTTCCCACTTACTAGCTAACTTTCCCCATCACATGAAAATACCAGTCGTAAAGGCTGGGGCAAACAGATGCTACCTCTAAGATGCATAAACATCCTCCATCTTTTTGAATTGTTGCTCATGCTGCAATATAGGGCAGCTTAATGCATCAGGAGGAAGTTGCTATCTGCCATCTTCGGCATGCCTGAGCTCACAGATGCCCATGATTGGCTAGTGTTGCTGTGATTGGCAGTGGAGAAAGAGTATGTCATCCCTTCCACCCAGAGAGCATGGCTAATTTTGCTCGGTTAACTCCAGGACAGGGATAGCAGTGGCATTGTTGGAATTTGGACTCCTGATCTCCTAATGACTTTTCTGTTACACAACTTGTGAGCCCTTAGCCATTATTATTTTGCTCATCATTGAAATCAAAGTTGTTTATCGTATTTATTTAAATAACTAATGATGTACTTTAACTCTTTAACTGATGATATGATTTGCATATGTTAAGCACCATGGACTACTGGGCAGTAGACATGTCTATGTCTTTCTGCATAAAAGTTTGTCAGATGCTGTAAATTAAATTAAGAAATGAACCAGAAGGTATACCAAACTATAGGTGATATTTGAATGATTGGGAATTAATGTTCCAGAGTCAATTATGATCAAATAATTCAATTTTTCATTCATTATTTAAGTTACTTATCCTACTACTGGGTCGAGGGAGTGCTGTAGCATATCCCAGCACTGATCTAATGGAAGACAAGGAAACACCCTGGAAACACACACTTACCTAAGAGCATTTAGGATGTTCAATTCACCAGCCGGCATGTCTTTGGAATGTGGGAGGAAACCTGAGTACATGGAGGAAACCCACGTAAGCATGGGGAGAACATACAGATTCCACACAGGCCCTTCTTGCTGTGTGGTGACAGCACTACCCACTGAACCCCTCTGCCGCCCCTTATTTAAATAATTGAGGAGGTCTGTTATTGGGTAATAATTAAAATATGATTAATTGAGCAACCGTACAAACACTACTTCAATTTGATCATGGAGATGGAACCTGCTATGTTCAGTTTAGGAGACGGGACTCTTAGGTGGGCAGGGAATTTTTTTAAGGCCGATCGGGAGCACTACTGCGACTCCTGGAAAGCTGTGAAGCATCAAATGAAGGCATTGTATTAAAGGACTTAATGAGAGGCCTGGCTCTCATTATCATGCTGAAGTAATTAGGGTTTGCTGCCTGCGTGTGCTGCTGATTGTCTCCATAGTTATTTTATTGCTGAGTGGAAGAATGCATGGACCGTACTTAAAAGCTAATTAAAAGATAATATTATGGTGTTAGTACGAGACTAGCCCTACCCTCTTCTTACTTTATTATTATAATTTATTTGCTGCTGCCTTTCATTATGTGTGAAGAAATTCGTACGTAGTTATTATTTGCTTTAAATGTTGTTTTCTGCCTGAAGCACATTTCTGCTCATTTCTGTAATTACAAAAGCTTGGCTTCTATTTCAGAGCAAATGATAAACATATCAGCAGTGATATAAACTTTTTGTCAGAGTTGTGAAGAAGGAAGGGTTTAGAGATGACCTCTAATGAATGAATAGGATGTGTGTAATCTGCTGCTCTGATTACACCAGGTTCTCTGTGAACCCCATTACCATACAGGCTCCCCAGGAGTGGCCACTCAGCAAGAGACCCTTTTCTCACTGGCTGCTCCTTTTAATTTCTTTTCGTATGTGTAATTATATTTTTGCCTGGTTCCCCTGCAGCAGCAGCAGAGGTGAGGCTAACTTTGAAAACTCAAAAAATATTGTCAGTGTGGAGCCTATATAGTGTTGGCATTCATTCTAACTGCTCAAAACATTTACTGCATAAAACGTTTGCCATGTAGCCATGGGTGACTGCATTGACAAATTTTCCCTCACAGTGCTTTTTTTATTTTGGGTGTTATCAGTCACAGTATCCAGATTTTTATTTAATCTAAAGTTTGAAAAGTTTTGGAGTTTGAATGTACATATGAGCTTGTGTTATTAGATGGACAACTCAATTTGGATTTTGTATCATATTTGTTAATTAACACTGTGCAGAAGCTACATTTCTCTGTTTGAAACAGATATATATTTCTCTGTTGAAACTGCTGAATGTAAGATTTTGGACTTAGCTGCTTGTGCACGAACATTTTATAATGTGTGTTTTCTGCATCTACTTGTTTACATCCTTTCAGTGAGAATTCAGAGCTGTGTTGTGAGCTACTTTACATTAATTATGATGCCTGAATAGCAGTCACATAATTGGTATACTAATACAATTTAGCCTATGTAGAACATGGCTTGGAAAGCGCCCAAATTGGGTGATGCATAAGAAATAATTACCTGATGTTCTTGAATTGCATTCAGATTTATGGAAGTGTTATTATCATGAAAGCTTCATAGTTTTAATTGATTGAATAACTCACTCACTCTATCAGACTGTAACAGACCAGATGAAATGCTATTGCTAGCACTTGAGCTAAACCAGAAAATAAAATAAAAAACACAAATCTGTAGATAAAATTGATATACTAGAGACAATCAAAAGTCTTGATTCCCCTCACTCACCCAATATAACTGAGGTTTAAATGAAGATAGTACAAAAATCTATACTTAGCCACTATGTTAGCATTCTAACTGAAACAGATCATGGACACATCTGTCAAAATTACACACACCAATAGAACAGAATCAAACTATCATTCAGTGAGTTCTGATTAATTAGAGAACAAATAAATGCCTTATATCTTCTGGAGAAACAAAAAACACCATCACTCCTGAAAACAGTTGTTAGTATTATATCCTACTGTCACTTGTTTTTTTCATGCACTCACTTTGTCTCTGTCTCTCCTGATTGGCTGTGGTTCCTGCCTAATCACTATTTAGTCAAAATTTCATGCCTAAAGTTGGGTGTTGATGGTAGCTAGCATTTTTAATATGAATAAAGGCATAGGACCTGAGGGTTTAACATTTCTTGGGCTTTGTAAAATTAAACTATGTATAATCTGATACTAATCCTCTCCAGGTAGTGAGGAAATGAATGCATTTCCAGGATTGCTCTATGTGTATAAATAAACATGCATGTTTACTGAGTGTTTGTGTGTAGGGCTTGGAGAAGGGCAGCCAAGGTGATGCCATATATGAAGTAGTGAGTCTTCAGAGGGAATCGGAGCGAGTGGGAGGATCACGAGGCCGCTTACAGTCCCCTACTGAGGAAGAGGAGCCAGAGGAAGGTATGGCACATGTAAGAAGCAGGCACAAAAATCATATCACAATAAAAAATACATGATATCACAGTAAAAACACTATTATGGCACACTTTGTACCTATATGTGTGTGTGTGTGTGTATGTATATATATATATATATATATATATATAGATGGCTGTCAAATAAAATGAAAAGCCAGTGGCTCTGTTATCCTTTAGGGGTGTTTATTTATTTTGCTGGCAAGGTTTGCCTCAACTTGTCCCCTTAGAAGGAAGCTTCACAACAACTCCATACAAGTTTCTTCTGACTGATCTCTTTTATCCTAGAATGAAACATTTCTATCCTGATGATTATGGTCGCTTTTCAGGATGACTCTGCACACACACTCTCCACAGGGCATGAGGGCTTACTGAATAGTTAGATGAAAATAAAAATGATGTAAATCATATGCTATGGCCTTCACACTCTTCAAATCTCAGCCCAGCTTTTAGACAGCACTCTCCACCGTTATCATCAAATCATCAACTGATTGAGAATCGTATGGAGGAACAGTGTTTATCACTCCAGTTCAATTCCAGAGACTTGCTGTATCTATGCAAAGACATACTGAGCCTGTGTTGGTTAAGTGTGCCAGCCCAATATCTTACCAACACACTTTACATTGGTTTTTCCTTTCATTTGTTCCCCACCTATAAAAATCGTTTTACCTTTTTTTTTTCCACAGTTAATGCCCAGTCCTTGTATCACACGCACACACACAAACACACACATACACAAAGGGTTTCTTATTGTGCCCTTTATAGTATAATCCAAAGCTCCATACATTTTCACTCTTTCACCCTCTCTCTCTCTCTCTCTCTCTCTCACACAAACACACACACTCACTCACACACAGTGATAAGTAATTGCATGCCCCTGTGCAAGTTGATTGAAGAATGTACCCTCTTTCCCTGATCCTGCAAAGCTTTATGGTGTTCAATTTACAAGAAAAATGACCATGTCTCTGGGCTTATTTAGATTGCCTTTTGAGAACGTGTGAAAAGAGAAACAGTTGGGTTTTTTTACGCTGGCAGCATAGCCTATCTGATGAGGGAGATCATCAGTCCAGATTTTCTTACTCCTTACAGACAATTTCACTGATGCCCAGGCATTCCTATTTGCTCCCTCTGCACTCCTCCATTATGTTTTGGAAACTGTGAATGAAGTGTGAGTGTTAATTTAGTCAGTGGCTTGGAGCTCCTGTAAATGTGTGTCTGTTTTTCTCATATGGTAAGCCTGCTACTAGAATTTTCAGATAATAAGAAAGCCAGTGCTCAGATTAGCTAATAATTGTTGTTAGTATAATGTGTGAAATGTAGGATAACGCTAAATAATGTGTTCTAATATTAGAAGATAACCAACAACGTGAAGGTGAAGAACACAATGTTGTGAAATACGGGTGAAATGCTTGTACATTTTTGGTCAGAAGTTTCAGGATCTTGAAGGTTGCTATTTGACTTCCTGTCCACACTTCTGTTTGTACTCACTTTAGTTCAGCAGTTTCCAACAGGAAGACAAATTTTTTAGCACTGCAACACAGTAAGCTTTTAGAAGCAAGTTATAACTATTTTCAAAAAAGTAAAAAAGTTCACAGAATACCACTGTGACATTAACAGACAAAAAAAGTACTGTACGTGACATCACATGACAAATGTGGTAAGCATAAAAGCAGCTTAGAATATGCAAAACTTTGAATGGCAAGGAAGCTACATAAATGAAACTATTTTAAACAAAAGTGGTGTATATTAATTTTTCAGTGGGCTATATGCTGTACAGATTGGCTACTGCAGCATATTATTTGAGGCTAAAAAGAAATGCATGACCGTTCACACCCACAAGCAACAACAGCAGTAGTCGCTATGCCCCTGCATTTAGTGACACGGGTAGCCTGCCACTTACTAGTGTGAACAATGGGTTAAAGTAGACTCTGATTTGATAGTGGATGCTGTGGTGTAAAGCTGTGAAAGCCATGATGCTTAGCAGCTATTTCTAATCTACCCAAGAGCTAGACTGTTGTGGTTGATCTTACATTTACATTTATGGCATTATTTATCTCATTATTTATACAACTCAACAGTTGATGGTTAAGGGCCTTGCTCAAGGGCCCAACAGTGGCAGTTTGGTGGTGCTGGGATTTGAACTTATGACCTCCCAAGCAGTAGTCCCATGTCTAAACCACTGAGCTACTTCTACTCTTGCTACATGATGCTGATATTCAGTCTGCATCTTGGATCCTGCCCAAATCATCGCTGTTTACTAAATAAAGCTTGTGAGACTCAGGTTATCTTAAGGGTGTTATTGTGTAATGTGATAGCTTTGTTTTTCCTGTGTCCTCTTAATTAAAAACTAACATTTTCACTCACTGTTGATAATAGGCAGTTTTTGACCTAAAGTCCCAGGTTTGGATCAGCCAAGCAAACTCTTGTTTACATAGATATTAAGGTCAAAGAGCAGAAACTCATACGTGTGTCAGTGGAGTCACACAAAGATAAATTCCCCATTTTAGAAAGGATAAATAAGGGTCTTGGGTCATAGGGGTCTCTTTAATGTGATGATAAAGCAGAATGGTGTTATCGTGGGCATCCTGTGTCAAGGGCATTGTGGGAAAGGTTTGGTTTCCACTGCATTTTTCCCCTCAGCAACCCTGTAACAGATCATGTTTCCAAGGCCTTTAAAAAGATGAGTCATTTTATTTGTCTGGTATTGTTCACAGCAAAGTTTGATCATTTAAAGCCTTGTTGTCTCCCCCACATAATTAATTGTTAAGGATTTGTGTTGATGAGAATGGCAGTCATACACTGAAAGTTAATTATATAAAAACTATTAGAAATCTAGTGTTACCTTTGAAGGCACTGTGCATGCATATTTCTTCCTTTTCTTTCTTTCTTTCTTTTTTTTTTCTTTTTAAGGAAGCCAGAAGAGAAAATTCATCCACCCACACACACTATTGAGCTGCTCTGTCACCTTAGGACATAGCAAGCACTCAAGACCTCCATCTCTCTCTTTGTCTTATTTCTCCATCTCCTTCTGCTTGTTCTTCTTTTCTCCCTCTCATTCTCTCCTGTGCTATACAGAACCTTATGTTCTTTAAGGCTACTAGGATGTAATGAACACAAATTAGAACCCGGCTTTTTGGAGGTCACTTCATGTATGAAGGACCTATACATCTGTTCTTCAGCCCTGGACTATGCTGTTCCTATTTTAAGATTTTTAAAGAATGATTTTTATTTGTATGTGTGGAGGGTGGATAATTTTCTGCTTCTATTGTATTGTCTTTTTTTGTTATAATTTTTTGCTATAATTGCCTTGCTGTTATAAAAAATGAATTTACACCTTCTAATTTGAGAATTCAGCCATGCTGTGATATTAAAAAGCATTATTATTCAATTTCATCAATCCAGCCACAGCTCTGATTTAAAGCCCAGTCCTGGTCATTTGCAAAACTGTGAGATTACTACAACGCAGGTGTCACAGCTGTTCACCTCAGACTTCCATTAGGATTAATGTCACTGTTTCAGGAAAACTTTAGTTTTGGGCTCATTGGTTTTGACTTCATCAGAGCCAATTTGAGGTAAATTGTTTTACATCTGTGTTACATCAGAGAGAACATCCTTAAATCTGTACCTTCATAGAGAAGAGTTGTAAAGTAACAATTAGCTTATTGCTAACTTTAGATTTAAATTTAGCTTGTTAACACTCCTGAAGAGCTTTGGCACATACTTCATCAGTAATTCTGTGGTGGGTTTAAGTTCTACACTATCACTAGAGCAAATTCTGTCAAGTTTAGTTCATTTTTGTTTTGTTTTTTTTGTTAATAAACAGCAATGATAACCATTTTTTTTCAGTGATCCAGAGTTCATTTGAGTTTAAAATCCTTAATATTTATCTCTGACTAGCTGGGTAGGTAAGTGGTTCCTATAGGTTTTTTCTGTACTGCTCTTTTCAGTCAAGCACCATTTGAGCCCACCTTAACATTGATTTCTTTAACCTTCTATATTTTGTAAAAATTCCACCATTTTGTGAAGCTAAATTGTGACTTTTGCTCAATGACATGTCTGTGATATGTCTGGGTTTAACACAAGCCTGTTGTCATGCAGACTGTGAGAAATGGGATGTCAAGACGCTAAGGGTGCTGCTGGGCTCATAATGACCCTTGTAAACATTAAGCTTCAGACACTGCATTTATCACCACAAGTTTCTGTGGTGTATCACTGCACTCAGTGTTTGGTCCAGATGGATAGCGTGAACGCTCAGGTCATGGGTAGTCTGTGAGGTCAGTGTTATTTAGTTTAGTGGAATGCTATTCTGCTATTCTGTTGCAGTAAGTTTGCATGATCTTGTCATTGGGGATCATCCTAGTTCATCTGTACTTGGTGGTTTGAGAGCCGAGTCTAAGATGTGCCAGTGCATATTCTCCTTCCTCTCCCAGAAGCTTTTGAACCCAAGTACCACATGTATACAGCTGAGTGTTTTTCAGCCCTGAGCTGTGAATCTCAGATCATCACTCCTGCCTTCCAGCAGAGCTCTCTCTGTCTCTCTCTCTCTCTCTCTCTCTCACACACACACACACACACACACACACACACACACACACACACACACACACACACACACAATCTGGAGCCAAGATGGCCACATAACCTCTCTAGCCTCAAGGGGAAGGAACAAATAAAAAGTACACTGGTGTATTTCAGGACAAATGTGATATAGATACCATAAATGATTAAATGGACTTTGATATGGCCCCAAAATCCTCACAGTGATCGTCCTCTTGCCCTTTGCCTTCATTGTTCTCTTACAGACAGCGACAGTGAGATCTCCAGTGGCACTGGTGATGTGTCTAAAGACTGTCCGGAGAAAATCCTAGAGTCCTGGGGTGGCATACTCAGCAGATGGTGAGGAAACAAAACATTACACAACCCAATAATAAGAAAACTCTTAGTATTTGGATTTATACCACAGCGTTCTTACATTTTTAATTCTGATTGGTCAGAAGGTGTTTTCTATTACAACAGCTCTAACAAGCAAAATGTTGTTGTCTTATTAACTTCAAGAGAGACAAAAAAAAGGGAGGCAGGTGAGGGATCAGCTGTCCATAGCTGCTATAACATCATTGATAACAGGCACTGGTTTCACAGAGACTGATAAAGATGTTCTTTCATAAGTAAAAAATTGTAATTGTAATCAGTGTTATGTACTAGTTCAGTTTGTGATTTCACTAAATGAGCCACTTTACCAGTTATTAAAGTGTTACATGGTGAATGGAAAATTGTACCCACACGTGATGACTAAGTAGTTAAAATAACAAATATTGAACTCATGAACAAATTATACTGTTGAACCAATGAAAATAAGTGATGAATAAATAATTGGTAAATTTATAAATAATAAGTGAAATCACACTTCTGCTTTGTGAATTTGGACGGTATTGGCTGCTGTTAAAACCTTGAGAACATGGCTATGCACATTGAGACAAGTCTCACACATCTCTGTGTCAAATGCAAGCTGGCAGGCAGGCAGATAGCTATCAGCTCACATTCACTACAGTACAATACAGCTGTACAGAAGCAGGGAGTAATGTCGGTAAACAGTGGAAACAAGTCAAGAGCTGAACTTGCTTTTCATACATCAGACCTCTGCCTGATTTTTGTGAACAGCTGTTTCTCTGAGGTTCTTCTCTTTTTGGACACCCCCCCCCTAATTTTCTCCCCTAATTTAGTTGTGTCTAATTTCCACCTGTCTTTACTTCTCCCATGTCACATGATGGATACCAGTCATGGTTTCCTCCGAGACATGTGACACTCAACCACCACATCTTTTTCGAACTCAACAATCAGAGGAGAGCGCTTCCACCCACCTTCTGTATGCATGAGCTCACAGATACCCGTGTATGGCTAGTGTCGCTCATGGGAGTGAGCGTATGTTCACCTCCCACCCAAGAGAGCACAGCCAATTTTGCTCTCTCAACTCCCAGCCGTGGGCAACTACGGCATCATCCGAACTCAAACTAGCGATCTCCAAATGATACGGCGAACGCTTTGTTGTTGCGCCACTCAGGAGCTCATCCTCTGAGGTTATCTTAGATAGCATAGCTTTAGGGGAGAATGGGGTCAGGATGAATGAGAGCAGGTCAGTTTTCATATTGTCCTGCGTATTCATTTCTTAAAGAAAACATGAACAGAAGCTATTTGGCCATGTTAGTATTTTCTTGGGATTAAAAAAACATACTGAATAATTTATTACACAGTTTATTTTAATGGTATAAAAATACCATTTTAAAATAAAGATGATTTCACAATTGGTGCAGTGGGTTTGATTCCCGGGCTGGGCGAGGGTCCTTTCTGAGCGGAGTTTGCATGTTCTCCCCATGTCTTCATGGTTTCCTCCCACAGTCCAAAGACATATAATCAGGTGAATTGGAGATGCTAAATTGGCCCTAAGTGTTTGTGTGATTGTGTCTGCCCTGCGACAGTCTGGTGACCTGTCCAGGTATCCAGCACCCCCACAACCCAGTAGTAGGATTACCAACTTACATAATGAATGATTTCACAATGAGAATGAACATAAAGTCAGAATTACTAATTACATTTGAAAATTGTTGGATACTAAAATCTCTTCTATGAAAATATTTCTGACTTGGGGTGGCATGAATCACTGACATGGTGTGCGTGTGTGTGTGTGTTGTGCCTGTCAGGCATGGGAACCTGTCTTCTCGTCCTAAAGGGCTGTCTGCGCTGGTGAGACCCGGCATCCCTGAGGCCCTGCGAGCCGAAATCTGGCAGCTCCTATGTGGCTGCCAGGATGAACAGGCCCTGCTGGAACGTTACCGCATCCTCATCACCAAGGTACGATGGAGATAGACGCACATGCACGCAATTCCTTCCTTTCTTTCTTTCTCTCTCTCTCTCTCTCTCTCTCTCTCTCTCTCTCTCTCTCTCTCTCTCTCTCTCTCTCTCTCTCTCTCACACACACACTGTATACATCTATCAGTGCACTTTAGATCTCAAATTGCTTTTGTTTAAGAAGTGATGTTTATATTTTAAGGTCTCTTGAATGGCTCCAGGTGTTTGAAGCTTCAGGTTGCTTTCACAAGAATATATTTAGTATCTATCAAAAATTTACATTTACGTTTACATTTATGGCATTGTGGCAGACGCCCTTATCCAGAGCGACTTACATTTATCTCTTTTACACAACTAAGCAGGTGAGGGTTAAGGGCCTTGCTCAGGGCCCCAGCAGTGGCAGCTTGGCTGTGGTGGGATTTGAACTCCCAACCTTCTGGTCAGTAGTCCAGTGTCTTAACCACTGAGCTGCACAATGCATTGATGTGTGTTACTGCTTTGCTGCAGATGTGTTTTGGGGCAGAGATCAATGTGTTTTACTGTGTAGTCAATATGAGAACAGAACTGGCTTCAGGTTAGCAATCATTGAAATATCCAGAAATGGATAGGGTATACTGGTTGATACTCTAGCCATTTCTATTCTTTTGGTCTCAATGTAACGGAGTGTACAAGAAGAAATAAAGCCAAGTTATAGTGTGAAGCAATATTTAACAATTTTTTGCTAATCTTTAATCTTCTATAGATAGATTTCGACTTTTCATTGTTTTCATCACATTATCTTTCAAGATAATATTCTATCAGGATTTTGGCTTGTACTGCATGATTTAAAAGGACATGGGACATTTCCAGTTTTGCTCTTTGGTATTATGTGTGGCAGAGGTGGATACATTCAGAGGTGGATACATTGTTTTATCTGCAGCATTTAAGATTTTTTGCCTCTTGTTATGGCATTGCAGTAGACGCCATAAATTATGCTTTTCTGCTTTTTCAGCTAAAGCAGTGTCCGAGCAAAGACAATAACATTCACCTGGCAGTAAAGCCAATTTGCTGAAGGGGAAAAGCATAGTACAGAAAAGATGCATTTCTGGTTATTTTTACTTTGTGGAGACTTTCTCTGTATGAACTTTGACCTTTGAATTCACAAACATGTGAGCCAGGGGAACGTTAAAAGCAGAATATTTTTGTGTCAATGAACAGGTCATTTAATAAAAGAAGCGCAGGGTAAAATGTGCTGGCCATAACCACTTTATTATTGCCTTTACATACTTGTCACATACCTCATAACCATAAAGCTTCATGATTTTTAAATGTGTCAACCTATTTTGTGTTGCTTTTTGAGCAGTTTAGTTGTAAAGACATCTTTTTTTGGTTGAAGTGTACGTACTACAGAGTCTACACTACATTATTATTATGTGAAATATCTGACATGGAGTCGACAGCAGATTGGACTGCACTTATGTTAATCTTGTAACAGCTTATTCACTCATCTGCTTTCTTATAGATCCAAACATTTCTGCAGATTGCTGAAATTTATGCAGTTAGCATGGAGCCACTGAAATAGGCTTTGTGGTCTTCTGTTTTTCTCTCTGTTCTGTTTTTTTCTCTCCATGTTGGCACCTCTGTGCATTATCTGTCAACTCAGTGTTCTCATCTAAGTCAATGGCAGAGGTACGTTTTTGACGGAAACTAATGTCTTGCTGCTGAGCTTATTCATAGAACAAAATTGTACATTTTGTGTTTTCTATAATGAAACTGATTGAATTCTTATGAATATCTCTATAGTGCGGTATGTATTTTTTTTTACTGTTGATATTATATACAAAAGCTTTCAGATCTGACAGTATAGTTTTCCCATGCTATTTTGAGCAGCGTACAGCGGAATAGTCACTTATTACCTTCTATAGCCACATCAAATTCAAGTGCTCCTATTACAGCTCTTGATTGAGAAGGAATATCCTTATTGTAGCCCTGGTATTTCTGCAGGCTATGTTGAATTTGTCCATGTTTAAAAAGCTAATTCTTTCATGTTGTTCTTGGAGGTGCACTCATTCTCATGCCGGGCATGGTGACTGGTTGGAATGTTCCCACACTAAAGAACTGTTGTTGACTCTGTCAGAAGCACATCCCATGTCATTATACTGATAAAATAAAAGTAATACTTCACCACATCAGTGGAAAAACTAAAAGAAAATATCATTTAGTCATGTCTTTCTGACTGGCATCTGTGTGTCTAACTGGGGTGAAAAGGTTGGTACTTCAAACTGAGTAGAAAGATGCAGGTATATACCAGAGTTCAGCATTGGTAGTAGCTCCTGGTCAGCGTGGAGGAATGGAGCTGTAATTTATGTGACCGATTCCCAGCTAGCGTATTTGCACCAAACAGCACCAGTCAGCCCAAACAGACGTCAACAGAACTATTTTTCACACTAACTGTAGAGAAACTGTAACAGACTCGGAGACTGAGGTAAACACGCTTGCAATCATCATCATTGGAAAAAAAACAGCAAACAAAACATTTTTAAAATTCATCATGAATATGGTGCTTGAATTAACATAGCTCCTTTGCTCCTTTGTCTGATTGGCTGTTTGATTGATTAACCAGTTCAGATTTACTGATGCAAAAAGGAATTGATGATTTTAAAATTTCACCACTGATGATGACAAGATGGAAAAAATAACTATAATGTTCTCTAGTGCTGTCGCACAGTAAATATTTTAACACACATTTTGATTTGTGTTGTACATGCGGGTCAGCATCATAGGACCATCGAAAATGAAAGAGAAACAACTGTTGAATGTTGCCTCATTATTCACTTGACTTTATTTCATCTGGTATACTGATTAGAGTTGGAGTTTAATTAAAGGCATTGATTCGCCAATTAGAGTAACGCGACACGTTGCAACCGAAGAGTAAGTTTATGTTCCAACCCAAACATCCATTAAAAAGTTAAAAAACATCACCCACAGTTCATAGACGTTTCATCATATTTATTTCAAAAGTACCTACATGAGTCTGAACAGCGTTGTTATCATGCTAAATACACCCAAGTGCTGTCTTGTAGAACACAGCCAATCAGCTGTCCGCTGTTGATGACATTGCAGGGCGTTTCAAATAAAGCCATTTTAGTGATCGAGTTCCCTATGAAGTGCCCTTGGGATTCTGTACCCTGTGTTTAGTGTAGGGAGCAGATTAGGGTCAAGTTTCTTTTTATGGAAGCATTTCCAGTTTCAAATATTTTTTTCCAAATCCCATTCAGTTTTTACCATTTGTTACAGGACTGGATCAGATTCATTTTTTTTCCCCACCATTTTTCATGGTTGATTGGATCCTGATGTTGGTTATGGGATTGGTCCCATCTCTGATAAAAGCTATTTGTTTGTGACTTTTGGAGAATGAACTGTATGTGCAGGCTAAGAAAACAAAATAATGTTGCATTAGACAGCACCAACATATCACTAACAAACCATACTGTTATGTTTTTTTTAATGGCCCAGTTAGCCAATAAACATAAAAATTGAATCTTTGGTACTGGATTGAGGACCAATTTAAAAAGCACAGGACTTGCTTGGACTGGTGCCAAAAGTATTGGTGCTATGGTTTTGGTAAACAAAGGCCTGAACAGTTCTCGAGATCCTATGCCTGATAGACATTTTCTACTATTATATAGTTCTGAAAACTACAGACTTTCCTATACTGAAATATCTTTCTCTTTTGCATGTTTCTCAAAGACAATTTTTTGCATTTTAAAATCCCCCAAAAGTGAAAAGGGGTCAAGTTCCACTGAAAGACACTCCACCTACCACTACATATGTAATCGAATCCACTTATGGAAAAACAATATTACTGCCAAATTCTAAAGAGATCTAAGGTTACAATGTGAAATGAGTCTCACTCTGTTCTCACAAATATTGGACAAGAGGACATAATTGCTGATTCAGTCAGTAACATCTGTTATCTCACTTTCTTGTTATTAATGCCTTTTTATTAGTTTTAAATATTTTAAAACTTTGTTCATTGCACTCTTCTCTGTTAGTGATGTGATGGTGCAGGAGCATTGCAGACATGTTGCCAGCTGGTGTCTGATTACAAACTGAATTGATTAGGCTTATGTCCTTTTCTCTAATGCATGCACGCTTCAATAACAAGGTTTAGATATCTTCAGGCAAATTGACATTTGTTAAACTGAGTTGGTATTTTGGTAAAAATCTATTTGTTTTATTGGTAAAAAAAAAAAAAAAAACTTCGGACACATGCAATAGATTTTCCTAGACCAGCACACACAATCTGATGTTATGACCATTCTAACACATCTAACTGAATTATGATTCACATGACCTTTTGGAATCATATATGTTAGGAAAAGTTAAAAATAGGCCCCCGAGTCTGCTGATGTGAATAAGTTATCAATATATCATCTGTCCTCCATTAACCATTTCACATGCAAAAGCACACTGCATGAGAATGAGTGCTATGTAAATAGGTATAGTGTTTTTTCTTTATGAAGGTGTGATGGACTTTGCAGCGCTTGGGTGGAGGTGAGGATATTCCTGCCTGTCCTTTTGTGCTCTTGGTCTTGACCTGCCAGAATCAATTTACTGTCGACTGCACTGCACATACCCTTCAGTATTTACCCCCAGCCCCCATCACTGCTCTTCACAGAGCTCCAGTCAGTCAAGCACATTGCTGTAACATGGGCTGTAAAAGGGCATATTTGAATATTCTTTGGTATTCATAAAGAATCACAGCATGAAGGAAATTTTAGAACACCTTGATCATGGTGTATTTTCTTTACATAAATCAATAGTCATCACTGATGCACCAGGGAAATACAGAACAGTAATTATTGACAGGATGGGTGGCAGAGAGAAAGATTCGTAATGAAAGTGGAAAAAAAGGATAATTGTTTTTCATATGTATATATATATACCCTGGCTGTCAGCTCTTGCCAGTCAGTATAAATTCCACCGTTCCAGTTCCCTAACCAAGAGCCACAGTTCCCATCACCTCTCACATCAGCAGAAATAGCTGCCATCCAGATGAGCTGCTAAATATATGCTGCTTTATGTAACACTGGTTCTGTCACAGTGCAGATCTAATTCATTAATTCAATCCTTTATTAATTCAATTTTTTGTATTCTCCTGCACACCTTGAAATAATGGTACTGATATAACCATCATGAGGCCATTAATAAAAACAAAGAGCGTGAGCGGCTGATGGCCTTCAGTGCTGGGTGACTGAAGTTATAAATGGCCCTGTCTCTGCTTGCTATTGATTTTGATACTGATTGAATCCTAAGTATTTGTGCTGCTGGTCATTGCAGAATATTAATGTATGTATGTCATAATGTTATAAATCATCCTGTTTTTTAAGATTTTGAATTGGGATATGAGTAATGATACTTGAAAGCACAGACTCAACAAATATGAGTTGATGTGTCTGATGTGACTTAATTCACATCAGAGCGAAGAGTACTTCTGAGCTTTTAATGAAGGAAAAGTCGTGAATGCATGGTAAAGGTAACTACAATTCTCACTGCTTGTACTTTTGCTAAGTTATTTTTTAATGTTACTATGCGCGTTGGCTTAGATGGTGATGCACAAAGCTGACATTTTCTCAACCTTTACCTCTCTGCTCACTCAGAATACTGACAAAGATGTTCTTCCATTCAGCCAGGGCTTATAAAAAAGGCCCAAAACAGAAAAGCCTGAAACAAGAACTGTTGTTGTTCTTAAGAAGCAGATAATGTATGGCTTAGAGTTTTTGTCTGAAATAAGATTAGATACACTTCATGATGCATTTTGAAAGGAAAGGCCATCATCTTGTTCATCTCTGGTTGTCTGTTGTATTAAAGTGCACTTATGTTGCACATATGAGTGCAGAGATGTGTATAATTGTACAAAATTCTGAAGCTTGATACAGAATTTGATTGTAGGCTTGTTGGTGCATGAAATGCCTTATTAGCTGTGTGCCAAGAGGCTTCCTTTTAAACTCACTGTTGCTGACACAAATTGCTGGACTGCATCCAAGAGTTTATTATTCTTTTTTTTTTTTTCTTTTCTTTTCTTTTTTTTTTTTACTTTTCTTTTCTTTACTAAGACTGTGTGCCACCACCTTCTATTTCCATCTGCTTGTGGGATTAATTATGTAGTCCTCACCAGTCTGCTTAAGTAGATTATCGTCTTTATGGAGCATGTAATGAAATCTTTGATGGTGGATCATTTTGGTAGTTTATTTGCATTTGTCATTTTTGTGTGCACTCTTTATTTTTGAAGATCCTTTCTTTTATATGGTGGAAAGGTTTTTTTTTGTTTTTTTTTTCCTCTTTTTTTTTTTTTGCAGTGGTAGTTTAGCTTCAAGCTGAGGTGAGGCCACTTGCACCAAAGGCTTTATTTTTGATTGAGCATAGCAGTAGTGTCATTTATCTCAGGAATAGCTTCTCTCACCATGTGTGGCATTATGCCTCCATAATATATCAGTACATTACATTACATTTAATTTACGACATAACTCATCATGTTATTGATATTTCTCATTAGCCACATTTTGTTTTAAGGTTCAGTGATGTGACTGATGGGGCCACATGAGCGGCTGACAATATGTAAACATCACTGAGTTAATTTTATTTCCAGGAAGTATAAATCACTTGGCTGTCTGGGTAGATGCAGCTTTGCTTTCCTGTACTTGCACAAAATGTGAATGGAAGCAACGTGAGGCAAGCATTTAACAAAGACATGTCTGCGATGCATAATTAAGACAGGCAAACTATGTTTTTTTTAATAAAAGATTGTGTGCGATTGACGAAATCCTTTATTAATAATAATGTTCAACATTGTGTCATTGCCCTTCAGCAGCTTTGTGTGTTCTGCTGAACACACAAAGGGTACATTGCATCGTCTTTACCTGTCGGTTTGTGCGCTGGTTACTGATGCACATTTCCAAAACAAAATCCATAGTACATAATTAAACAATTCACAAGTGCATATATTGGTTTATTTTCATTCACCATGGTGTCATTGCCCTTCAGCAGCTCTGTGTGTTCTGCTGAGCTGCATATGAAGTGCCTTTGGAATGAGAGGGACGCTTTCTCACAAAGCTCCCCCAGTCTCCTAAGGCCAGCTGCACTCATGGTTTCTCTAGCCTCAGCGCCCCTTTTTACAAGAGAGTTCTATTCTTACATGTAGTTTAATGCAGTCAACATTTACTGAGCCACCAGTAAAACTAGTAATACATTTGTTCTGTTTCTTTGCTAGTACAGATTTTGTATGTCTACTAATTATGAGAACATTATCAGAAATCTGTAATAGCATCAGCGTAAGTTTTAAAATGTTCAGTAAACTACATGAAAAGAAAGCATGTATCTTTTGTCAAATAGTTTTTTCATGTTAACCACAGTGAGTGTCGGTATCAGTGGCAACCTGACCTGGATGTAGGTAGCTATTATAATAAATGCTGACTGTTTGTTGTCAACGCCCTGAGTGGGGTGAGTCAGAAAACACAAAAGATAATGTATCAAGTACATTGGGAATATTGTGCTTGTGGCATTTTCTCAATTAATTTTTCCTTTCCTAAAGTCCTCCTGTCTTCCCCTTTTTGATGAATTATTTACACAACCCTCTGGTTCAAAGTAGCTTATGTTACAAGCTACAGATCATTTGAGTGGCTGATGATCTGAGGCTGGCCAGCCTCATACCCAATTTTTCTAACTGATCATTTTCCTATGAAGGTCAATATTCTAATAGCTATGTACTATTAAAATTTTCAGTTTAGTGTTGCAGGATAAACTGAGGGAGGACATCCAAATTATTTTGGCTACAAAATACCACACACCCCCAAACCACACACACATTCACAACCCCTTAATCTCTAATTTGTTCCTGTTTGTTGCACTGTGTCGGCTTCTCTGTGGGAGGGTCCCAGCCAGCTAAAATGCCTGGCAACTGTAACCAAGGGGCAGCGATAGCCAGGCTTGTTCACTGCCATGTTTAAATGATTTGAGGAAAAGAGAAATAACAGGACAGAAAGAAATTTGGGCAAGGAGCTTTTTAAAAAATGAGAGAGAGATAGACATCTTTGATTAGTTTTGATTAGGAATCAGCTTGGATGTCTGTCTCAGGGAAGATCCTGGAAGAATCAGGGAGAGAGAGGCAGACGGGCATGTGTGAGGAGTTGAAAGAGAAGCAGGACCTCAGGTGCAGCCCATAGGGAAGGCGGGGAAAGTGTGTGTGCATGTGAACAAGAGAGAGAGAGAGAGAGAGAGAGAGCCTGGCAGCAAGAGAGGGAGCGTGTGAAAAAGAGACGGAGCACATGCAGGAGAGAGAGAGAGAGAGAGGAAGAGAGACTGAAGGGGGAGAGGGAAGTGAAAGCCACTCGCAGCATCTCTTTCCCACTGCGCCAGTGGTCCAGGCTTATCACCTCTGCGCTGCTGCTTCTTCATGCTATTGTTTTTGTTATTGGTGTTCTTGATCATCCTCGTTTTTCTGTTTACTTTGTTCTTATCATCAACTTGAATTTTTCTGGTTACTTTTTCCCTAACTGCAGAATTGATTCTTTGGGTACATGCCAGTGAAGGACTTGTATCAAATTGCTGGAACCGCTGAGTGAAGACAATGTCAGCAGCACCATGCAGACTCTTTACCTATATCTCTGACAGATTGTTTTTTTCTTCCACTGTCATGATGTGTTGCTTAATGAAGTTCAACTGACAGAAAAAAAAGGAGGAAAATTAATAGGGAAACTGCCATATATGGATTTCAGAAAAACGGACAAGTGATTGAATCCAGGCATACGTTTTTAATGAGCTTTGCACGCTGAAAACAGGATAACAGGATATGCAGAGATTTTGGGCACCTGGGAAGGAACCTGCTTGGTTGGAGAAATATGGATGCATATGTAATGGCTAGATATTAAAACTTATGACTTTTCCAGGATACCTGAAGAGATGATTTTTACCTCATGAGACTTTTTTTGGGAATGACATTTTAATGTTTTTAATTTCTGTCATACTCATAGAGTCAAATTTAGGAAAAAGTAAATGAATTGGGAGAAAACAGACCAAAGCCAATCTTCATTGCACTGTACTTCTGAAATTTTGAAACACTGTGCAGAAACAACACCAGCTGCTAATGTGTATTCTGTGTTTATCTACAGTGTGCCTAGGTTTGGATTTTGGACAATTGAAAGCTCACAGGGGGGTCCAGGTAACAGCCGTGAGGTCCTCTCTGCAAGTGCTACATTAAAAACCTCAGACATGTATTTGTATCCAGACAAGGAATGTGCTGAATCCAGTGTAACTTTCAGCCTGCCTATATTTTTGGGATTTTGTAACAGATACCTGAAGGTATGACTAAAGAAAATGATCACCTTTAAACTACAGTAGCTGATTTTTCCCTGTGCTTGCACAGAATTTGTTAAAATTAGACTTTTCCATACTTTTTGGTATTATTCATTTGAAAAGGTGTAAATCAAATATTTACACCAATATTGATTACTGATAATCTTGTCTGGCAAGAGCATAGGAAACTATTATGCCTGATTCCTATTTGTGATGATCTTAACCTCAAATCCGTTACTCTTTGCTTTTGCAAGGGCTGTCAAGAAAATCAGTAGACGTTGATGTTTCAGCTTGGCGGAAGCTCTGAGAGCTGTGGTAAACGGTTCCAGTAATCAGTGCTGACATGATCCTCTTTTCTAATGCCTAGCATCTTCAGTGCCAGCATTCTTTTGTTTGTAAATGACAGTTTCTGAACCTTTTTAAGCATGACTGATTGGGGAAGAGACATTAGAATTTTTTTTTCTCCTCTTTTGCTGGATGTCTTGATTTTTGCCAGTGCTTATTTCTTTAAGACCCAGCTATGTGATAAGCAGAGGTGAGAAGAAAAACTAAATTAGAGAGAGTTGTGTTTGCTGAAGGACGTTTCAGACAAAGGGCAAACTGAGTTTGGGGTACAGTCCATCTGCACTGAGTGAAGAACCAAGGAACTTTACTTGACTGCACCAGGACAATGAATCAGACAGGTCTGACTGAGCCTATCCAAACTGAAAACAGTAGTTTTGGAAATAGCATGAGTGTGTCCCAGAACCACTCATGTCCTCTGGGTTGGGGACAGAATGAGGGCATGGCGACTTGCATCTTAGAGACAGCTCTGATTGTGCTGCTGACTGTGCTCATTATTGCTGGGAATTTGACTGTCATCTTTGTGTTTCACTGTGCCCCTTTGCTGCACCACTACACCACCAGCTACTTTATCCAGACTATGGCCTATGCAGACCTTCTGGTGGGGCTGAGTTGCCTGGTGCCCACTTTCTCTTTGCTGCACTACCCAGCTGGTATCCAAGAACCACTTACATGCCAAGTTTTCAGCTATGTCATCTCAGTGTTGAAGAGTGTTTCCATGGCTTGCCTGGCCTGCATAAGTATAGATCGCTACCTGGCCATTACTAAGCCCCTCTCTTACAATCAGCTGGTGACACCATGCCGTTTGCGCTGCTGCATCATCCTGATCTGGATCTACTCTTGCATTGTTTTCTTGCCATCCTTCTTTGGCTGGGGGAAGCCAGGATATCATGGGGACATCTTCGAGTGGTGTGCTAATTTCTGGCCGACCTCTGCTCTGTTTACCAGCTTCGTTGTGTGCCTGCTGTACGCTCCAGCAGCCCTTGTGGTCTGCTTCACCTACTTTCACATCTTCCGCATCTGTCAGCAGCATAATCGGGAAATCAGCGAGCGAAGGGCTCGTTTTCCCAGCCAGGAGATGGAGGCTGGCGAGGGGGGGAACCACACAGGTCATGGCCCCGACAGGCGCTATGCCATGGTGCTCTTTCGCATCACAAGTGTCTTCTACATGCTCTGGTTACCCTACATCATTTACTTTCTCCTGGAGAGCTCCCACATCTTGGACAGCCCTGCTGTATCTTTCATCACCACCTGGTTAGCGATCAGCAATAGCTTCTGCAACTGCGTCATCTACAGTCTGTCCAACAGTGTGTTCCGGCTCGGGATGCGTAGGCTCTCGCAGACGCTCTGTTCCTCCTGCTCTTTCAGCCCTTGTGCCCATGATGACAAGGACTTCAGAGAGCCAAAGCCTAGGAAGAGAGCCAACTCGTGTTCAATCTGAAGAAGTTGTCATGAGCTGCTAATTACTATATCAAGGGATGATTTCAAGGGAAGAATTTGTATGACTTTGGATTTGTGCAATTAATGTAATAACTTAAGGATGAATTTCTTTATAATTACTGAAAGGTTCACCTTGTTGGGTTATACCAAATCTCACCTACACCACACACAGTTTGACTACATGTCCTGTAAATAATAAAACAGCATCTGCCTTGATAGTGTATATATTACCAAATGGCTGGTGCATATAATCTGGTTAGACTTTGTTTAGCAAAATATGCAATGCCAAACATAAAATGGCACCACACCACCATTACCACAAACATAAAACACCCAAAAAAAACCAATACGGTGAACTGGTCTGAACCTGGTCGTTGTTACTGATGTCTCTTTGTGGATGGTATATTGATATAGATTATAGATTTTTAGATTTTGATAGTATATTTTTTACATTCAACTACATCTGCTACCAAAATGGCCACTATATGAAGAGGAAATTGCTTAAGGACAGTGCTCATGTATGTACATTTCAGTAAATGTGTAAAGAAGTTAAACAAAAAACCCTTTGAGGCATGTGGCACAATCACAGCAAAGCTTGGCATATGGACTTTCGTTAGTGTTCTTATTATAGCACAGCATGCCTCCAATTGAGATGGGCTCAAATACCGTGACAGCAAAGACTAATATAAGGCTTGGGATTGGGATGTGAGGTCAAACAAAAGGTAGAAGCAGTCAATCCGAGACACTGATATGCATTCCAAATGTTATTGTTTTTTTGCAGTGATGCTGAATTATTACATACACACAAAATTATCAATGCCATTAGCAGTCGTGAAATGTACCTTAGTTCCCAATGGTATTATACCTTGGCAGTATGTAATTAAATTTGTTCACCTGCAGTGGCTCTGTGACCCTTTTTCTGTTTAATCAGCACAAGGTTCAGTTAAAGTGCACATTTCCTGGTATGCATGCAAGTCATTTTGCTTGCACCTGTGATTTTTAGTACTTATATTTGTCTGTGCCTCAGATATATGCACAGACACATACAGATTTAATCATTTTTTTATTACTTTTATACAGTAGGACATTTTTTCCATATTAATTTGTTTCATCAAGCATAACCTTGCTTGTCCTTTTTATATGTTTATAAATGTATTTAAAATTTTACTGAGGGGGCAAAATAAATAGAAAATATGGTGACGTATCAGAAATTATAGTTAATCACATAAAAATCATTTCATATAATTTATTGTGTATTTGTTCATTTAGTTGCTTTCAGCTGTTTTGATTCAATGTGTAATTTGCAAAAAAAAAAAAAACCCTGAGTGATTTATTATTTTTTCTCTTTTTTCCATATTCATTTACCCATTTCACCAACATCCTTATCTGTGATTTACACTTTTTTCACTACACAACCTATGTGTAAAATCAATATTTCTAAACATTCTGTTCAAGAATTTGCATATTTGTAGAGTTTTTACACTAAAGACGCCCATACTCCATGTTTGGATAACCTTTAAAAGGTTTCGTCCAATTAAAAAATAAGGCATTTTGCGAACTGTTAGGAAATCTATGCTTCTATGTGAAGTATGCTGGTGGATATATATTTATTTGAGTGATGTGTTGACAATTCCATGAAAAACTGTTTCTGATGTCTGTTTGCACTTAATTTGCCCTTCATTTGTGGGTGAATGTCTCAAGTTCTAAAAGAAATATAGTCTACTTTACCACTCTTTATATCACAGAGAACGACTAGCCTAGCTGATGTCTACACAAAAAGCACAAAACCATGTAGTGAGGCATCGCTGCATGGGTGTGCGTTTAAAATTCTATTTATTTATTTATTTATTTATTTATTTATTTTGCGGCATCCATATGGATATGATAGCTGGTAAATTGGAGTATATATGTGTAGCTGTATTTGTATTGCTGTACAGCTGATGTATGTTACCTACTGAAATCGTATGATTATATAGCGATGACACATTCCATAGTGTAAGTGCAACAAGATTGCTAATTGTTAATTTAACTTTTTTTTACTTGTGTATTTTTTTTTGCTAAGCCAAACAAAAAGCTATATGCTATATATTTTTTATTTTGGAGGTTTTGTGGGAAACTATGGTATTCTGTTGCTGCCACTACAATAAAAGTGAACAGAGAATACTTTTGCTCCTGTGACTGGACATTGTTACTTTAAAATTCTGTGCTGTGAAGACTTCTGCCCCCATTTTTTATTCCTCTGTCCACCAAATGAATGTTAATAATAGTTGAATAACATTATCATAATTACACTTCTGTCAGTGAGATAATAAATTGGCATTGTGAGAATCTTAATTAGGCCTGAGAACCTGTGGTTAGGATTTTTTCCAAGCTCACTTCAGTTTGTGTCCATTGTTTAAATGCTAGAACAAGTGCATGCTGCTTGTTTTTTAGTTGTCCATCATGCTTTTGTGCTGAGACTGGTCGGATTTGACATGTACGGTGCGTGACTTTGACTGTCTGATCGCAGAACAGCTTTTCTGCTCTGCTGATATCCTGACTGTCTACTGCAAAGGTTATGGCTTCCCGTCAAAAAGGAAATTAGAGCTGTGCACTTAGAGTTGTAGGGGAGAGGAAATTAAATGACCTTTTTTTGAAATTTAATGAGCACATCAAATGTTTCCATGATCATGGGAGGCTTTTGGACCTCAGGACCCACATGAATAAAGCATGAGCATTCTCAGTGGCCACTCACTGTATGTCAGGAGTCCATGCACTGCTTCAGGGAGCATTTGACCTTACCGAGCCTACACTTTGTGATATGACTTTAAAACCGCCAAGGACTGTGCAACTATTCACTGCATTCTCGAGAAATTGTGTTTCAGCACTCGCTCTATAATCGCTTCATGACTGGTAGCCATGCTGAAGTGTCCTGCTATGTCTGTGTAGGGCCACTTAGCAGGCATAGTGGAGTAAAGTGGTGTAGATTGAGCTCCTGATGGCCTCCTGTCCTTTGCAGACATTGAAGTTAATGTTTGCCTTATTGCTGGAACAGGCTCCAGATCTGTCAAAGATGTGATGACTGCAACATTGTAAAATAAATCCTGGGCTAATATATATAATGCTAGTTAGAAGTCCAAAGGCCAAAAATGTTAAAAGCTAGGTATAAGTGACCTCAGTGTTCAGATTCATGCATGAAGGAACTCTTACATGATAGGAGTTTATCCTCCGAGGAAATCATAAGCATGAAGAGCATGAATGTTCACAGCAAAAATCTGTCAACTACATGTCATTTCTCTACTACAAAACCAATAGATGTGCACAAGCACTAGGCTATTTGCAAAGAACAATTACACTACCGGTAATTACTAATCATAATAATAACGTAGATAAGGCACAATACAACTTTTTTCTTTTCCGATATCATCCTGTAATTTTTCTTTGAAAATGAACTTTGCGTATAAATATAATAAAATCAACCCTAACAAAAATAATCAAGTCTCATTATCTCTTATATAAAGATCATTATAATTCCAATCGTTTACATTTATTACCGTATCAGATCATATTCTCCGATATCTGATCTTCCATATTTTGCTGGTACCGGCTTGATACCATTCCTGGGTGTCAGATCTGTGGCACCTTCAAATAAGTAACGAGAGTAAACTAGTTCATTTATTCAGGCGAAGAATATTTTACTCTGAAATCTGACTTTCAGCATCCTTAAATATAATGGATTTGGGTTGAACCCACTGGGTTAGGATGGAAACCAGTTTGTTATAAGATGGTAGAGGACATTAAAAGTTTCATACCGTGCAGTTTCTCTACTCTAAAGAAGGTACATGCTATCACAGTGGACACAGGGTGCAGTATTTAAAAAAAAAAAATCACAAGAAGCCACAAACACGTGAAGTGGTGCGTTTCTGCATGTAACTGGAGACATTATTAAAACTATGCCTATATTTATATGAATTTTGCCTTTGCAACAGGTGGAGGTAACCTAAGAGCAGGACCGCTTTTTATAACTGAAATGTGTTTATTAGTATAATACTGTACTGAATTGTGCAATTGTACCCTTGAGCTCAAATGTACAGAACAGGGAGATGATTACATGTGGTGAGATGACGTTGAATTTTTACTGAACCAGTAATTATGAACCAGTGAATTGTTTTAAGGAAGACACCTTACAAGTATTTTTAAGGATTGCCCTGTCATGTCTGTGACAATTCTTTGGTTAAACAGGCAACATTGCTTCAGTCTGGTTTACTGGATTTGACATTCGCTTTGTCAGGAGCTCAGCATGGCTGCTCTCTGCGGGAAACAGTCACCGCTGCAGCACTTGCACCTCAGTTCAAAACAGAAAAGAAAGTCAGAAATGTTGGTGCCTTTAAAGTATTTTTAGGCCACACTTTGTCCATGCCATTGCTCAGACCTTTATTGCGTGTCCTTATTGTGTGTCCACAGATTTCCCTCTGGGATTAATAAAGTGATCTATCTATCTATCTATCTATCTATCTATCTATCTATCTATCTATCTATCT
>JAOVVH010000004.1:15620025-15643408 GCA_028566435.1 Scorpiodoras heckelii
CTTTCACAAATGTTTGTAGAAGCAGTCTGTATACCTATGTGCTTGATTTTATACACCTGTGGCCATGGAAGTGATTGAAACACCTGAATTCAATGATTTTAATGGGTGAGTGAATACTTTTGGTAATATAGTGTATCTCCACAGTATGCAATGTAGAGAACATAAATGAATGTTCAGATAATTTACTGATGTAATTGTCCTATGAGTAAAATTCACCAAATTTGCATTCATGACTGAAATACGATTAACTGTTCAGTCTTAATAGAGTCCTTTCTGATGAAGGCTGTTGGGAGTCGTTATGAATAATATTTATAGATGTAATCTGTAAATAGAAATACTTTTCCCAACATGCCTTAAATTATAGTTCTTAAGCCTGTACAGGTTGATTGATATCGGGCATTGCTGTGATGGACAGATTTACATAAAAAGCCTGATTACAAAACTGGTGTGTGCTTGTTAATTAATTACAAATGATGAATGTTTCTCTTCCTTTGGGTGTTTTCACGATTCTTCAAATCGTTTTGCACTGCTTTGCTATCTAGGAGTTTTATTTAAAAATATCGCAAATCATTTAATAAACAAATTATTAAAATGTCTTCTTGGCATGAAAGACTGATTGCATGGGTTTATGTCTGTGTAAGGATATGCAAATTATTCTTGTATACAGGATTGGACTGGTTATGATGATGAAAAAAATGACAAGACTAGGTGTGCTTTGCCCTCATTAGATGAATATTTCAGTGTTAAAAAAGCAAATGTACAAATAAATAAGGTGTATGTATTGATGGTCTGCAAGCAAGGATGTAAGTGAGATAGAGAGAAAGAGGGAGAGAAGGGTGGGGAGGTGTAGAGGGGTTGCACTGCTTCATTCTGATTGGCTGGTTATTACAGCATTTTCCCCGGTGGTTTCCAAACACCCCTCCCTTCTTCCATCTCTCACTCTGTTTCACCACATGCCCACTTCTGCCTGTGTGCCCAACCTGAGCAAACAGCATATCTTAGCATTTAGCGTTAGCCCTTGCATATTTCTCAGCCATGTCCACGGTGCGCACATCTACCCAGCCTGCTTGCGGAGTCTTCCTGATGCCCCTCCTCTTCTCTTTTCTTCCTCCTCCTCCTCCCTCTCTAACAGCCTGCTGCCTCTTTTAGCACCAACAGCATTACTGTCCTCTCTCTGTGTCGCTCAGCATCTCCTGGACTCGTCTGCTCTGGCGGGCGTTGCAGCTAGCCTGAGTCAAGCCTCGCTCTCACTGGCTCAGAGGAGCTCAGGACCAGAGCAGCCAGCCTCAGGGACAGCCACATGCTTGGACTAGGCCTGCATCAACCTGTCACCTCCCTTTGAACGGAGCTTTTTTGATTTCTGCCTGATGAAATGAGACATGATAAAGTGGTGTGATCTTGTACACTGCGTGGTTTGACGATTGGATTCTTCTGCATGTGGCCTGGGATTATTGAGTTGCCCAGTGTTTTTATCTCCCTCTGCCAGAGTGATTCACTGATGAGCCATGAAAGCAAGCCGAGGGCTTCACTGAGCTGTGGCTTGTCCGCTAGGCTTCTAAATGACATCCATTAGCTCTGCTCTTCTACTCTGAGCTTTTCCAAGCTTCTTCTGCTTACATCCGTGCACTTTAGGAAAGCGAAAACACCTGCTGTGGACTTGTGTCTCTGATATTTTTTCTTTCATCTTTCATCTTACTAATGTTCCTTTTTTATGGATGGCATGGGGTTGGTTGAGAGCTGTCTAGATCTGAGAAGGAGGAGGAAAGCAAGGAAGATGCATTGCCTGTCATTTGTCTCATCGCATCTCTAAGCCTGTCCCTCTGTCTGTTGCCAGGCAACAGATTGCTGATTTGAACACTGTGTGAAGGTGGTGGCCTTTACAGAGCATGCAAGAAAGCAACTCCTCAAACTGAAGCTTAATGTTCTTGTTATGTTAAACAGGATTATAAGAGTCATATGAGATTAGCCATGATGTAGATCTTAAAAGCTTAAGTTGTATTCTGGAACTGACAAGTGAAGCCTGAAAACAGCCATTAGCATTACCTTAGCATGAACTGGATATGCATTACATTTATAACCATATACACTTTTTTTAAGAATTTGGAAACCACTAAACCAAGTCTGAGAATAGTTATGTGACTCTCAGCTGTTTGATAAACTTTATTGTACAACTGAAATTGAAGTGAAAAAAATTACACACCACCTCCGCACTTCATCGTGGCTGACTTCAAGTCAGCCCTGCAGCCTCCCAAGGAGGACTGTGCCAGGGACTCTGGGGAAGCACTTGACACCCGGACCCTTTCAAGCCCGGACAGGGAGTTGCCCATGGCCCCGGCAGTGCGGGCACTGGAGGAGGGGGCATCAGAAGGGGAGGAACGGGCAGCTCTGGGGCTGGACTGCACAGAGCGGGTCATGACCCTGCTAGGCATGGGCCACCGGCTCTTTGTTCCCCGACTGCTGGCGGTGAGGGACAGCTAGCACATAACTCTTAATTTTTCTAACCTGGTGTTGTCTTTGGCCATCCACAATATTTTTCACACAGCTGCTGTATTAAGGGTTAATGTTAAGAACCTTCTTTTGGGAAACAGGGGTGGGGTTTTTAATTGTTTATTATCATAATCAGTGATGATGAATCAAATATACTAATGGTAAAGGAAGTAAAGTGTGTAAAGCGATCCCAATATCTTGGTGCTCTATGTATTTCTAAGCGATAGAATAGGAAATAGGCAGTGTGTATTCACTACAGATGCACTACATGGGCATGCTACTGTTTGGACTTTCTATAATAACCATGAAAGCTTTAGTGGTACATACACTTCAGGCAGTGATTTCAGATGAATCAAATATCTAATATCTATTATGGATAACTACGAAAATAAGTAAGAATGGTCTTGGACACTCATACTGTTTGGTATTTATTTGAATATTTGTGTACATCTATATTTAAATGGTATAAAGGAGTAAGGCAATATCTAGTGTTTTTGTATTTGCATATTTTTAACAAATTACTCACACAAGGAGTGTTATGGATGAAGCATGGACATCCAGCTCATGCTGATGAATATCTAGTGCAGCACACCTGGCTCTGCTGCTCAGATATTCAGATATAGATGTAAGTAATGACTATAAGGAGATGGGTGCGGTCCGCAATACCAATCCATTTGAAGTGAATTTGTCACACACGTGTTGACGTGTTCTTGAATTAGTGCTAGGTGTAGTCTTGTATTCTGGCCAAGTGCAAGAACACTTTTTTTTATCAGGTAGTTTCTCCTGATTGACAGTCACCCGGACCTGGATAAATTGTTTACTGAAAATGAACTAATGGTTTCTGTGGATTTCGGACGTCTGTGATGTATACATTCACATACACCCAATGTTAATACTGACTTGAACTTAAGAACATATGAAAAATGTTCTTTTGATGCTTAAAGTCATATGTTGGTTTTTTTGACTATACAGTTTTAATTCTGACTAAATTGGTATGTTAGCGTACAGGTAAATCCCTGATTTCTTGCTTGTAAAAGAAACATCTCTAGTAGCTTTGGTTGCTGTGTAGAACGGCAGCCTAAACTATTATTGACATGCTTTGTGTCTTTAAGTGACTGTCTTAGTGAAATATTTATCAGTTCCCCTGGCTGTCTCTCTCATTCGTTTTCCGAATACAGACCTCTAAGGAGGACCTGCTTCAGGCTGACTTTGAGGGCGCTCTTAAGTTTTTCCGGGTTCAGCTCCCCAAACGCTACAGAGCAGCGGAAAATGCTCGCAGACTCATGGAGCAAGCCTACAACATTAAGGTAGGACCTGTTTCCCAAATCTCTTTTACACGTTATTACTCCTGTAAACTCAGGGACATTATGAAAGCTATTAAATTATTATAAATTCTGCCTTTTTTGTTATGGTTTCTTTCACAACTTCTTGCTCATGTGCCTTTAATTCAATTCATTTAAACTTTTTATATAACACTTTTAACAAGGGACATTCAGCCACAGCAGCTCCAAGCAACATAACATCCAAGCATGACTTGTAAATTTATATGAATTTTATCCCTACTGAGCAAGCAGGGGGAAAGAGTGGCATGGAAAAACTCCCTGAGATGATAGGAGGACCAAACCTTGAGAGGAACCAAGCTCAAAAGGGAGTGCATCCTCATTTGGGTGACACTGGATAGTGCAATAATAAATAATTCCTTCTATAACCGTGTGCTATATAGGCAAAAAGTGCAACTGTAGGTAGTAAATTCATTAAAGTTTTAACATGAAGTCTGTTTTGTTGATGGTACCAGCTGCTCACTGATGGAGATTTGACTAATGGAGTGTAAAACTGTTCATGGTAGTTGCAGTCCTTGCCATCGTAGGAAGGCTGTTTATATCAGCTACAGTCCAAAGCCCTATTTGTGGTTTCTAAGTGTATCTCTAAGCTGTCCATCATGGCGATCTTTAGGCTGACCATGCGGGGCCATCCTCAGCAGCAGCAATGGATTGTGAGGTGAAGAGAACTCCAAACAGAAATAGGGCATCAGGGTGGGTCTGGCAGATCCAGAAACCAGAACGATTAAGGTATCTTCTGGTGTCTCAGGTGTAGTATATGTAGCTTGACTGAGAGAGGGTGGAAGAGTGAGAGGGAAAGAAAGAGAAAAGGAGAGAAAGATAGAGGTGGGGAGAAAAGATCACAGATTATTATATATGCTCTTTCATGAAACCATTTGAGAAAATGTACATTGTGTGAACTGAGATTGTGACTGAGTCCTGAACATTAATTGGAAGGCTGTTCAATAGCTGTGGGGCTTTGTAAGAAAAAGCTCTGCCCCCCGCTGTAGCCTTCATTATTTGCGGAACCAGCAGGGACCCTGAACCTTTTGACTGAAGCAGGCATGGCAAATCATAACAGACTAGAAGTTTGCTCAGCTACTGCAGTGTAAGACCAGTGCTTTGTAGCTTAATAGTAGTATTTTATAATCAGTGCAAAATGTGACTCGGGGCAGCCATGGGCTTGTGGTTAAGGAACCAGCCTTGTGACCGGAAGGTTACCGGTTCGATCCCCGCAACCGACAAGACACGACTGAAGTGCAAGAGCAAGGCCCCAACTGCTCCCCGTGCGTCCTGGATGAGGCTGCCCACCGCCCCGGGCTAGGGTGCTCACCTCACTAGTGTTTATGTATGTGTGTTTCACTGCACGGATGGGTTAAATGTGGAGGGCAAATTCCTCTCTGTGCAAGCACAGTAGGTCAATACTGTATAGATATGGTGATGTGGTCATATCGTCTGGTTCGTCTGCTCCATTCTGAACTAACTAGAGCTTATTTATATACCTTCTGGAACATCCAGACAGTAAGTCATTACAATAATCCAACCTAGATATAACAAAAGAATGAGCTAGTATTTCTGCATTAGGCAGTGACATTATATTTTGTATTTTATCACTATTTCTGAGATGATAGAAGGATATCCCGGTAATATTATCTACATGAGTTTCAAATGAAAGACTGGAGTCAACAGTCACACCAAGGTCTTTTACTTCTGCACATGATGTAACTGAAAGGCCATACAGAGTTACTGTGTAATCAGAAAGCTTACTTCCAGCTGCCTGTAGTCCTAGTACAAGTACTTCTTTCTTATCAGAATTGAGTAGAGGAAGTATTCAGTATCCAATGTCTACCTTAATACATACCTCAACTTTATTAAGCTGGTGTCTCTCATCTGTGTGTCGTCAGCATAACAGTGGAAGGCTGATACCATGTTTACAAATAATTTTACACAGGGACCTAAAACAGAACCTTGTGGAACACCAAACTTTACCTTAGCCTACATGGAGAATCATTTACATCCACAAACTGACAACGGTCAGTCCCACAGCACCCGAACCAGGAGAGGGCTGTTCCCTTAACTCCAACAACATTTGCTAGTCTATGAAGGAGAATAGTTCATATGCTTGGTGGTGTCAAAAGCTGCACAAGCTGTGGGGTCAAGAAACCCAAACAAGGATACACAATGCTGATCAGAGCACTGTCTCTGTGCTTCAATGAGGCCTAAATCATGACTGATGGATTTCATGAATGTTATTCCTATGTAGGTATTTAATCCAAATGTTAATATTAGATCAAGTTTGTTATCAGCATTGTGAGTGGGTCCTATTAGACTCTGATTAATGGCTACTGAGTCTAGAATGGTCACAAACGCTGTTCTCAGAGGGTCTTTTGGATTATCAAAATGAATATTAAAGTCTCCAACAGTAAATGCTTTGTCTAAAGAAACATCCAGGTTTGAGATGAAATCTGCAAATTTACTAAGAAATTCAGAATAATTAGAGGAATCAACTGGGCAACTTATTTTTTGTAGCTGAATATGTTGTTAGTATAATGAACTTCAAACGAATTGAATTTAGTTCAACAGTTTTGTGTGATGTGATGCCTAGATTATCATAAATAAATGCACTGCCTTCTCCTGAGACTTGTGTTAAGGTGGGCAAGACAAGTCGTCGGTATACTTGGATATAAATCTCTACATCTCTAAAATAGCCTATATTTATCCAAATCATAAAAGAGTCTTACTGTAGTGAAGTGCAAGATTGTCTCATGTAGGTTTTCAGTCAGTGCAAACAAGAAAGGTTCCTTTCCCATGATGCACTGCTCATTGGTACCATCAGGAACAACTTGAAGAAGTTGCTGTAAATTAAGCTATCGCCACATTTGCCACATTAAAAAGTGCCATTTGTTTATCAACACTGACTTCTTCCAGTGGCACAGTATTGAAGAGGGACAGCTCTGGGGAAATCCATAGCAAATAAATGCTAGGTCTGCTTCAGTGTGTTTTATAGAGCCAAGAATGTTGTTTAGTGCAATTATTGTTTCTGCATCATTTTCCTGAAACCAGTCCCTGATCTCCTGAGTTTTTCTGTCCAGCACACCAAAGTATAATTCTGTGTACTAACCCATTGCTGAGTCAGCATCCAATCCAGTCCAGAGCTGTTGAAGGTTGCTATCGTTTCCCACTGCTAGCAGAGTAGAGACTGTGCTGCCAGCTCGGCTCTTGACAGCAGAATAATTTGAGCTTGGTGACTGCAGTGCTTTCGATAGTACAATGCGCTGCATGAGAACTTGTGGCCTCAGAATGCATGGAAACAAAAACTGATAATTGTAATTATTGTCAGTAGACTGCCGGCTTTCCCACAGACTGACATCATTTTCTTACGTTTCATTTAGAGTGTAAACTATTTCATCAGAGTTGTCAAGAATGTCCATGAGTACCTCAGCACAACACCTCCACGTGGTATCACTAGGGGCTTTCAGTGTTGCAGCTTTTCCAAAAAAATCTGTCACTGGTTGATTCCTGCATTGATTCAAAAACAGCACAAATCGTTTTGCTGAACCCTCAGTTAAGTTATATAGAAATGAAGTATTTTCTATTGTCTTACAGCTGTAATACTGTGACAGACATCCATAACACAAAGGTTTAGGACATGTGAATGGCAATGTATGTACATAACTAAAGGCTTTTTTCGCTAAATCTGTGTAGCAACACCACGTAAGCTGTGCTGTGTAGCACTGCATTCTCAGGTTATGGATATCATGTACAAGGCTCACGAGAGCATTCTTTAAGAGCAGTGCCTCAGATTCTCCATCTGTACTGTCAGTGCGATTAAATCCAACAAATGATTCAAGGTCTTTGTCAGTGTATTTTAAAGCCACTGCAACTTGTTTGTGCCTGCTAATATCTTGAGTTTCATCAGTAATGAGGGCAAAAACTCCTGCTTCATGCACTTGCTGAGTAATGTGGTTTTTAACATGACTGGACGTAATAGCAGTCAGTTCTTTCTGGTATTTGCTGTGGACATAGCTAAAAGATCTCTCTTGCTTCTTGAATAACCAGTCAATTAGGCATTTGTCAATAGCTCTTAACTCCATCAACTCTTAAAAAATAAAAATAAAAAATCCATGAATTTCTGCCTCATCTATTTGGCTTTGTAAAGAAGTGATTGTCATTTGTTGATTTGTTTAGCCATTTAGACTAATGTGCCTGTTCCGTATGATTACGTTCTAGAAAGAACATTACCAGTCCAGTCTGAGCTGTTAATTATCTCTACCTGGCTGCTCCTTAAAGTCGAGATGAGTCAGTATATACAGTTGTAAAAACTGTCAAAATTCCATTATTATTTTTAACATTTTACTGGGTTCAAATACCCCCCTTGCACAAATGTCACCCCCCACCCCCAAATGTCACCCCTTGGCATCGTTAATTTGACATTCTGCAAGACAGAGTCTCCCTTAACCAGGACTCTTTCAGGTTTCTCAGCGGGTGTAGACATGCAAAACAGAGAGGACTGGAGCTCCCATTGGCTATGGCTTTGCAGTTATGCTGCTGAGTTGTCACCCATTCGCCCCACTGTGCTGATGCTGGAGTTGGGGGATTGGTAACTCCACCTAAGGCACCCAGACTAGACAACTTTTACTCTCAATAACTCTGTCTAGAATCTGGATGCGCACTTACAGGGCTGCAGTCTTCCCTGTCAGAGAACTTAATAACATACCCTTATCACAGATAAAACTATTGATAATGACACAGGAACAATGACTGAACATCCTGAACTCAACACACTGAACAAGCTGAATGGTTTTTTTTTTTTGACAAAGCTTTTTGTCAAAACTTTGTGGAGATAGCAAGCAGGATTTTTGAGAGAATGAAAATGCTGCAGAAGAAAGTGAAAATATACAAGAAACCTGCAAAACAGAAAAACTGAAAAGATTGTACTACATCAAAATATTTATGCTCAGTACGCACAATATGTCAGCCATGAGGGGAGGTTAATGGAGTCCTGAGTGGCTGCCATAACTAAAGTTGTTTGTATGCATTATAAATGCTCAGGGCAGTGAACTGGACGAGAATAAGAAAATGTATAGTTTTGGATTGCATAGAATGCTGTAACTGAAGAAGTGTAAAGGTAGAAAAATACTAAAAACTACTAGAGAAATGGACACTACAGGTTTTCAGTACTGGTAATTGTTAACTTGCTGTTCCACATGATCATTACGAGGGAGTGTAACATTTGTAACATTGTGACAACATAATTTCGTTGGAGCTAAATCTTACAGCCATTAGCCTATTATTTAATATAGATTGATATTTTACCTATTATTAAATAGGTTGAATGAATGACTGGTTAAGAGTGAGTATAAGGAACTCTAATATGATGTCTAATATATTTTTCACACACTAATATATTATAAAAAGTTTTTGACCCTTTCCGTTTCAGATCATCCAATCGATTTTAATATATGATAAAGACAACATGAGTGTAAACAAAAATTCTTTTAAATGATCATTCTATTTATTGAATATAAAGATTTATTCAAAACCTAACTTATATCACCCATGTGAAAAAGTAACTGTCTCCTAAAATTAATAACTGGTTGTACCACCCTTGGCAGTGACAACTGCAATCAAACGTTTGCAATAACTAGTGATGAGTCTTTTACATTGCTGTGGAGGAATTTTGGCCCACTCTTCTTTGCAGAATTGTTTTATTTGGCTACATTGGAGGGTTTTCTAGTATGAACTGCCTGTTGAAGGTAAGGACTTTGACTTGGACACTCCAAAATCTTAATTGTGTTTCTTTTAAGCCATTCAGGGGTGGACTTGCTTGTGTGTATTGAATCATTGCCTGCTGTATAACCCAGCTGTGCTTGAGCTTTAGGTCACAAACTGATGGCGAAAATGCTCCTTCAGGATTTTCATGGTTCCATCAATTATGACATGCAAAGTAGCCCCAGACCATCACACTACCACCACCAGGTTTGACTGTTGGTATGGTGTTCTTATGATGGAATGCAGTGGACCCATGTCTTCCAGAGAGTTCCACAGAATATTATCCCAAAAGTCTTGTGAATCATCTAGATGTTTTTGACAAGTGTTTGTGCCTTGCAACTCTCCCATAAATGTCATTTTTGCCCAGTGTCTCTCTTATTGTGGAATCATGTACATGAATATTAACTGAGGCAAGTGAGGTCTTTTGTGTTCTTTTGATTTCTTTTCTTTTGTGACCTGAATGAGTCGCTGATGTGCTCTTGGTGACATTTTGGTATCGTGGCCACTCCCGGGAAGATTCACCACTGTTCCAAGTTTTTTGGCTCTCACTGTTGTTCACTGGAGTCCCAGTGCCTTAACAGTGACTTTCTAACCCTATGCAGACTGGTAGATTTCAGTGACTTGATTTTGCATCTGTATTCAAATCTCTTTAGAACGTGGCATCATGTGCTGCTTTTTGACACTTTCTAGCCTGCTTCACATTGCCAGATAGGTTCTATTTAAGTGATGTTTACATTCAGCAGGTCTGGCAGTGAACCTAATAGTTAATTAAATTTGGTTAACTGGTTAATTGAGTAGCTAAGGGGGCAATAAATGTTTCACATAGGACCAGGTACAGCTGAACAGCATTTTTCCTTCAATAAATGAAATAATCATTTAAGGACAGCATTTTGTGTTTGCTTAGGTAATCTTTGTATAATATTAAAAGTAGTTTGCTGATCTGAAACATTCACTGTGACAAATATGCAAAATTAGAAGTAATTTGAAAGGGGCAAATACTTTATCAGAGCACTGTAAAATAGCAGAATTAGATAAACCGGTTTCTCTAAACTGTAGTTATATGCTGAGAGAAAATCTGAGCTTGGTGGCCTGTGTGACTGGGTATAAATCATGCTCTCTTAAGGTTACAGTATGTGCCTCACATGAGAAAAGTCAAGTCTATATAGTATTTACAGTGTCATGTAATATTTGGGTGAGGACTGAGCTACGTCTTAGCTCTGACCCTGTTGATCTGTCCCACACTGAATTTAAAGAATATGTGCAAAGCTATTGAGCTAATACTCTGAGAAATGTACTTATAGTTTTCCTACAACTAATGCTTTCTGTGAGAAGTGCTGTCGGGGCTCTGATCAGTTTCCACTCCCCATTCAGTCACACTCTCTACCAGCCAGTCATAGTAGAGGTGGGCAAGCAGTTCAGATACTTCGATTATAGAGAATGACTTTTCCAAGCTGCTTCATTCTCCTCACATAGAATTTGAGGCTGGTTCAGTAAATGTCAGCAAGTGTTCAGTAAATTCATCCTTAATGCTGTTTCATTTAAGTTCTGAGAAGAAGAAAAGTGATGGCAGTAATTATTTCCTTAACTGTTTCTTATCCCTCATCGCTTCCTGCCGTTTTCCCCTTCTGTTTGTGTTTTAGTCACCTCACATCCTCTCATACTTACTATATCGTTGTTAGTTTATTTTCACTTACTTACAACCCCACTGTCACTGTCACTATCTGCAGGATTTCCTGTAAAGTTGCTCAACTCTGCTTGCATCAGTAGAGCTGTAATTTTAAATGAAAATTACTAAGCAGAGATGTAGTATAACGTGTATGTATGTTTGGAAATATTCCAACGCAAGGCAAGGTTAAGCAATAACTGCTTGTTGAAATTATATGGACAAGGCTAAACAATGAAACCACTTTTAAATTATAAAAAAAAAAACATTGGGTATTTCCTGTTATATATTTTTGGGTGGAGGAAGAATAGTAGCACCTTTAAAGGGCAAAATGACCCCAGCAGTCCCTGTAAAGGCGTGATGCCTTATTTTACAAAAATATGTAGATTTTATGCATTTTGGATCTGGTTCCGTGAAACACCAAGCCTTATAATGACTCCAGGTTGTGAAATAACATGGCAGGCTTTAGGACCATGGGAAGGTGACCTAACAGAAAGGAAATCGGGCAGAGCACCTGAGCACAGGGATGTAAACAGGTGCATTGATCTGCTTGCTCAAAATGAGTCAGCAGATGAGGTTCATTCGCAATTCGTCTACCACAGTGGAATAGTTATTTTTCCATTCGTTATACTTTAAGCCACTTTTATTTCCTCATGTTCAACCACGCCTTGTGTTGCACAGCGTGGTATGTCATTCTGTTAGGTGTGACTTCTTCAAGCCACACCTGTACATACTAACCAAATCAGCTTGGGAGTGTGCACTTGTGATCTGTGCAGCTGGCAGTCATCAGGAAAAAACTCCATACAGCCACTGACTCTGCTTTTATCTCTGGAGAATTTGAGGACACAGCAAACAAAAACACAGCGTCTCGTCTCTTTGACACATTTTTGGATCATGAAGCAACGCAGAAGTTCAGGACTGTGAACTATTCTCAAACCTGTCGCTGGAATTATTGGGCACGTTTGCTCTGTCATACATGTGCGTGTGTACACATTTATCAACTCTCAACCATCTATCATCGCTTTAAACAGCTTCACAGAAGGTGTGGCCTGTTTTATGTGCCTGACTCAAAGTGAGAGTGGATGTGAAGAACAGGGACGTGTCAGGAAGAGCTGTGAGGTGCCACTTTGCTTATTTTCAGGCTTTTCTCCTCATCCTGTCATGCATTTTGTGCCCTGGGTATATTCTCCTTTCTAATGTAATGCTTGTGACTTTTAATCATAGATGTTTCAGCTGCTTTAGCTGAAAATATTTAGCTATTGATGGCAGAACATGCCAGTATAAGAATATAAGTATATATGATTTTGTATGAGACAGCAGGAGAAAAGCAGGAGGCTTTGTTTTGTGTGCCGGAAGCCTTATAATGTGTTGTCTTATCAGCACTTTTCTGTACACACACAGCCTTAGAGCTCCTAAGAGTGGAGTTAATCTTGCCATGTAGAGGCGATCATTTCTCTTTGGAAACAGGGCACATTTAAGAAGGGATCAACTTGCTGCCTAATCAGCTTACGCTGCACAGGA
Organism: Scorpiodoras heckelii; assembly: GCA_028566435.1. Classification (NCBI taxonomy): domain Eukaryota; kingdom Metazoa; phylum Chordata; class Actinopteri; order Siluriformes; family Doradidae; genus Scorpiodoras; species Scorpiodoras heckelii. The sequence goes on from JAOVVH010000004.1 coordinate 15,632,788, forward strand.
ATTCACTGGCACCATCATGCTCAAGCAAGGGAAATAACAACCATCTGACTTATTCCTGTCCCTGCATTAGGAAATTTTGCAGTGTCTTTATAATAAAGAGGTCTTGGGTAGAGCAGCAACAAGACCCTTGTTTTGTCGCTTGAGGGTTGAATACAGCTCTGACACAGACTGACTGTGACTTATGGATACATTTTTAACTTGAGGAGAGAGTTGTTTGCGCCGACTGTGGGATTTTCTCACAGGGAGGAGGACAGCTGGACTGTGAGATTTCAGGAGGGATAAAGAGATATCAAGCACCAGAGGGACAAGTTTCAAGAGCTCACTGCTGCACGTACATGTGATAAATGGAGTTGTGCATCAGAAGTAGTGAGTCACTGTGGGCTGTCTGTCATAACCCACACTTCCCCCTCCTCTTCCTCTGTCTGTCCATCTCTCATTTCCCTCTCTTCACCCCTTTCTGATCCTCTCTGACTACGAGAGAGCTTACCTGCTGAGGACTGTGGGATAAAAGCGAGCTCTGTGTAAACCAACCCAGGAAAGCCACCTCATTTTTACAGACAGAAGACGAGAAGAAAAAGGGACGTTTGTGTCTGCTCGTTGGAGGATATCACAGTGACACATGATCCTCATAGTCGGCTTCAGAAAACCACTACCTACCTGAGAGAAATTGAGAGGAGGTGTGTCTGTGTGTATGTGCTTGTGTGTGTGTGTGTGTGTGTGAGAGAGAGAGAGAGAGAGAGAGAGAGAGAGAGATATGCACTTCGTCCCCTCTCCCGCCTTCAGGGGCAAGGTCTGCTGCTTGGGGAAGGACCTGTGAGCCACTCAGCAGACAGTACTGTCAGCGATTCTCCATCCTCCCTCCTTCACTCTCTCACTTTTGCGTTCTTCTTTCCTGTGTCACACACTGTCGCTTTCATACACACGCCAGCAAGATGATGGAGGAAGTGTCTATCACGGTGGCCTATGATGCCCATGTTATCAACCAGATCTGTGACGAGGACATCTTTGCTAGTTTGGTGGCAGACTCCAGACCCAAACCAGCGGTAGGTAAAACACATCACCATGCCAAACTTCCAAATATATCAGCGTTGATTATGCTCTCATATATTAGCCAAGCAAGTAGAGATTAAGGCTTGTGTTGTGATAACAGTCTTAAAGTGGTCTTACAAAAAAGTAATGCCCTGTGCATGGTGTTAATTCCTTCATCCTGTTTCAGTTAGTTGTCTCCTAATTAAGTTAGACTTTTAAATTGTCTCAGTTGCAAGCTTGTGTGCGTATGTTTGTGTGTGTGTGTGTGTGTGTGCACCATATCCCCCAGAAGTATAACAAATGTTTAAGTATTTTAATTTTCTTAATTTTCTCATTCAAAATTATTTGTAATTATTACGAACGTTTTATAAAGTTTATGACAGAGAGAGCAGAGCAGCAAAGTAAGTTACAATACAAGTAACAGACATAATGAATCACAATTCATAGAGCAGAAATAGAGAAAAATGTGTTTGATAAACTTTGGTATTGTATTTATTTATTGGGAAATGAGATTTAGAGATCATATGTTTGAGGTTTTTTCATGTTATGTCACACTGTAATAATGTTTCAGGTAGTTTGACTTAGTTCTTTGTTCTGCATGCTTTGAATACATAAGAATAAAGAGATAAGAATAAAGCAATTGCAAATCAATAATCAAATCCTCATGTCCCTCAAAAGCATCTTGACATGTTTAAAGGATTAAGTATTTTATGTCTTTAAACAACCTGACATGAAGGTGTGACTGTGTGTCTGTGAGTACTCATGGAAAACAGTGGTTTGCTGTAAATGCTGTTTGAATGGAAAGTGCCATGGGGGAGTGTTTTTCCGTGAAGGGAGTCAAGTACCTGTGACAAGTGTGTGTGTGTGTGTGTGTGTGTGTGTGTGTGTTGTTTTGTGTGTATACAAAAGGGCAATAATGCTATCTGCTGACAGTAGCCCTGAGTTTCTTTATAGGTCGCTACACTTTTCTAGTCAGTTTCTGTCAGTGTTTATGGCTCCGTAAGAGCGGTATATCGAGTCCCTCGCTGAAGGCATGACACTTCTGTACATATCACACTGGCTTAAAATGTGGCATTTCATCACGAAACACTGTGTTCTGAACTCAGTGTTCTGCGCATTACATCTAATAATGATGGCCGTCATCTTATCAGTCATTCTCAGCCATCCCCCCTTCCCTTCCCTTCCAGTCTCTCGGTTCTTTCTCTGAACTTTAACTCTTGTTTTCTAACCATTTCCCCCTCACGACATGCCATTACTCCAAGAGACCTAAAGAGTATATTTCATTACTAAACCCTGAACAGATGTGCTGTATGAGATCACTGGATTTGTACAGAATTCTCTTCAGCACTGGTTTTGGATCTTTCTTTGCATATGTTTGTCAGGTTTCACATCAAACTCCATTTGTAGCTTCCTCCTGTTTTTGCCTCTATGTAAAAAAAACTGTGTTTTTAACATGGGCCCCATGGAGATTAGATCACATCAGTATTTTCTCCCATAGCAAAGTCTCTGTGCAAAACTAGGCCAGGTGAGTGGCTTCCCAAGAGCACTTGTTAGTGTGAGTTTGCACTCAGTCTCTGTGGATCTGTATGCTAAAACCCTTGTGTAAAAGGGTAACCCTTTATGGTGAGATACACACTTTATGGTGAGTTGGATTTGGGCAAGATGGTGCTGTTACAGATAACTGTGTCATGATATGTTTGCTTTAACAGAGATGCGCATGTGTGAAGCAGGTGCCTATCTGTGCTTTGTACTAGGCTATACAATGGGTCATATAAATCATTTAGATCATGATTTCTAAAATAAACAATTATATGCCTTTTTTGTTCTATTGCATTTATTGGAATCATCACCAAGATTCTTAACAGTAGCTTTTGCTTTTGTATAAAGTTATGAGGTAAATCTCATTTTTGGATAGATTTCGCAGATTTTCCAACCTCCATATTTGTTTACATCAGAGTACACGAACAAGCTATCACTCAAAAATCACTCTTCTTTTTTCCACAATAACAGCTGATTGGTCTGTCAGCATGTAATGTGGAATGATGTTACCAACATGTAAAATGGAGCCCCTGACAGTCTTGGCAGTAGGTGTTTCAAACATTGCAGTATTAATTGACACACTGGAAGCCCCGCCCCTTCTTCCATCTCACAGTAGTAATCTCAGCCAGTTCTCACAATGCTTGAATGATGCATTAGTTTTCTTCAGGGTTGTCAGGTTGAGACTCATTTCTTCTGATTTATTACAATTTGGGAAGAAGGTCGTTTCTGTTTATCCAGGACTTGCTGAATTAGGAAGCTTTTATGTCTTAGTGAATTAGCAGAAATCCTTGATTGTCTTTCTGCTGCAGAATTTAATTTGATTAATCAAAATGATTCTGCATTTTTTACGTCCTAGGATGTAGAAGATGCTGTGATAAATGTTCACTGAGAGTAATGTGTTATTAATGGTCTATCAGACAAGCCTGTCCATTAAAATATCAGGGTGAGTTGTGCCCCAGCATATTTACAATCCAATGCAACCAGCATTTCTTTGACCACTTCAACCAGTAATTCTGTATTAGTCCCCATATTGAAATACAGCATGCATCATGAGCTACTATATTGTTCTCCTTGTGTATGATGATGAATATGTTGCAAAATCATTTTACTAATATACCACAGGAATTGGTCTGGCTGGTAATGCAGGTAGTGTGTGTTGCTCCAGATTCCAGCTCCCTTGGTGTGGCTTTAGAAAGCTCCTCCCTGCTGAATGCCATAGTAACACCAGCGCACACAGACCAGAAGTGGCGCTTTTGTTGTAGCAACACACTCAGCCAATGAGAATGCAGGAGAGACTGAGAGCAATCTCTGAGAAAAAGCGTCATCACTGCAACTGAGCTGAGTTAATCGGACTCTGTCAGGCAGTTACTGACACACCTGACGTGTTTAACGTGTGGTTAGTGTGGGAGAAACAGAGCATGCACATTGTGGATTTTTTCCTGTGTGAGGATTAGTCATCATTTTACAGGCTAAATATTTCTTCAGAATATTCACACTTTCTTGTGCATCATGTTGCTGATCACACAAAAACATTCAATACTGTAGTATCGTTCAATAATGTAGTATCGTAATTCTTTACACTAAAATGATACTTTAACAAAAATAACTAAAAGTATACACAAACAGCCAATTAATGCTATCTCAATCTAACTTTAACAAAAAAGACATTTTTATCTCCAAGTTTTTTTTTTAATAAAAGCTGCTGTTTTCCTCGCGGGCACCAGTCATATGTACCTGAAAGGTCAAAACTGTTATATATTCCTATCGTTGTAGGATCTGTGCTTCCCAACCAAGGTATAAAAACATGCCCGCCCATACACAGAGCCAGAAGTTCAGATTGTTAGCGTGCAATTTAATGGACTTTAATCAAATGTCCATCTTTTTATGAAAACAGAGCTCATCATAAGCTAAATACAACAAATAACTAAACAATTCAGACATTTCAATCATTTTAATGTGCCACACGGCACTGACCAGTCAAGACTCAGGAGATAAATAGCTGTTGTCTGAGTGGTAATGTCTTAACTTATCCACAAAACAAGCACTGTTAAGTATGTGCAATGGGGATATATCATCAAACAGCACTGAATCATAACATGTTGTGATTTTGAATGTTAAACATCAGTGTCTGTCCAATATCATGCTCCTTCATAATTATGCTTGGTGAATTGTTTTTTGATGAAAATCATGAAGCACATTCAGTGTCAGGTGCGTCATTAAGTCATACACAGGGAAAGCATTTGAATTATGCCTGAATTATAGTCTCAGTCTAGCATTTATACATCTTATGTGTACAAGTTGGGTTAGTGAAGCTTGATATTCTCTCGCACTAAGTTGCTGGTGTTGGCTGTTTTAGAATGGAGGGATTTCTGTCACCTTTTGCATGCTGGACTTCTTTTATCTCTTTACTGCCAAACTTTATCAGCAAAGTAAAAAAAAACATGCCCAAATCCTAGTCTTTGTGTCAGTCTTTTTTTTCCCACAGGCCGAGGGAGTGTATCTTGCAAATTAGTTTCTGATCATGTTACTTTGTACATCTTGTTAATCAGAGTCAAATTAGCACACACTAAACTGTTTAAAACTAAACTGTGTAAAATGTACAGATGTACAAAATATGTCCATATAGCACTGAAAGAATTATACATTATAGAAATTATAGAAATAACATTATAGATATGAATTATTTCCCAAATGTATGTAACTTTCACTTGTTATACAGATTAGCAGGTTTTGGTTTTTTTTTCTTTTTTAATTAAGTAAGCCTGTCAGTGCTAAGGAGTACAGTAATTAACACCTTTATTTCTGTGATCTGCAAAAACTGACTATCCATCTTTTTCTGTCACCCACATCACCTTCAACTACGTTTGGTCGGGTTAAAGGGAAACAGTGTCGGTAGTTTCCCTTATTTATAATACCTTACAGCAGATTAAGTATTCAACTGTATATCCATGTAACTCTTTCCCCATTTTCCTCAGGTGCCAACTAAGAAGCTGAAGAAGTTTGAGAAGGAGTACCAAGCTTTCCGAGAGAGCCAGCTGCAGCAGGAGGACCCTATAGACAGATACCAGGTAGGCAAAATGGCTACTTGAATCATATTTACTGCTTTCCCTGCTTCTCCACCCTCACCCTCATCTCCTGCCTTCACCTTCATCTCATTGCCATGTCCCAGTTCAGGACTGCGTAGAGACCTGCGGTGAGCATGGCATGCTACATACAGCACAAGGGGAAAAGAGAGACTCTTATTCATAGCTGTGATCTTATATTTGGTCTACCTTTTTTTTTTTGAACAAGATATAAGTGAAAGTGACACACTATTGTCAATTTTGGTTGTCTATATAGAGAAGGTGTCCGTGCTTATGAGGATGGCTGTTTTTATTTTGCTCATTAAGGAACCATTTTAGTTTTGAGTACATTGAGATGTTTTTGTTATACAAGTGAACATTCATTTTTACTGAAGTACTGACATTTTTTATTTATAAGCTAAAGGACAGAAATGTTTCGAAGAGCAGCTATTGTGGTGAAACAAGTTTGGAATTTTGAATTGTTATTATTATGTTTAACTGTAGAAGCTTGACATTATTGTTAAACAGCTTAACCAACATTCAGTTTTAAACTTGTATGTTTTGTAGTGTTCTGTATTGTAATATATTTTATTGCAACCTAATTTTTATAAGCATGCAGTACTTTACTTTTCTGTTTCTTTCTGTTCCTTTTCTCTTCCTTTTGTATTCCACTGTTTGCCGTGTATCTCTGTTCACAGAAGTGCATGTTTTATTATTTATTTTTCTTCTGTAATAATGTAATAAAATTCTTTTTGTAGGAAATGTTTCATTGTGAATTAGGGGTTTTCTCACATTAGCACATTTTCAAAAGCCTTTTAAGCAAGACTTCTGGATGCAAGCTGAACTTTCCGTGATTTCCGTTCCATGACTTCCTGTTGACTTCCTGCAACACGCACACACTTAACCAATGAGCTTCGCTCACTCACCCCATTTACCAAATGCTGTGTGAGAGTGGGTGGAGAGGGAGCAATGCTGTTTTCTGCAGGAGGTCTGCTGTGGTGTGTGTTTTCTAGTGCTAGATCGTGTAGTGTTGTCACACTGGTAGTCTACAGCAGTCTCAGGTAAGCCATAACCCAGTGGTTGTCTCTGGCTATTAACAAAGCTTGTCTCTCCTCCATGTCTGCTGTAACTTCTCTCCTGTTCTGCGCTTTGTGGGCTTTCTGTTTATGTTAGCTATGAAAAGAGCTCTGTATGTCTCCATGACATGGGGATATTCATTGTTTAACCAAATAGCAAGGTAGGCATGTGTGTGTGGGATGAGTGGAAATGGGAATCATATGACCGGTTTTGCTCTTCCTGATAAGCATAATGTCTAGCAGTGTGTGCATCATGAGAGCACTTAGAGGGAGTAGACAGTGTCACACAAAGCTGCTTCTTCCGTTGTAGATAATGCAGATGCTGAAACTAAATTTATAGGCGCAGCTAAAAGCCACTCACTTGTCGTGTTCAGAGAGTCTTTAGGTTTCAGTAGTCAATGCTGGACATATCTTAAAGTGGCTGAGTAAAAAATTTTATTTATATAACTTTTCTCTCAATATACAGTGCTATGCAAAAGTCACAGGCACCCTTTTTTTTAAATAAATGTGTAGTTTATGACTTCTGACATTTTACATTTCCAGGCATTGCTTTTTCAACAAAAAATTACATTACAGAGAAATGTTGGTGCAAGTAGAAAAACCAGGATACAAGAATTAAATAATTACATTAATTAAATAATATACCACATTTCAGACAAAAATATAATGAAGTGTGTCAAATTTTAGCTGCAGAAATAAGACCTGCAAGTGTGGCGGGGCAAGTTACGTGGGCAGTGAAATTTGGGGTTAAGATGTTGGACTACTGACCAGAATGTAGTAAGATCAAATCCCACCCCAGCCCAGCCTGCTGGGCCCCTGAGCAAGGCCCTTGACCCTCAACTGCTCAGTTGTATGTAATGAGATAAATGTAAGTCGCTCTGGATAAGGGTGTCTACCAAATGCCATAAATGTAAATGTAAATGTGTGACAGGCAAAGTCCCCAGAAGAACTGTGGCAGATTCTACATGATACTCAGTAAAATATAAGAGCCAGTTTCCATATAAAACTGCAAAAAAAATATACCTGAGTCTACTGATGCTTTTTTAAATGCTTTTTTAAAATAATGTTTTAAGTGAAGAAACATTTATCATTATATTTGAAGGCATCTTTATATGTGCCCTTTGCACAGTACTGTATGGATTTGTTAGTTTTACACTTGATTTCCAAGATAAATGTGTTCTGTGCCTGGGACAACCCATTAGATCTTGCTGTGAGTGAACAGCAAAAAAAAAAAAAAAAGACTAGAAATGGTTTTTGACCACTTTTGGGTTTTCTGCCCATTGCACAGTTTTACTTCTGTTCATTTTGAAATCATGAACATATATTGCAATGACATGGCCAAGTTTTTATATACTATTTACCCTTTCCCTTTCTGTCTTCCTACAAAGATCATGTTGTGTAAGGAGCTAGTTTAACAAAAATGTTCATAGAAACATTCAGCTTGACAAAGATATCTAAAATTTTGTCACACTATGAACTTCATGCTTTGAACAAGATACTGGATAGCTACATGCAGAATCAAAACAGATATAATGCTGTTCAATGCAGTTGTCAATAGATCCATCATGCAAAGTCAGAATAAAATCTATAAATGCTTGTTCTTCTTTTTCACTTCTTCATATTTCACTTTAAAATATCTGTAATAGAAAATTGTCGAGCTTTCAGTATTCAAAGGGTTTTCCCAGGCCTCCACACATATACGTTACTCAAGTTTCTAAAGTACCCCTGAATTGTTGAATTACATATGAGCTGAATTACATAAGAAACTTAATACTAAGTAAGTCAAGCTAAATTGGCTAATGTTGATGTGCAAAATTGCCTTTGTTGAAGTATAATTAACAACAGTGAAACTAAATTACTGAGACTTTTGACAATGCATCTCTAGATGATGAAATCCCACTCATGTCAAACTGGGACACTGGTGTGCAAATGTCCTAGCAGTTACCTAGCCTGCTAGCTATTTGGTATAGGAGGAAATAATGAGTTTGCAAATGGCATCTTCATATATTTTCATAGCTCCTCATTCTTTTACCTCTTCATCAAGCCTTTATGTAATGTTATACAGAAATGCTGATGTGGTTTAATAACACTGTATGACTCACTGTACTGTCTTATTTCCCTTAACACAGTTTGTGATGAAAAATTAGAAGTTTAGCAGATAGTAGTTTAGATCCTAAATTGTAAATATGGGATGTCCCTGCTATTTTAAAAAAGTATGTATTTAAATTTAAAATTTTAACATTTAATGATTTTGGTTCAATAAAATATCTTAAGTTGACCATGCATATGTCACAAAAAGTAACACAGTGTATAGTCATCTTGACTTACCACCATACATCATGCCACATTTTCTCTTGGTGTACACCAGGACTTAACTCCAGTTTTTTTTCCCCCATCTCCCAACAACATGCCTGCATCAAAGGGGTGTCAAACCTTATCCTCCAAGGGCCAGAGTGGGTGCAGGTTTTCTTTCCAACCAAGCAGAAGCCACATACTACTGAAAGTCAAGACCCATTATTAGATTCATTGATTTAAAAACAGGTGCAATGAGGTGTGGCTCCTGCTTGACTGGAAAGAAAACCTGCACCCTTACCGGCCCTTTGTGGATGAAGGTTTGACACCCTGCAGTAGGTGGATTGGTGACTCTTAATTTGCCCTAGGTGTGAGTGAATGTGTGAGTGAATGTGTGAGTGAATGTGTGCCCTATGATGGACTCGCCTCCCATCCAGGGTGCATTCCTGCATCATATCAAGTCTTCCTGGGATAGAATTTATGGAAAAGATTCTGGACAAGATAGATTTTTTTTACATGTTCTAAAACAAAAAAAGCAATGTCTTGGCAGATTGTCTACATTTTGGGCATGTGGAACATAGGATTAATTGAACTAAATTGCTTGGTTCAGATCCCACCTGTTCCTCCTGCAGTAATCTCAAGATCAAATTCTGTTCCTGGATCAGCAGTAAACACGTCATGCTGCAGTTGGTCCTCTCTGCTACAGCTCAGCCTGGTCTATTATGTGCTACTGCTTATATTTGTACTGTTGCATCATTTTGTGCTGCTTGTGCAATGCTATACTCATTTAATATAGCCTCAAGAGGTGGTGCAGAAAAGTGAACATGACCAACAGAATGTCATGCTAATTGTTCTCAGATGGTTTCTCAGATGATTATTAATTTGTGTGTGACAAGTGTACACAATATATATTGAGCTGAATTTGAGACCAGGAGGAAATACTTTGACTTTGAAAAATACTATGACTTCTTTTTGTTTTGTTATTTATTCCTTTTCAGAATTGCTGACTGTTAGCTTTTGTGCATTGCCATGCATATGCGTAAAAGGCATTTCGTTATCTTTTGATTGTGTTTATATTATTTTTGTGCTTGTTTAGCTTTAGCAAGTCCGGTTCAGCCAGCTCTGCCTTTTTGTCATCCTGTTCTGTCGAGCCTCTGAGACCTGTGGACAATCAAGCTTGTTCAGTGCTGAAGCTGCAGAAAAGCTGTTGACAAATGCAAACTTTCTGAAGTGTGGTGTCTCACACTTTTTACAGCAGCACAGAGAGCACACCAAAACTACAAGCTAGCATGGTTTAGCTGTCTCTCTCTGAGTGTGCAAACCACACTGGCTGGATTTCTCCACTTTAGTAATAAACTATTAATAATCTATCAGCATGTATCTGAGCAGTAATGGCTCAGTTTTGTGATTTCATAGCATTAACTTCATTTAGGAAGTTTATAATTGTCTACATGTATTTCTGTGGCTTTTAACTGTAGATTTGGTAGTTTCTATGTGTGCTCTGTTCCTGGCAAGTGTGTATTCCTAAAGCACTTAATAGTAACTCTAAGGTGTGTGTGTGTGTGTGTGTGTGTGTGTGTGTGTGTGTGTGTGTGTGTGTGTGTGTGTGTGTGTGTGTGTGTG
>JAOVVH010000004.1:15694509-15725652 GCA_028566435.1 Scorpiodoras heckelii
TGACCATTAGAGAACAGAGTAAAGGGGACTAACAAAGTATGTAGAGAAACAGATGGACTACAGTCTGTAATTGTGGAACTACAAAGTGCAGCTATATGGTAAGTGGATCTGAGAAAATAGACAATGAGTGTAGAGAAAATGAGGTGGTCATAAGGTTATGCCTGATCGGTGTGTATGTCAATAAGATAGTGACAGATAAAAAGATGTCAAGTATATTTATTTCCAGAGAAGGTCAAATAAATGCACTTGCACATGTACACAGACTATCTCACTCATCTATTAAAGAAACAGTTCAGCGAAACATATAATTTGCCCAATTTCCCCCTAATTTTAACACCATAACATTACAGCATTAATGTTACATAACTGGATGAGGCTTGATGTGCTCATTTACAGAAATAACTATGGGTGAGAGACTTTTATTACTTGTTAGCTACAATAGCTCATAGTGCCTCTGTAAATCATGAGACACCAAACATGTCTTGCCTGATCAATGACACTCATTTTAAAGGGAAAATTGTGTAAATTGCATAGATTTTTCACTGAACCATCCCTTTAAGTTTCCTGTATAAATAAGAAGGCTAAAATGTTTCATTTTTAATTTTCAATGTATATTTACAATTTTCAATGACAACATGCTTGGTCTTTACAGCATTGCTAAGTCTAATTGATCAGGGCTAGACAGTTTTAACCACACATACACAGACATAGTTTAACTTTCATAAGATGATGTGACCAATACGTTTGCATATAAGTTCACACCTACGGCACAAAGCGACGTCCGACACGCAAAAACGGCTGCACGCTCTTCATCTTGGGAAGAATCTGCTTCAATTGATTCGTTTTTATGTGCAGCTTGAGGGAAGAAAAGTAATAAAAAAAAAAACTCACAGGATAAAATATAGTCAGTATTTCTTCATTATTTTACTTTATATTTCTATGTACATATCATTAGTGAGTCACTAACTATGGTGTCAGAATGCTAAAATAAGAAATAAATAAGGCAATCAAAAGTACAAATACTCTGTATTGCTGTTGTAGGTCCATTATATCACCCAACAGCATAGTGATCGTGATCAGCATTTTAACACCCATCAAATTTCTATTAAATCACACGTCCTCACATTCAAACTTTTAAACACATACACACTTAAATTACTCTATGCATACTAATAAATATACATTTGAACAAATTCCTTAAACCTTTCCTGCAGTGTAAATCACAACACCGGTGGAAAACTTGCATCCTACTCAAATGATTGTGATATGGTGAAATAAAGTGCTGATTCAACAGTCGTGATGAAAGCATGTCTATAGGTTTTAAGATTGGCCTTTATCAAACAAAAGCCTTGGTTCATAAAAATTGAAATAGTCTAAGTAAGGAAGAGTTTATTTACTGTGATTCTATATATTATGTGCACAAATTTCAATTTTATGTTAAACATGCCCTTTTTGACTTCCCCTTGGTCACCGTGTTAGAAGCTACAACAGTGCTTAATAAACGCAGCTGAAGTTTGTTATATGACACTCCAGGCATAAAGAAACTAAAATCACCCAGAACGCATCAAAAACAGACCAAACCATTCCTAATCTGTCAACAAATAATCAATGCATACATTACAGCTTGCATGAAATTCTCTGGCTGTTTTTCCAACTATTCTCTATTTATCACTTCTGTTGTCGACGAAATTGGTCACTATTCTTTGTACTGAGGAAGATCTGTATACCTGAGAGTCACGTATTATAATTGAAGTTTTTGGAGTATCAGTAAATGTTATAAAGGACTTATAAAGGTCAAATGTATCTGGAAATAAAGCTCTAAACCAGTGTAAATCATTCTTGTGATGAAGATGGGATTACTTCACTTTCACAAGGAAGAATTTATATGTTGTCGTATGTTACTGCTTCACAAAACCCTAGAGAAAATGTAACTAACTGGAATTACATTTGTAACTGTATTGCTCCGGTGCTGTAATGTTGGCTAAATCTACATACGAAAAGCTTTTGGTCTCAATTCTGTCTCAGTTAAAAGACAATTAATGTTACAGTGTAATGATGAGAGTTGTAAATCCAGCACATTCAGTTGTGTAATATAAAATGTTTGTTGACAGCACTGATAATCTGTCCTCAAGTTTTCTGTTCTTTTCTCTGAACAGTACAAGGAAATGTCAACATTCTTGCCATGACTCATGAGATCTGTGTATAACAGACGTGGTAAATGGGGAGATCAGGTTGGGGAAGTACGCAATGTTGGAATCTTCTTTTGAGAGCACCTTTGTTTCGTTGCTCTTGCTGTTTAGTTAGAGCATGCTGCTCTTTGTTAATTATGCTCCTCTCACTTCTGTGATGTAGGCTGTTTGCACTGCTGACCTGTAAGGGCGTGACTCCAGTATTGAACTGAAGGGTTTAAAGAAACTGTCTGTCCATCTCACGTCATGATAATGTTGTGCTAAATGATGCTGACACTGACATTATGAATGACGCCGTATGGAGATAACAGTGTATATGCAGAGGTGAATAAACTACAAACCAAGGCCCCTGAAGTAACCAAGTTACTCACTGTTTCCAGATGAACAAGTAGATTCATCAACCAGATTACAGAACTAATCTTTACTTTAAATGATCTATTCTAAAACAAACATTTTCATTTGGTATCTCTGTTTAAATCTAATGTGCTTCATGGTGGTTCAACGCTTCCAAATTGCACCACCTGATAGCCAGCCAGATTTAAAACAGCACAGCTCAGAGCCAAAATATTCACCAACAACTTGGTGACTTTTTGTCAAGTTTGCAAACACAATGTGCTGTCAAAAACATTATCAGGAGGGCATAAGCACATTGTCACTGATTCATACCCTCCCTGGGAATTCATATACTTATTTGATTCTTTTAGTCTGTATTAAAGCACTGGCTATCTAGCTGGTCATATGTTATTACTAGTGCCGTCACGCGGTAAATTTTTTTAATCGTGCGTTAATCGCGGTTTTAACACACATTTTGATTTGTGTTGTACGTGCAGGTCGGCATCGTAGGACCATTGAAAATGTTGATGCCGTTTATCACTGGTCTATTTTAAGAGAAATGATTGTTGAACATTGCCTCATTATTCACTTGACTTTATTTGATAAAAGTGAAATATTAAAGATGATTGGTGTCTTTTCATTTTTTAAAATAAAAATCGTCTTTCGTTCACCTGATATACTGATTAGAGTTGGAGTTTAATTAAAGGTATCAGTTCGCCAATTAGAGTAACGCAGCACGTTGCAACCGAAACATACATTAAAAAGTTTAAACACATCACCCAGAGTTGACAGATGTTTCATCACATTTTTTTCAAAAGTGCCTACAGCATATAAAATAAGTCTTAAAAGCGTTGTTTATCATGCTAAATACAGACGGGTGCTAAATACAACCGGGTGCTGTCACAACCAATCAGCTGTCTGCAGTTGATGACGTTGCAGGGCGTTTCAAATAGAGCCGCTTTAGTGACCGAGTTCCTTATGAAGTGCGCTTGGGATTCTGTGCCCTGTTCTGTGTGTGTAGTGAGCAAGTATACATAATTAGGGACACTTGTGATTGGAATGCAGCCTAAAAGGAGTAACTTAAGGCTCAATTACAGCGCTGCTGGTTTGCGTAATTTAAGTCATTTTTAATCTGCCTAAATTTTTTTAGCGGTGTTAATTTTTTTAATCGCGATGAAATCTTTAAAGAATGTGCTATCGCGTTAATTTGACAGCACTAGTTATTACATTATGTTAGCTACCACCTTTTAACCTGTTTAATTAGGTGTCTGCACAATCAAAGCATCGGAATGGGCAAAAACACTGGGATTTTGGATTGGCTAATAAATTTATCATTTGTCCACCCTGATATAGCTGATTATGTAACATTACCAGTAGTTCATTATACCACTGAATTAAGTTAATAGTAGTATACAAATGCTTGAAGTGTAGTTTGAATCAAGCGAGAGCAAGCTTGCTCCAAGCTTGCATTACACACCAAATGTTTTCTCTATACATGTGAAAAGCATGTTCACAGTATCTCACTCAGAGAATCACACGTATAGAAAAGTAAAAAATAAAATAAAAAAGTTTTATGAATTACAGGAATGTTATCTCGAAGAACGCAGATATCACTGGTTGGCGTGGTGTTGTTAGTAGATGGAATGATGGGAGATCAACACAACAATGACGCTAGTGTACTTGCACCACAAAGCTTCAGCCTGCAAGTGGTTTTGGATCAGGATAAGGTGAGGATTGAAGACACCAGTCACTTTAACATGTGGCAGGAAGTTTGGTCAGTTGAGTCGGAAGTCGCATCACGCTTGAGGGATCTCCAGAGTAGTCAAACTCACTGCTGTGGGCAAGACACAAGAGCAGCTATTGCAAAACTATACACCATGCATCATGATGCTGTGCAATTAAAGATATTTGTTCTTTCAACTGATCAAAAATACAGTACAGATAACAACAGAAATATGATTGTAAAATCCAAGAATACAAACATGCACAAGAAGTACAAACACAGAGACACCTGAACCTGAGCCCTCTCCATGCAGATGACACCAGTGATTTAAAATCTATAGAAATAAACGAAACTGCTATGATAAATCAATCATGAGGGATTGTGAAATAATGAATGGCACAAGAAGAGTGTTTAAGCTGCTAAATATCCAAATCAAATATCCCAGGCAGCTCTGCGACCAATGGTCACTTACTGTATCGCTGTCCTCATCCCCTGTGGGCAGAGTCCTAGACTCTGCAGCGTAGTGCAGAGGAGAATAAACCCAGCTCCTCTCCTCCGGAGGCTGCTTTAGGTAGCGAACAGAGCGCAATAGCCAGCATTAGAAAGCAAAAGTGCCGAGAAGTGAGAAAGAAATAGCAAAGAGTGCAGGAGGTGACAGTTTGAGACAAACACACTGATGAAAGAAAGAAGAATTATATTAAAGAAGCATTTAACCTCAAAAATGTGATTTTGGATTAGTGTTTTAAATTCACAATTCTTTCAACACAAGCTCACTACTTCCATAAATACTGATTTGAAAAGCACTGGAGATAGAATATAGCTTCAATTTCTTGAACCCACCATGTTTAATATGTGAATTATTAGAAAGTAAGAATAAAGTAAATGGCCAATTTGTTTGCTGGTAAATTAATGGCTATTAAAAGAAAGATGAGAATCAGGACTCAGAATCAGGTACAGAAATCTCACTCGTGTTTACCTGTGATAAATGCGTGCTAGTTTACTAGGAGCTAAAATTACTTGCAGGTAACTTGCTGGCTAATTATTTGGTAAATGTTTCATAATTTGTATGTTTATGCAAATACATAAATATAATGTATAATTATTTATAATTACACATTCTGGGGCAGTTATGCTTTAATAATAATTAATAAACAATAGACATATTTTATGTAATATAGATATCTTAATTCCTATACTATTTTAATGTATAGGATTATGGTTTGTGAGATTCTGTCATGGACTGACGATGGTCTAACTAACTGAAAATATTTTATATTTATATATATATATTATATATATGTCCTTTTAAAAGCAGATTTTTGCACTTGGGTATATTGCATTTTACTCAGTTTGGGAGTTTTTTTGTATTACTTTGGCCTTCGTTACACACAATTAGTCAAGGTCAAATTTTGTTGTTAAAACCCAAAGGCTCCCATGTAACTGTATGAAAGCAGTTACTAATAAAAACAGGAAGGGGTAGCAGGCTGCAGAAGAGGGAAACAGAGCTACACTAATGAAATGGGAAGTGGAAAAGGCAGTGGTAACAAAGTTTACATTCTGGATTTCTACATTTTTAGAGAAGCTAAACATGCCAACAGGATGTATGTGACTAATTTCTCAATTACAACATTACAGTCACAACATGCCACAGCAGGCTAGTTCACTACCCCAACTTACAGTGTGTCCTGGAGTTAGCTTCCTGCTGTGTGTAATGGTCTGGCAGACACAACAGCTGCTGTCAGAGAACTTATGCACATATATTTGTGTGTGTGTGTGTGTGTGTGTGTGTGTGTATGAGAGAGAGAGAGAGAGAGAGAGAGAGAGAGAGAGAGAGAGAGAGAAAGAAACAGGTATAAATAAAAAGATCAACAGACAAATAAGGAAATAAATGGTCAGAAAGATAAATAACAGAAAATAAAGTTGTGACAGAAATAGATGCAAATGTTCAAATTGATATCTGATCAAGTACAGAAGTAGAGAGAAGAGAGAGGAACTTAGTCAGAGTAATGAATGAACAGGTGATGTTAGCAAAAATACGCTGCAAGTGGCTGGATGTTAATGATAAAAAACAGGTTCAACTGATGCTCCTAACTCCAACATTTATGACAGTGTTGTTATTTATACCACAGTTCTAGTGAATTCTAAAATCTGACTTATTAGAAAGTGTTGATTAATTTACAGTAGATACGGCAATAGTTCTGGCTCCAAGGTATATTCCATATTAACAACTTATGCATGGACTTGTATGGTGGATATTTCATATAAACGCATTAAAATGTGTGTAATCATTGATTTGGTGAGATGTTCTGTGAGGAGACATTTATGTAACATTACTGGAAGGTTCTCCAGCGTGAGAACTTTGTAACTGTAACTAAGTTCTTTGTCACAGAAAAATCATCAGGACAGAGGAGTTTACGATTTGTGGTTTCTCTTTAACATGATAAGCTACAAGCTGCTAGAGAAAAAGGGGAAAGGAAAGAGAAGCTGATGAGGGAAAGACTCTTTATCCCTGATATAACATAACTGATGGAATTAGATTGTTTCCACAACATTAAGCTTAACTATAAGTAGATAAGTAGTATTGGAATGGTAACTTAGCTTCACACCACCCTATCACTAAATGCATTCCTAAAACACCTCTTTCCAAAGATTCGGTTTCAGTGCCTGTTGCTTTAAATGATAATGAGCCATTGCTCACACCGCCCGCTTCTGCTGCAGGGTGTGCATAGATGCGGTGGTGGCCGATGGAAGTGAGGTCTTAGCTTAGACTGACGGTGCCCTGTCCTCTGTGGCTGGGAGCTGATGTAGTGATGTGTGCTGTTCTGTACTGTCTGTACTGACAGCAGCACATTTCCCATTCATTTTCATTAACTTTGACTGAAAATGGAGCTCCCACGACTAGCAAGATATAAAAAAACAAAAAATGGCACCCCTTCACAAATGTGATTCTCAAACCATGAGTGGAGATACTCATGCAACAGATGGAGATATTCAGATGGGGACATGTCAGTTCAATGATTTCATTTATGACGTAATATGCGATACACATTCTGAAATGGAGTGATTAATCCCATGTTTTCTGAAATAAGCAGCGTATAAAGAACTGACTGGGTTTTCACATTTCAAAGTTTGTGGGGTGGTAGGCACTCCAGAGACCCAAATGTACACTATATGGAGAAATGTATTTGGACACATGACTTAATCAATGAATTCAGGTGTTTCATGGAGTCCCATTGTCACAGGTGTATAAAATCAAGCACCTAGCCATGCAGTCTGCCTTTACAAACATTAGTGAAAGAATGGGTCATTCTAAGGAGCTCACTGAATTAGAGTGTGGTACTGTGATAGGATGCCACCTTTGCAACAAGTCAGTTCGTGAAATTTCTTCCCTACTAGATATTCTACAATCAGCTGTGAGTGGTATTACTGAAGAGTGGAATTGTTTAGGAACCACAGCAACACAGCCACAAAGTGGCAGACCATGTAAAGTTACACAGCGCGGTCACTGAGTGCTGAGGCGCATAGTGCATAATAGTCACCAATGCCCTGTTGTGTCAATAAGTGCAGAGTTCCAAACCTCCTCTGTCATTAACATCAGCACAAAAGCTTTGCACACAATGCTTCATGGCACGGGTTTCCTTGGATGTAACATGGGTTACATCACCAAGCACAATGCCAAGTATTGGATGAAGTGGTGTGAAACACGTCACCACTGGACTCTGTAGCGGTGGAAACATTTTCTGTGTAGCGACGAAACACACTTCTCTGTCTGGCAGTCTAATGGATGAGTCTGGGTTTGGCGAATGCCAGGAGAACGTTACCTGCCTGACTGCATTGTGCCAAATGTAATGTTTGGTGGAGGATGGATAATGCTATGGGGTTATTTTTCAGGGGTTGGCCAAGGCCCCTTAGTTTCAGTGAAGGTAAATCTTAATGCTTCAGTATGGACATCTGTATGCCTCCAACTTCGTGGGAACAGTTTGGGGAAGGCCCTTTTCTGTTCCTGCATGATTGTGCCCCCATTTGGCAGACCCTGAGTGACTTACATTTATCCCATTTATACAACTAAGCAGTTGAGCAGTTGTGTTCAGTAATCCAATGTCTTACCCACTGAGCTACCACTGCCCTCATCCATAAAGGCATGGTTGGGTGAGGTTTGTGTGGAAGAATTTGACTGGCACACACAGAACCCTGATCTCAACCCCATCAAATATCTTTGGGATGATCTAGAACGGAGATTGCGAGCCAGGGGTGCTCTTCTGGATGAATGGGCAAAAATACCCATAGACACACTGCAAAATCTTGTTGAAAGCCTTCTCAGAAGAGTGGAAGGTGTTTTAGCTGTAAAGGGGGGACCAACTCCACATTAATGACTATGGATTTAGAATGGGATGTCATAAAAGCTCCTGTATGTGTAATGTGTAGGTGTCCAAATACTTTTGTCCATATAGTGTATGTGCACGAACCCTGCAAAAGTGAATATGTCTCCACACAGTAAAAATAAGCATTTCCATAACCAATCTCTGACAATCTGAAACAGGCACTAAAATGAGAAGAAAATGTTGCATCTTCATAGAGGTTATAGCACACTGTGGAAAATCTGATGAAGGTATGTAGCATGGAACAAAACTGCACGTCACATGCAGCCTAGACCAGGCAGCAGAACACATCACTCTGGACACCGAAAATAAACACGAGCAGAAGGTCCTAACATTCGATCCATTAAAATAACTATCTGGATGAATCGAATGCATTACTAACATGTAGGTTTCCAAGCCAGAGGAGGAACACCCAGTTTGATATAACATGAAAGAGCCTAAATGTAATTGCTTATCAAAAGACAGATATTTGTGTCAGATGTTTGTTTTTTTTTAGATTTGCACTGGGCTAGTGAGGCTAAGGTAGAATAAGTAATGGAACTCTCCCTGATTCAGATACCTTTCTAAAATTATACATGCACACTTGTTAAAGATGGTTAAAAAGGTTATGAACACACACACGGTTGTGGTTTATTATCTTAATTTTGCACTGAGAGAAATCTAATATTTAATTAAAAGTAAATTTATTCTTCAAAGAAATTGTGTGTGTGTGCGCGCGCTGATCAGCCATAACATTAAAACCACCTGTCTAATATTGTGTAGGCCCCCATTTTGCTGCCAAAACAACCCTGACCAGTCGAGGCATGGACCCCACTAGGCCGCTGAAGGTGTGTTGTGGTATCTGGCACCAAGACGTTAGCAGCAGATCCTTCAAGGCCCGTGTGTTATGAGGTGAGGCTTCCACTGGATCAGACATGATTGCCCAGTAAATCCCACCTCAGTCGGCTTGGGCTCTGGGGACTTTGGGACCAAGTCAACACCTTAAACTCTTTGTCACGTTCCTCAAACCATTCCTGAACAATTTTTGCAGTGTGACAGAGTGCATCATGCTGCTGAAAGAGGCCATTGCCATTACGGAATACCATTGTCATAAAGGGTGCAACAAAGTTTAGGTAGGTGGTATATGTCAAAGTAACACCCACACGACTGCAGGATCCAAGGTTATCCAGTAGAATATGCCAGGAGTATCATACTGCTTCCACTGAATTGCCTTATTCCCAAAGTGCATCCTGGTGCCATCTCTTCCCCAGGTAAGCAATGCACACACACTCAGCTGTGCACATGATGTAAAAGAAATCATGATTCCTCAGAACAGACCACCTTCTTCCTTTAGTCCATAGTCCAGTTCTAATGCTCATGTGCCCATTATAAGATGTTGGACGGGGCTCAGCATGGCCACTCTGACCGGTCTGCAGCTATGTAGTCCCATACACTATGTGTTCTCACACCTTTCTATCATAGCCATCATTAACATTTTCAGCAATCTGTGCTACAGAAGCTCTTCTGTGGGATCAGACCACACAGGCTAGACTTCACTCACTACGCACATGGGCACCCATGACCCTGTCACCAGTTCACCAGTTGTCCTTCCTTGGACCACTTTTTGTACTAACCACTCCACAACAGGAACACCCTACAAGTTCTGCAGTTTTGGCGATGCCTTGACCCAGTCGTTTAGCCATCACAATTTGGCTCTTGCCAAAGTCACTTAATCTTAATGCTTGTCCATTTTTACTGCTTCCAACACATCAACTCTGAGAACTGACTGTTCTCTTCCTGCCTAGTATATCTGACCTCTTGATAGATGCCCTTGTAAGAAGATAATCAATGTTAATCAATTCACCTGTCAGTGGTTTTAATGTTATGGCTGATCGGCATATCCTTGGGAAAGAAACATAAACAAAGCTGTTTATTCAAGATCACAGTCAGATTTGTGTATATATTTAAGAACACATTCTGAATGAGATAGTCTTCCATTACTATTCTTTTCATAGACATTGTAAATTTTTTTGTTATTGCACTAATTAGTACTTTGCAGTAATATTTCAGATTTACTGAACTGTTCCTCATCTGGCTTCAGCACACAGCAGCAGAAACAGTTTTCTGTTAAACAAACCACACTCTCACACTGGTTTCTCACCAGGCTAACACTTGCTCCTCACACCAGGGATTCTGCAGACTGCACAGATTCACATCACCACCTCCAATCATGTCACAGATCCAAATAACATGGGTGCGTTCTCTTATATCTATCACATTCTCACAACAACCATTGCTTATTATTAAGTTCCTGATGCTAAGATTCCTGAAAATTATGCAATATTCAGATTAATTAAAAGTGATTGTAGAACTCTGAATACCTGCCTTAGGTCTGTTAGGAGCTGAAATACAAAACGTGGACTGCCTGTAAGGCTCTGAAGATTCAAGTGGGATTCGAGAAAGAAGTACAAGGATCACAGCATACTATCACTAAAGGATACTTACAAAGTAGATATCAGTGATTGGCACATCATCATCCTCATCTACAGAGGAGTGGCTGGGGCAGCCAGAGGCTTGACTAGTGCAGTCTGAGTCCACCACTATTTTAGGACTCGCAGGAACTGTGGAACAGGAAGCTTCAGCGTGGAGCTCTGGTTCTTCACTGTCAGAGTGAGGTGAGGAAGAAAGAGGAAACAAGAGAAAACCTTTGCATTCAATTTGGCTAAATTCACACTTTTTCTACAACCACCAGTGCACATTTAATATGCAATTCTATGGGAAGTGACCTGTTCAGACACTTTTGAAAAGTGCTGGTCTCAACACAGTTGAAAAAAGTAAAACAGTGGGTTTTCCTAGTGCTTCAGGTCTCATTGCCAACATTAAAAACATTGAAATATAATCAAAAATAACAACCTGTTGTAATCTGATGTCTTACTTGGTTGGTACTGTGGTTGCATACAATCAGCTCACACAAGCAGCTATTCTTCTCTTGATTTTCTGCCTCTTATTACAAGAGTTAAACCAATCTTTATTTAATCTTTATTACTGATAATAATAAATCTAATCTAGACAGGAAACTATGACAGTTACTCAATACCAGTCGATACCAGATTTTTATGATTAAAGTTTATCTGAGTGTGAAGGCCCCCTAGGGTCCCTCAGAGACTGCAGTAGAAAAACTATTAACTAAAACTAAAAACTAATCAGCAGACAGACTGTTTATCATCATTGCTGCTATTATACTCAATGCTAATATTTCATCTATTACATGAACATTTTTACCAAGCATCATGGATGTATATTGTATATATATATTTTGCACTTGTATACAACAGTTTTTCTATTTTTCATTTAAATTATAATCTACATGAGCATTGGCAAAACACAAACTCTTTAAGCTAATTAACCAGAGGCTTAATAGTTCCTACCAGAGGACTGAGCTACAACAGATAAGCAGAACTAGAGGGGGCAGATCAGGCAGATGGCCAATTCCCTTCTCCTACAACTCCTTAATCCATATGGCCACAAACGCACAGTCTCAATGACCTTCCTCCAATGACACACCACAAAAACACATCACTACACACCTTTAACCAACCCCCTATGACAGAGGGACAGATTTTGACATTGCAAAAATACACTTTTCAAGTTCAATCATCAAGCAGTCAACAAACCAGACCCTGTTAACCAGCATGTAAGGACAGTGTAGGTCCACTAGGACACAGACTGAGCAGTCAAATCAGGGTAATCCAATGCTAAATGAATATTTGTGTTATAGACCATTTTTAATGATGTAAACAATAACAGAGCTACTGTGCATGTCTGTTCCTTCGGCGTTTCCGGTAGCGCCATTTTTAAATACTCAGGCTGTCAAAATGACGAGCATACTATGCGAGTCTCCCAAATGCAGAGCAAAAACGATATGGAGAAAAATTAATAATAAACGATCAACTATCATTGCCTGATCCTCTTGATAAGAATTTAAGGAGGCAGCTTTTCTCCGCTGATTTAAAACTTTTGCCTGAGGTGACATACCCAGATGTGTACCACTACCTTGTGGAAACGGAGTGTGTTTACACCAGAGGGGCAGTAAAAGCGAATCGCAGTTTGGAGGCATACAATTTTTTTCTTAATGGAAAAGTGAGAAATATTTGTTTATTTAGTGCAAAGAACAGAACATCAGTATTGTGTATGGTGAAGTTTGCAGTCATGTTGTAGCAGTTCTTGTGGCTGTGGAACAGTTTATAAAGGAAGGCTTAAATGCCCCGTCTGTGACATCTGAGCCCTGTATGTGTTTGCCCACAGCCAAAAAGGTTGGTAAATACGATAGTTAAGTGTAGTTTACTGAATGTATTCAGTGTGCATTAAACTGCTGTGCTTTTTGTCTAGTTTACTACATAAAATGTGAATAATATTGCTAGTCAGCACCCAGCCTTCTCTCTTCACAGTGGAAATCCATGCGTTTCGCTGGGCTTTTCCTTTTGGAAAACAGTAAACTTTGATTTCTGAAATCAAGTTTGTCCCTGGCCTGAAAGAACATCCTACAACTGAACAATTCACTCAAAATGAAGAGACGTGGCTATGGCTACTGGCTATTGTTTTGAACGCTGTTTACCGCTGACCGGAAGTGTCTTAGGAACAGCTACGTCACTTCCCATGCTCATGAATATTGGACTAAAACGGTCTATAGGTATATGACAGATGAGTGAGAGTGGGAGTGTGTTAAGGCCACTGCGCAACAGGCTGTGTAACTGCTGAATGTAAAATCTGTACTACTTCTACAACACGATATCGACACTACTCTAGAAACAAATATGCTACTTTTTTTCTCTCCAGTGTCATGATTATTGATCCTCAGTTAAAGAAGGAGCCTAATGTGTTTGTGTCAAAGCACAAGGAGCTTGATGATTAAAAAAAAAAAAAAAAACACCAAACAAACAAAAAAAAAAGCTTGTACCACAGCATTGTTGAATTATCAAATCTGATTGGAGAGAGTACTGGACTTATTTCAATACTTTATCATTTCAATAGAAGCAGCTATTTCACGGGGACTTGCATGCTCACATAATCAAAACCTAATAAATGGGTTAAAATGTGTTGTTATATAATGAATATATCAGACTATTGTTCAGAGGTTGCAAGTCGGAATCCTGAGAATGGCATAGCCATTCATGACCAGAAGTCCAAAAGAGCAAAACTGGCTGTGCTATCTGGATGGGAGAGATGGCATTCTCTCGTATGATAGGTGCTGCCATATGATAGGGGACACCTCACCGGTGGATGAGAAAATCCGGAAAAAAATCTAATATGTCCCCACGTGTTTTATTCCATGCATATCAACTTTGATAATGATGTTGAAAAACATATGGCAAGAAATTGTTGAGGAAGTTTCATGTATTAACCACTTCCTTTGAGTCAGTGGAAGTTTTTCTGTGCTGAAAAATTAGGCAGTTCAAACGACTATTTTGATTTTCAAATATTTAACATTTTTTGGACACATTTTGCACACAGAATTATATGTATTCCACCATTAAACAAATAAAAACCATCCATTCTGTAATGCAAAGGCTGTTACACTAATAATTACCTTGTCTCTGGAGAAGGTTGTGGTGCTATGAGTGTAGGCTCACTGTCTTGTCTCTTCAACTCCACCTCTACCGTAATAGTCTGCTGATCTTCCTCCTGAGTCCTACAATCACACCAGCAGAGGGTGCCAACATTCAGCAACGCACCACAAGAACTAATGAGAATAATTAATGGAGTGTAACATGGGTGAAAACACTGCCTCTTTCTTTGCAAATAAATCCATGGCCTTTCATTCCTGGAAGAAATATAGTCTTTCTTTTTCTAACAGGGATGAAACAGACTCAAAGTGACTTACGTTCCGTCTTGGCTAGACTGGGTGTGTCTCCTGGGAGAGAAAACAGAACCAGCATTATAACTTGCTCAGCTGTGATAGCTACAAAGACTCTGTGTGTGTGTGTGTGTGTGTGTGTGTGTGTGTGTGTGTGTGTGTGTAGATATTTTTAACCTTGTGGGGACATTATTAAATTGGTTACCTGTAGCGGGGGTGCTCAGATGTGTCGGATGGAGACCGCTCAGGAATGGATAGAGAGGTGGTAGAGGAGAGTGTAGTGGCGATGGAGGCTGTGGTGGCATCTTCAAATGATGGAGGTGTGCAGGGAAGCATGTCTGAGCGACCTGGGAGAGAAAGACAGAGAGAGAGACAGAGAGAGACAGACAGAGAGAGAGAGAGAGAGAGAGAGAGAGTAAAAGAACAGTTGTTTATTCATCATATTTATTCAAGATTATTAAGAAGGGCGTTGGGAACACAAAGTTTGTTTAATATCCTTTACCTGTGATAATATTTGTTTAATAATCTTAAATACAAATCAGGTAAATTAAAATTCTTGTAGAAGCATTAAGAAGTCAACTATAATGTTCAATTATTAAAGCATCTGTAAACACAGGAGGGAAAAAAACTCTCACAAATACTCTGTGTTAAAGCCAAACAGTGCCAGTTCAAAACTGAACCACTCCCTTAACAAAACACACCTCTTCCACACCCAACCATACACACAGCTTTTATAAATACTAATACTGAGGCTGCCATGGTGTACTTGTAGAGAACATACCTTAGAGTTCTGAGGTCAACCAGAATGAGCAGGTATTTCCATGCTTGCTTAAATATGTGGTCATTTACCTTCGTCCTCCAGTGTGGGGAAGCTGCGGGCCCCTCGCAGGTCATAAATGTTGTCATCTCTCTCAGAGGGAAGCTGGCTGATGGACCACGCAGCTCCAGGCCCCGAGTATTTGGGCATAGCCAGGCCTCCACGACCACGCTTTGAGGGAGAGGACTTCAAGGCTGAGAAGAGAAACAGGAGTGTTGACTTTTGCTTCTTTTGCTTGACTTTTACTTATTTAGTTTTGTATTGGAAAATTACGGACCTAATTAAAACCTATGTCAACAGCAACAACAACAACAACAACAACAAAAAATTATGCTGTAGCAAATGTAAGGTGCATTGTTGATGAACCTCAGGTTAAGTTTGGGGGGTAGGGGAACAGGTCACCATGGAAAAGAATCAAAAATAGGGAAAATAATTAGTTTGAGGCATATTAAAAAGAGAAAATGGCTTTTGGCAAAATCACAAAAACTTGTATGTATACACTAATCAATCAATCAATCTATCTATATACATACATACTCATTGAGCACTTTATTATGAACACTTTACTAATACTGGGTAGGGCCTCGGCCTCCCTTTGCTTTCAAAACAGCCTCAATTCTTTGTGGAATGGATTCCATAGAGATTCTGGTCCATGCTGATGTTAGGAGAACTTTCATGTTGTGACTCTCCCATTCTATCACATCCCAAAGGTATTCTACTGGATTCAGATCCGGTGACTGGAACTGTCACTGAAGAACACTGAACTCATTGTCATGTTCATTAAACCACTTTGAGATGGCTTTTGCTTTGTGACATGGTGCATTATCATACTGGAAGTAGCTATTAGAAGAATGGCCGTGAGGGGATGCATATGATAAGCAACAATTCTCAGATAGGCTGTGGCATTCAAGTGACGATTGAGTGGAATTACTGAGCCAAAAGTGTGCCAAGAAATGACTCCCCATCCCATTTCACCACCTCCACCAGCATGGACTGTTGACACAAGGCAGGTTGGGTCCATGGATTCATGCTGTTGGTGCCACATTCTGACCCTATAATGTGTATGCCTTATCAGAAATCAAGACTCATCAGACCAGTTGACTTTCCAATCTTCATCTGTCCCATTTTAGTGAGTCTGTGCCCACTCCACCCTCAGCACCCTCTTGGCTGGCAGAAGTGGAACCTGACATCCTCTTCTGCTGCTGTAGCCCATCTGCCTCAAGTTTTGATGTATTGTGCAACCTGAGATGCTGGACAAACTAACAATCATTAATTAAACTACCATTTGTAATAGTTGGTTGTAAATCTTTTGCAGTCATTTCCTTCATAAAGTCAAAAATCCATAAACATCGCCAGAGGCTGGGTTTCTTCCCTGGTGATACTCTTCAAGGTCTTTATTGGAGGTATCTTCAGTTCCTGCTTGTTCTTAGGCCAATATGGAATGCATACTCAACTGTATGGTATTCAGATCAGCTGAATGACCGAGTCATTGCAGAACCTTCCACTTCGTTTTCTTAAAATAAATCTTGGGTTGGTTTTGAAGCATGCTTCGGGTCATTGTCCAACTGCACTCTGAAGCTCCATCCAATGATGCTGACCTGACTGTGTATCATGCACTCTGTAATCAATCAGCATGTAATCAGTCAATCATTTAATCCAGTTTTTAAAAACTTACAGGTACTCTTTCGAAATACTGTGCTGCTCATAAACCTGAAGAATCTGTCTGCATAGAAAGAAGGCCGATGAACAGACACTGTGTCCTAAAAAAACAGAATAACTAAGAGTTAGAAAACTAGAATTTTATGAAAAGTCCTGACAATATGTGCATGAAGAACACATTTCCTGATAAGGCTGAAAAATATACCATTTACATATACATACTGCAGTATGAACACACAGCAATAATCACACAGAAAGCCATAGTATGAGCAGCCATTTTAAGTTATATACAGCAAGACAGATCATGCACACCCAGCGTGTACAGGGAAAGCCAACCAATCATGAACCTCTCCTTGACTGAGTGAGGATGAAGTGTGCACAAACGCTTTGAGCAGGGAAGATATACAGTAGGAATGAGTGCAACTAAAGACAGTGGTATAAATTTAGTTACAAAAAATAGTTTCCTCTGCTATTTGCAAACATTTGGGGTTTAGAAAGAAGGATGTAGAAGAGACCAATGTGTCGTGCAGGACTTGACTTGTCAAAATTGGAATGCAGAAAGGCAACATGTCAAACCTTATTCATTTATATTTATATTTATTGTGAATTAAAACTCTCGCTGGGTTTAATACAATATTTTTACAAATAAAATAACTGTTTTCCAAATACTTTTGTTATAAACTAATTATGCTATGTGTAACTGTCACTTCAAACATTAAGTGTGAACAAATAGTCGTATTCATACTGTTATCAAGGTATAATTACTGAATAAATTGTTATCTCTAGCACACAGTCCTATTTCCAGAACAATTTTATAGATGCATGTTTGAAATTGGTGATGCAGAACACACACACAAACACTCACAAACAACAAATGTATGACAAAATACAGGACCCATTTCAGAGCTATAGACATTGCCAAAACTAACTGAGACTGAGACAAATTTTGGTTTTCACAAAGTTTGCTGCTTCAGTTTTTATGGTGGCAATTTGAATTAACTCTAGTTTGTTATGAAGAATGATCAGACAAATTGCAATTAATTGCAAAGTCATTCCTTGCCATGAAAATTGACTTAATCACAAAAACCACTGCATTTCAACCCTGCCACAAAATGACCTGTTAACATCATTTCAGTGATCGTCTCATTAGCTCTAGAGAAAGTGTTAATGAGGACAAGGCAGCTGATATCACTCTGTCATGCAGACTGAATTAGAAGAGCAGACTACTTGCTTTAAAATGGGGTGGTGCTTGAAATCATTGTGTTCTTCTGTTAACCATGTTTACCTCCAAGGAAACACATGCAGTCATCATTGCTTTGCATCAACAGGGCTTCACAGGCAAGGACATTGCTGCTTATAAGATTGCACCTAAATCAACCATTTATCAGATCATCAAGAACTTCAAGGAGAGTGGATCAGTTGCTGTGAAGAAGGCTTGAGGGTGCACAAGAAAGTCCAGGAATGTCTCCTAAAGAGGGTTCAGCTATGGGATCGGGTTACCATCAGTGCAGAGCTTGCTCAGGAATGGCAGCAGTCAGGTATGTGTGCATGTGCACACACAGTGATGTGAAGGCTTTTGGAGGATGGCCTGGTGTCAAGAAGGGCAGCAAAGAAGTCAGTTCTCTCCAAGAAAAACATCAAGGACAGACTAATATTCTGCAGGAAGTACATGGATTGGATGGCAGAGGACTGGGGTAAAGTTATTTTCTCTAATGAAGCCCCCTTCAGACTGTTTGAGACCTCTGGAAAAATGACATCCATGCTTTTTCCAGCATGACACTGCACCATGTCATAAGGAAAAAATGATAACTCAGTGAACAAAACATAAAAATTTTGGGTTCATGGCCAGGAAACTCCCCAGATCTCAATCCCATTGAGAACCTTGTGGTCAATCCTCAAAAAGCAGGTGGACAAACAAAAAAAGAAACTGCGAAAAACTCTAAGCACTGATTAGGCAAGAATGGGTTGCCATCAGTCAGGATTTGGCCCAGAAGCTGATATATAGCATACCAGGGCGAATTGCTGAAGTCTTGAAAAAAAAGGGTCAACACAGTACATATTGAGTCTTTGAATAAAGTTGATGTATTTGTCAATAAAAGTTAAAAAAAAAACTTATAAAATGTTATAAAATGCTTATAATTGTACTTCAGTATACCATAGAAACATCTGACAAAAAGATCTAAAAACACTGAAGCAGCAAACCAAAATGTCGGTCTCAAAACCTTTGGCCATGAATGCACTTGTATCTGAGTCACACATGTTTCATCTCCCACTGCTGAATAAATGGCTTCATTAAGGTGTAAATGAAGTGACAGCCATTCAGGGTCAGATGCAGGCGAATGCATCACAGGCCATACTGAAGAAGTGGCGTAGCCTCACAGCTGAGCCTGTGAAGCTTTCAGCTAAAAATAAAGAACTGCTGAATGTGAGACTGTGTGTGTGCTTATGTATACAGTATGAGAAACTCTGACAGAAAGAGGTGTTTCTATACATTTTTATTTATTTAACCTTTATTTAACCAGGTTATCCCATTGAGATCATATATCTCTTTTACAAGGGAGACCTGGCCAAGAATTTTCTACCATCCTTGTAACAAAAGCAGAAAAACTAAATTAAAGGTCCAATATTGATTATCATCATATATATAAGTGCTTGTCGAAGTGGGTTTCGTATTTTCATTTTATTATTTTTGCCTTGCTACACCGGTGGAAATAACAACCCACTATTATCAAAGCTATTATACAGTATTATATTATTATTATATTATACTGAATCTTTATAGTTACTAACCTATTTGGCTGAACACATGGGTTTAATTCAATCCTCAATATCAAGGCAGGCTTATTCAAACCTCAATAAAAATACACAGGCTTATAAATGTTAAATTGGACCTTATGTGCTCTGTTAATGGAATAGTCAGTAATACAAAAGATCCATGGCTCCAATAAATCCATTTTAGACATTTAAATAATAAACCTTTGAATAGTTGTATTAGAAATCTGTTCTGCAAGTCTATAATTTTTTGTTTTACAGTTAAAGGGGTTTCTGGCTGCAGGATGTGTAAGAACCTTAATCTGTACTAGTATTTACTAGTGCATCAGTCCATCTGTGACTGGATTAGAGGGTTTGTAGCTTCATAAATACATGCAAGAAGGAGGCTGGCATTACGGCCAAGGTCAAGGACCAGAGAGCACCCAGACAGGGCGTGCTGCTAAATCATTAAACCTTCGTACAGAGCAGTGTAACATTGCAACTGAACAAACAGACTGATGCCACACTAGAAAAGGCAATAAAAAGGAACAGTGAATTCAATAGCCCTATGACTTGAATAGTGTATGAATTGTAGGAGACAAAAAACTTCAATACCCACCCCGTCATGAACGAGAGCTTTCCATGTGTGTTCTAATTTCTTTATTAACCTGCAAAAAAATCACATTAATAAGTGTAAAATCCAACTGTATTAATGCACAGATTGTAAATTATTCTGGCAAGCTCTGAGTGACATTCTGAGTTATTTACAGCAACGCTCACTAAAACCTGAAACAGTAAACAGAGAATCTGACATAATGACTGTGTTACCTGTAAGACTGCAGGATGTCAATGATGCCAATGTACAGCAAAAGTCGCTCTCCTTTACTGTTCACTGCGGGAATGCCTCCCATCCTGAGGGGAAAAAAATATGTATACCACTTTGGTTCCATCAGTTTTATATCAGGCTTTACATAACTTTTACAGACACAGAGACTTTTACAGAAAGTTAAAGCTGGCTGGACATACTTCCTCCCTTCAGATCAGGTTTCAGGTGAATCAATATCTATCACATGTTTAGCACAGGGTCAAAACTGACTAGATTTCTGCACCCGAGTGGTGCAACTGAGATGTTAGCTTTCACCCTATCACCTGGAGATCCCGAAATCCAATTCTGACAAAGCCACAGCCAACCGTGGCTGGGAGTCCAAGAGAGGAAATTGCCCGTGCTGTCAGGTTGAGAGGAGTGGTATACTCTCTCCCATATTGAATAAGCAAGCAGTGCAAAAAGATGTAGTCAGCTGATATCACGTGTCTTGGAGGACACATGTGATAGCCCTTACCCTCCCTGGTTGGCATGCTGTCGTGTGATAGAGGAGAGATGCCTAATGGGTAGGATTTGTCTATGATTAAATTAGTAAGAAAATGGTGGGAAATTGCTTGTCTACGGTAAAACATAGTATATCCGTATACCCCACTTCCAGAAAAACTGGGGCACTTTCTTAAAATGCAATAAAAACTGAAATCTGTAATTTGTTAATTCACTTGAACCTTTATTTATCAGACAAAAGGACAAAGAAAAAGTTTTCAGTGTTTTCTATGATGAACTTAATTCTTTTTGTTAAATATAAACAAATTCAGAAATTGATGCATGCAACACACTAAAAAAACAGAGGCATGTTTACCACTGGGTCACATCACCTTTTTAACATTTAATTATACTATTTAATTATTTGGACATTGAAGATACAATTTGTTGCACTTTTGCAAGTGGAATTTTTACCCATTCTTGCTGTGTACAAGACTTGAGCTGCTCAACAGTCCGTGGTCACTGTTGTCTGATTCTCCTCTTCATGATACATTTTTAATACAAGACAGATCTGGACTGCATTCAGGCCAGTCAAGTCCTGCTGTTGTAACTCGTGGAGAGTGAGGCCTGGCATTGTCCTGCTGAAATAGACATGGAGTACCTTGGAACTGTTGTCTTGAAGGTAGCATACGTTTCTCCCAAATACCAGTATAAGCCACCGCAGCAAAGTAACTTCACATATATATATATGCAGATCACCCATACCATGAACACTGATGCACCCCCATGCCATCACAGATGCTGGTTTGTTCAGTTTTCATTGGTAACAGTCTGGATGGTCTTTTTCACCTTTGGCACATAAAATCCGACATCCTTTTTCCAAAAACAAACTGAATTGTGGACTAGTCTGACAACAGAACATGTTTCCACTGTCTTTTGGCCCATCTCGGACAACTTTAGGCACAAAAATCTCACCTGTGATGCTGTGCAAAATTAATATGGCTTCATCTTTGCATAATACAGTTTCAGGTTGTATTTCTTGATGCAGTGGTGGACTGTGTTAAGTGACAGTGATTTTCCAAAGTACTCCCGAGCCCATGTGGCCCTGTCCATTACTGTAGCATGATGGTTTCTCAAACAGTACCACCTGAGGGCTCAATGGTCTCACACACATTCAGCAGCAGTTTCCACCTTTGGCCATCATACACCAAGAAGTACATGTATATACAAGGATTGATGGTAACCACAGGTGCTCGGGGTTAAATAGTTAATAGTTAAACATGTTAAACAAGTTAAACATGTTAAACATTTTTTATCTGCGTTAAAATTTTTAGTGCTGGTAATTTTTTTTAATCGTGATTAATTCTTTAACACTTTAACGCATTCGTTTACGCGCTAATTTGACAGCACTAATTTTAGGACATCACAAAATACTGCTAAGGTTAAATGGGTCATAAAAGGGTTTTACAATGCAGTTAAAACAAATCTAACACATGTACAACACTTAATAAGAAGATTAAATTCAATGAAAGGACTAGATGTTGCAATCCCTGGTGTTTGCACCATTTGCAAAATGGCTGCTAGGGGGATTCTCCAACGGGACACATCACCAGTTGTGTACCTCAGCATCGCAGGGTGTTTTGGCCATTTATCACAAGACACCTTCCACTGAGGCAGGCCCACCACAGGTTGATCAAGCCTGAGTGTGTGTCTCTCGGTTTGTCCATTTGCCTTAGTAGCCCAGATGGTGTCATTCCTTTTCAGCCACAGCCAGTGACTGGTCCTCTCGGCAGTGTCGACGAGCTCTTTGCTTGCCTGCCTCTGTCCCCTGACTCCAATCTCCCTGAGACGCTTTGCTGTTGTTCTGGCTAAAAAGCCCCTGCATCCCACCTCCACCGGGCACACCTTAATCTTCCACCCTCTGTCCTCCACCTCCATTGCTAAGTTTGATTACCAAAGCTTCTTTCGCTCATAAGCTTCCTCGATGGCGTCTTCCCAGGGTACTGTCAGCTCAATGATATAGGCATGTCTGGAGGAATTAGACCAGAGGACGAGGAGAGGTTGTTGCAATCTCCGGAGGCAAAATGTGCCTTTGCTCCAGGTCAACTCGCATTTCCCAGTCCCTGCCTACATTCAGTGGGCTCGGGTCAGGTGTTAAGGGACTCGCCCTGCGCTTCTCCCCGTCCTGAAGAAATGATAGTGGGTGTCGGTGCACATCCTGGTTGTTGACGGGTTGGGCATTGATGGATACCTTCTTGCACTTAAGTTTATCAGCTAGGCACCTGAGGACCTGATTGTGTCTCTATGTGTATCTGCCTTGAGTGAGGCTAGTCCTGCAGACAACCAAAATGTGCTTGAGTGATGCTGGAGCTGTACACAGGGGGTAAGATGGATCCTTTCCAAGCCACAGCTACAGGTTTGTGGGAGAAGGCAGCACATCATATGTAGCTCAGACAATGAAGCACAGCCTGTTGGATTCCATGCCTCAGAGTTCACTCCATGAGAGCTGCTTCTTCTTGACACCTCCCCAGTTCATCCATCGACCCTGTTTGACTTGTGCTACTGCTCTGCCCCATCTGGCGGCTTCCTCCTGTCGACACACCTCCTCTACCACCATAGTTCGCCATTCGGCTGCAGACACCTTTTGCCAGCGAGGTGTCACTGTTTCAAGTCCAAAGCCTCCTCTGCCTTGTTGGACGTTGCCCAGTACATCACGGTGGAGGAGAGCTGATTTGGCCTGTAACACAGCTGTGGCTGGTGTCCATTTTTTTCCTGTTTTAAGCGTAGGAGCCACCACTTACCACAGGGTCCCGGGACTCAGTGAGTGATGTGTCCAGTCTCACCTTAGCACATCTGAAGTCCTCGACTAGGCTAGCCATTGGTAGAGACAGGGCTCTGTTGCTGTAGAGTCCAATGCTGCTGAGGCAACTTGGAAGACCAAGCCATTTCCTCACCTGTGAGCTCACTAGCCTTTCCATACACTAGGCATGAGTTAGGAAGACCTCGTACATGATCAGTGGCAACAGGAGTCTGGATAACAGTCCAAACTGAAGGCACCAGAGCTTCAGTTTCCCTGGGAGGGCAGTGTTGTCAATCTGCCTGAGGCCGTTAGTCGTGTCCTGCCAGAGTTGCTCAAGCTGTTGGGTGTCTCTGAGGTCTTCATTATACCAGCGTCTGAGGCTCTTAATGGGCTTCTCTAGGACTGTTGGGATTGGTTCCTCATTAATGTGATACCGCACTCCTGTTACTTGGCCCTTAACAATGGAGATGCTGTGAGACTTGCTTGGTCTGAACTCCATCCTTGCCCACTGGATGTTCTCCTGGAGTTTCTGCAGCAAGCGCCTCGTACATGGTTTTGTTGCTGTGACGATGGTCATGTTGTCCATGTATGCTCTGAGCGGTGGAAGGCGCAGACCACTTTTGGTCCTCTCGTCTCCCACTTCCCAGCGAGATGCTCGTATGATCAGCTCCATTGCCATGACAAATGCCAGGGGAGAAATGCTACAGCCTGCCATGATGCTGATTTCCAGGTGCTGCCAAGTGGTGGTGTTGTTCTCAGCTGTTACACAAAACTGGAGATCCTGAAAATAGCTCTTGACAAGCTTTGTGATGTGGTTTGGTATGCCAAAGTAGTTTAAGGCCGTCCACAAGATCTTGTGAAAAGCACTGGCGAGGTCTGAGAAGACCACATGCAGGTCTCTCTGTTCCTTCTTGGCAGCTTGAATCTGGTGCTAGATGATATTGGCATGCTCCAGACATCCTGAGAAATGGTGAATTCCAGTTTCTGGACTGATGTATCCACAAAGTTGTTTCTTTGCAGGAATGTAGAGAGCCTTTTGGCCAGGACACGAAAGAAAATCTTTTCCGAAACTGGCTGACAGATGAGGCATTCTTCTCTTTGTGGATCAGGATACCTCTTGCTCTTCACCATGCCTTCGGTACCACGCCCTTCATCCATGGTACCTTCATCAGCTTCCAAAGGTACTTAAGGGCTCCGAGGGTATTCTTATAGAGCCTATACGGGACATCATTGGGACCAGAGGCTGATGCTGATCTTGCCTGCTTCACGGCCTTCTCCACCTCACTCCACGTGGGGGGCCTTATGTAAATTAGGTGCTCAGGTGCATGACTCAGTGGCAAGTCATTCAGAATGGTAACTGGCTCATGCCTCCGATCATCAGAGTAGGTCTTCCTCAGGCGCTCTTCCAGTTCTTTTATCGACACTTTAAGGCTCCCGCTCTTCTCTCGGACAAAGAGGTTTTTGACAAAGCTGTAGGGATTGCTGTAGAAGAGGGTCCTTATCTTTTCTTTCCTCTTGCGTTGTTGTCTGAGGTGTTCTGCTCTCTGCAGCTTTGTCAGTCGCTGCTTTATTCCAGCCTGCAACTCATCAAGGCCCTTTCTTTCTGCCTCTCTAGCTTTCCTCAAACACATTTTCAGCTGCCTTCTTGCTTTTATGCCAGTGTGAGTTGCTAGCCTGCACCCGCCCCGTTAGGGTCTATACCCTCCTGTCAGCAGTCTTTCCAGGCCGTCATCTGGTCTTTCCATGATCGTCAGCTGCCCTTTCGCAGCGGTAACTGGATCACTCCAGGATTTAAGATTCAATGAAAGGACTAGATGTTGAAATCCCTGGTGTTTGCACCATTTGCAAAATAGCTACTGGGGGGATTCACCAACGGGACATATCATCAGTTGTGTACCTTAGCATCGCAGGGTGTTTCAGCCATTTAATCAATTAAATTAATTAATTAATTTAATTCATCTGCTGTTTTTTATTTGGAAGGAAAAAATATTTTGGCTTATTTTTGAATAATTACTTGGGATTAATTAATTGGAGCATGATACTCCAATGTTAAAACACAAAGGTTGGAAGGTCTGGTGTTTGGTGCCCTAATAAGTACAAGTGCTCACGTGTCCTCTGTGTCAATGTCCTCTCCACAGGCCGAAGCTCCCTGAATGGACTCCATGGCGGTGGAGTATAGGGCTTTTTGGGCTGGTGGTCTCTTTCCATCGCTGCTGCTCTGAGAGCCCTCTGTGTTCTGCTCCCTCTCTGCCTGGTCCAGGTTATGCAGCCCCAGCAACAAGCTGTAATCCATGATCTTAAAACTCTCCAGCACCTACAAGTCAAAACAGAGGGACACTGAGAATCACTGACCTGGGACTGGACTTTGAGCAAGTTGAGCTTCCAATGGCAGATATAAATGAATAGATGGCAGGCAAAATACACCATTTTGACCTAATACTGCTTAAGTATCTAACTGATGCCCAAACACTTCTTTCAGACCTGACCTTTAGCCTGGAACTTGAAAAGCAATCAAAAAACTCAATTTTAGGTGCCACATCGATTCTAAAATGAAGCAAAGAGAGAGGAGGTTTCAGAGTGCACACTTGCACTCACACACACTTTCTAGCTCTACAAAAAATGCCATCAAAGAAAACACAAAGAAAAGCAATAACAAAATTAATAATGATGCTTGAGAAATGGTTGATTATACTGTTTCTATTTTCAAAAAACATGCTGGTATAAAGGGGTCGGGTGATGAGAGTTTTCACTATACATGTATGTGTTTACAGTATTAATGCTTCTAGTGGTGTTAATCACTGATTCCTGTGATTCAGGCACACTGAGTTATTTTACAGTGAGAGGAGATACAACTGTGTAACACAACATCAATAAGTGATGTTACTGTAAAGTGACACTTTGATGAGGTATGACCATCTCACTTAGTAAACCTTCATTTCTCCATCCTCACAACCCCAGAAGGATGTTACTAAAGGAATGTAGCAATGAGCAATAAGAAGCACTCAGTGGGTTTAAAGCTGTAAAAGTGGTGTTAAATTTCAGTGTTGTAGAGCCATAGGACTGCACACATTAATGCACCTCCAGATCAAGTTTTCCAGTCTATACATTATGTCACACATTTTTTTGTTCTCTATAACATTCTTATTGTAATGTGCATGTAATTTTCAGCCATCTTTAACCTCTTTTGAAGCAGACCATTTTTCAAGAGTACTGATACTTTTGCCCTGGACATGTTGACTATTCTTGTAACACACTGTGATGCAGGGATGTCCAAAATCCAGGCCCAGGGACAAATGCGGTTGATAGTTTCTCTGTATGAATGTGTGGCCTGCCAGTCAATACTTTACACAAATTTTTCCTTTCACATGATGGTGGCAGCTGACCATGTTAACATGTTTAGCTAAAATGCAAGAAGGCTTTTTTCCCCCCTCTGACCACACCTGCAAATTACAGAATGAAATTTACTCATGGTAACATACAAAAAGAGCAAAGTTAACATTGAGAAGAGGCAAAAGCCAGAAACCAGTAACATAGAAAACCTTTTGTTTGTTGTTCCTACACCGTTTACCTGATCTGCATATAAAAAACCTTAAATTACTTCACAGCTCCAGTGTTCTTGGTTTTATTCTGAGTGTTTAGAATAAATCTTTTGATTGACTGTGTATAAAATAAACAACAACAACAAAAAACACAACTGGCCCTCACCAAGCAGTCTCTCTGGAGTGTCTTGACCAGTGCACTGTAAGTGTCTGAATCCAGCATCAGGCCCTCAGGAATGTCCTGCATGAAGTCGAGGTCTTTAAACGTTGGCTTTGCCTTTTCTCTCTCTTTTTTGGAGGCCCGGCGCTTGTATGTAGAGCCCTTGAGGTCGTATTTAAGATGCATGCGTACCACCCTGGGCAGGATGTTGTTCATCACCACCATCCGGATGTTCTTTCCTCCGGACTGCACGCAATACAAGCCGAAAAACTTGGGCAACAAGGTGCGAGGATTCTGGTTAAGGTTCTGCAATAGGGGGAAAGAACAGTCAGAATACAAATAAGTATTACACATCTGCACACCATGGCCACGCATACCTGTTTCTGATTAGCTGGCACATGGACATTAAGTAATTTTATCAAAAGACCTCTACTGCAATGACACTTGCACAGTATCAAGAGATATATCAATGTTCACATGTTAGAATGTAACTTTGAGAACAAATAATATCATGCTGCTTATTGACAAAACTCCCCTCCCAAAAAATCACAGACACACATCAGGTCCTACTAAAATACCTTCTTCAGGCTCCTGATTTTCACTGGCTGGCTAAATAATTATTCATTTCATGTCAATGCTTCCGTTCTCCTGCTCAACACATACTCATGGATGAAAACTCACTGTTATTGATAAATGCACTTTGGGCATGTTTCTCCTTGCATTAAGGTCAAAAAAGCTTGCATCTCAAAAGAACACATGCACTTATAAGCCTAACTGTTCTCCCCTAGACTTAAATCTATGATTTGCATGCTATAAAGACAGTTATGAGTTTCGGCTGGAGCAACCCAAAAATCTAGTAGTTTCTAATGTAAACTCCATTTACGTGGTATTCTGCCCTTGACTTATGTGCTCTTCATATTGCATTATGTGGCAAGGGGGCATGGTCGCACACTGTCTGTGAATGGAGAGAAACAGGTTGAAATGGCACAAGATGATTCTCACATGTGGCTCATTAGTGACAACTTAATTTATGTGTATGTGTCTGTGCACTTTCAGAAAGAGAGGCCCTAAAAGATAGCCAAGCCATGCAGGGATGTCGGTGTGCATGTGTCTGTATGTCTAGAAACAAATTAAAATAAAATGTTTTACATTACATGGTGTTGTGAACAAGTCTGGTAAATAATTAGTTCATTTAGAATAAAACAGAAATTAAGATGTGTATAAATATGCCTAAAAAAGAAACGGTGGTGCGTTCCAGCCACAGTAAACACTCACATTCCCTACTGTATTTATTTTCAAAATCAGAGTGTGGCTCAGGTTTGAATGGATTTCGACGTGGTACACTGCACATTTTCTGTACAGAATAAATACATGAGGTTGTGACTCAGTCTATTTCTATTTTAAATAAATGATGCTTCTTTAATAAGCCCACCTTCATTCTGAAGTTATGTGCTGTGGGTGTGACCGAAGCATGTACGGGAGAATAAACACAACTGAATTGTGCATAACCTGAGGCACACAAAAAAGGACTTGGGAGATGGGAGCATCGTGCCCTTGATGTGTAATATGTCACTGTTTTGAGTGTGATGGTGTCTGCAGCCAAGATTCACACACCACATTCATTTATTGTGGGACTTTAATATTCGTTCATTCATTCATCATCTTAACCGCTTATTCCTGTCCTCAGGGTCACACGAGAGCCAGTGCCTAGCCGGCAGCATAGGGCGCAAGACAGGATCAACCCTAGACAGGGCACCAATCCATCATGCACACACTCACACACTAAGGACACTTTTAGAGACACCAATTAACCTAATATGCATGTCTTTGGACTGTGGGAGGTAACTGGAGGAAACCGGAGTACCCGGAGTAAACCCATGCAGACACGGGGAGGACATGCAGACTCCACACAGAAAGGACCCAGACCACTCCACCTGGGGATTGAACCCGGGACCCAAAGAGCATCCATGTCACCCAACTTTAATATATAATACATAATATTAAACATTTGCCTACCACAAATGTGCTCCCCAGAAGTGGGCTCAAACCTTTCTGATGTTTTTTCCCCCCTTTTTACTCAGTAGCTTTACCATGTCAGAGGTGTGTGTGAGGTCATGTGGTACAACGTTTATGCTCAGTTGTCATATTCAACAAGAGTGGCGCTCTGTTTAGTACAATGGTTTCCCATGTTCAAGTGCCACAGAATCAACGCTGTTCTTGTTTTAATTTGCATGGAAGAATGAATTGTTTTTGTGCATTCATGATTTTGTGCAGCCCTAATTTATATTGCTTAGTATTGGATTTAATTGAGATTGACAAAATTCTGGACCATACAAAATTGACCAGTATCAAAATGTATCAGTGATAAAATATTTCATATCACACATCAAGTCCTAATACTCAGTTCGTTGTGAGCTGAAAAGCAGAAAAAAAAGAAAAAATGTGTGGCAAGTACTTCACCCAGAATCGTGACTAATTCATGCAGAGTCATGTGGTCTATATAGGGACCAACACTGGTTTTACTTTATCATCAGCCAGCAGATTGCATCCTCTAGAGAGCTGAGCCTCAGCCATCAATTCCTCCCGCTTCCCATCTACCCTCATAAGTAGTGCTCCTGGCATGTGACTGCCTGCTAACTGCTTAAATGCAGAAACATGGAAAGGGCTGAAATAAAAATGCCATTTGTATGTTAATGGTGCCTGTTAATTTTATTATTCGGCTAACGGGTACACACACCGCCTCGAGGAAAAAAGCAAGTGATAAAAATAGACAAGAAAACATTCTGAAATTAGCAGCGATGTTTTGGAAAGAGAAACAACACAACTGTAACAAAACAGCTTCATGAGCACAATGAATAGCAAGTGTTAGTGAAATCAATCTAATCAGAATTTTAAGAAGCTCATTAAACAAATGTATTCATGTTTTAAAATGAGCAAAGCAGCTCATTTTCACTGGCTAACCTGTCCAATGACATTTTGAAGAAAAACTGAGATTCTCTAACAAGGGCGCTGCATGGCCACTGTATCCTCTGCCTCCAGAAATAGTGGACTGGACATTCAGGAAGCTCACCATGTAATAACCAGGCAGAAGCTTCTGCAGGAACTCAGCCTCCTTGTGCATGACAGTTTTAATGATGAACTCATCATCCTTGGTAACGTAGAACACAGAACCACTGGCTCCTGGGTTCGACAGCTCGATCAGCGGCTCGTTACACAGAGAGTACTGCAGAGAACAAACAAACCAAACCAAACCCACTGGTTAAATACGATATATATATATACAGACAAAACGATACGGAACAAATGCATGAAGAAACATCCGAATGGCAATCATATTTTGTTTTGTGTGAATTAAACAGTTGACTGTTTTAACAGTACATATAATAACAGACAATAAGCTCATGAACAGAGGTGAAACACGTCAGCAAATTCAGTGTCAGACTGCACTCCTGGATAAAAGATAAGGGGGAAAAGAAAGAGAGAAAATGAATCAGAAGTTCTCAGTGTGATGTCTGGCACATGATCTTGAAATGAATCACTGAGTGGGAGAAACGAGTCACCCGGAACGAGCCATCCAAACTCAACACACACACACACACACACACACACACACACACACACACACACACACACACACACACACACACACACACA
>JAOVVH010000004.1:15759249-15770145 GCA_028566435.1 Scorpiodoras heckelii
CACACACACACACACACACACACACACACACACACACACACACACACACACACACACACACACAAACAAACAAAAAACCCACTTTCCTCAGGGGAACCAGTAAAATGTCCCCAGAAGGTCAAAATGATTAGATATTCCTATCCTAACCTTGTCCACACACACACACACACACACACACACACAAAAGAATCAACTAGGTCACTATGTATGTTATGATCATTAAATTCTCTAAAATCTGAAAGAAATGCCCCCTCCTTGACATTTTGCTCTTATAAGACACCCAGATCATACAATTAACTACCAGATCATACAATTAACTATCAGATCATACAATTAACTGGGTAGAAAAAACAAAACTGAATGTATATTTCTCAATTTATCTCCAAACATGTGGG
The DNA here is from genome assembly GCA_028566435.1 of Scorpiodoras heckelii. Classification (NCBI taxonomy): domain Eukaryota; kingdom Metazoa; phylum Chordata; class Actinopteri; order Siluriformes; family Doradidae; genus Scorpiodoras; species Scorpiodoras heckelii. Next base: position 15,759,645 of record JAOVVH010000004.1, read on the forward strand.
TGTATCCTGCAGTAAGAACAGTTTTTTGACCCTGAAATTCTCCAGACCTGATATGAAGAAGGCAGTATATTAATACTTTTGTATGAGGGGAAAACGGTGCAGTTTTTTTTGTTCATTATTAATACACTATTTTCTTTATGCTATTTGCAATAAAAAAAAGTAATAACTGTGAAATGTTAACAAAGTAAATATTAGTTTTTTTATCATTTAAATTTCTTTATGTTCTTTATGTTCATTATTTTCAGACCTTTTAGCTTCACTGCACGCACACTTCACTTCACAAACTGAGCTCAATACATGATTACGCAGAGACCATGCATTTGGAACTGTTAGACTTTATAACTCATTTACGTCATCACTAATGTCTGAAGTATGTGTCAGTACATGAAAAGGAAATATAACTACATATACTGCAGGACATATTCTATAATGTTCTTATAGTCAGTACATGTCCTAGCTTACAGATATGCTTATTCTCGGGTTATTAAGAATAATAACTAAGCACAATATCCGATCCATTAATCACTGGAACATAGCAAGAGCCCCAAACAACCTGAACTGAAGTGTCATGAATTTGTGTTATCCAAATGGTGTGGAGAATGGCATTTTTTTCACTGGTCATGGGAATCAAGTGGATCTGCCAATATCCCTTACTCAAGTCCAGTGTCGAATAAAAACGAGCTGCACCTAAATGACTGAGCAGTTCAGACATGCGTCGATTTTAGACACAACGCTGACTTTTCAATAGTCGACACAGAAGCAGACTGGGACGTCTGCATTGGGAACCAAAACAACAGGACTGCACCACTTGCTGTGCAACTTCTCAGTTACCCCCAAACAAGCATGGCTTTGAGCCCCTCCCTAACCACCTGTTTTTTGAATGTTTGGGAAGTATTTTGATGTGGATTTTCTACGAGGTCAGTGCACCTGGGCAGAGCTGAGAACATATCAGAAAACTCCCTTTGAACCTTGGCTACATTAGCAGCTTGGGAGGTGAAGAGGTGGCTATCAATCAGGACTGGAATACATTCTTTAACCAATTTAGAATTTGATTCCATTCCCAGTTAATCCCCTTTGGGATCTATCATCACCAAAGCCACTCATTCTGCCTGCCTCTGTGGGTTTAGGAGGTTGACATGGCAAATCTGCCGTGACACCCCATTCATGTCCAATACTTCATATTTGACATCCCCTGCCTGCCATGTGATCTTGAAGGGCCCTTGCAAACTTGTGAGCAATATAGAGCTTGATGTGGGAAGTAATATGAAGACTTTTTCTCCTGGTGTGACGTCCCACAGCTGAATACCTCTGTTGTACAGCCGGGATTGGCATTCTTGAGCTTGTGGCAAATTCTCCTGTGTTAGTGCACCCAAAGTGTGGAGCTTTGCTCTCAGGTCAAGAACTTTCAAGAATTTCGTTTTTGCAATTCAAAGCTCCTTCCTCCCACTTTTCTCTCACTACATCTAAAATGCTGTGAGGTTTACATCTGTAAAGTAGTTGTGTAGTATCTGTGACATGAAAGCTGTGCCCTGATCCATCAGGATCTCTTTTGGGATCCTGACCCAAAAGGAAGGAAGAGGGTGCCATGTCGCTTTTGCAGTGGCCAGCAGATTCACCAGCTGACATTCGTGACATGAAGTACACCAGCTGCAATGTCGCTGCAAATTCCCCGGCAAAAAGAAACGAGCCATGAGACAGAATAGTGTCTTATCTGGTCCTAAATGTCCTGCCATAGGATTGTGATGAGCCACCTGGAATAACATTTCCCAGCAGCTCTTGGGAACTAACAGCTGGGTAAGAATCTCTTCTGTCTGAGTGTCCGGCATCACTCGACACAGCCTTTTTTGATAGCAAAATCCGGGCAGGAGAGTGTAGCATCGGGGAGGAACCCTTTGAACATCGATTACTCTCACTTACTCAAAGGCATGATGGAGCATATAAATAAATTTAAAAGTCTAGCGCATTTACCATAAATAACTGTCTCGTTTTAGATGCTAGTTCTCATGATAAAAGGTTAGTCCCACATTGTGATTTAATTATTTTGTATTTGGACATGAGTGCATTCATTTAAAAATAAATAAATTAATAACATTTCAAAAAGCACATCAGATGAGAAATGAAGTAATTACATCACAGCATGTTAAAGCTCTTATTAGAGATGAATGAGTGAATGCATGAACACAAATTTTGGCACATTACTGCCATCTTGTGAGTAAAATAGCTTTGCTAGACTCACAAAAGCATAACAACAACAACAACAACAACAAAAAAGCACAGAGAGAAAAAGATGCGCCAGTTAGAGCAGGGTTTCTTAAAACGATTTGCAACCAGGGACTTCTTAAAATGTAAAATACAATTAACTAGGCCAATGGGGACAGTAAAAATGAAATCTATTCTGACTATTTACATTTGTACTCATTACTCAGGTGTGTACAATAATATTGTCTGCTCATTGGAGCCATAAAGCTTTTTATTTCTGAACTTTCCAACCACAGATCACAAGCTGACATTATATATAAACTCAATATATAAATAACTCAATAATAAATACAGTAACACAAACACACGCAAAAGATTTACATCCTTAAAGTTTCTATAATATGAACTCCTGATATAGAAAGACAAAGCCCTATTTATATAGCACATTTCATACACAAATGCAATTCAAATTCATATGCTAACTGTGATATAATAAATATCAGTGAAAACGACAAAGGCAATTTCCTTAAATGCTTCCTTTATTTCCACATTCATGCACAAATCAGATTTACTCTTTATTGCCTTAAGCACAATATACACATTGATAAAATAAGTTTCAGAGCTGCCGACTGCATAGTATCTTTTCAGACTAGTACTTTTAATTTCCTCTTTTAAAGGTTACAATGGGTGTTGTTTTGGCACTCAAAGTTCTCGTTTATTCAACCGCCTGTGTGATATTTATTTTCTCAACTAAAACCTGTCATGTGCTGCAGTAGGAAGTGTTGCTGAAACAGAGCTCCAGGTTCATCCTGTGCTCAGGTTACTGTCTGTCTGAATTTTAGCAAACCACAGTTTCCAAGGGTTCTTTAATACCCTCCTCTAAAGGAAACTTCTGAAGGAAAGCCAAAATCCAAGAGAGTAAACCTGTGGCTTGATGCTTGAAAACTGTGGCTTGAAAAGGATTTAGGTAGGGTGGATTCTATTACTTACTTACCATCATACTGAATTTGGCTATACTTCTAACAAACATCTAATTTTCAGCAAAATTGAGGAACCTTTTAAAAGTCTGATTATCTGACCTCTCTCTTCCATGTTATCAAGATTATCCTGTGAGACTGCAGGACGATACATTATATTCATTTATATTTTTGCATTTAGTAGACGCCTTTATAAAGAGCAACACTACAGAAATGTTTTGCAGTCTCCATCAAAAACATACGGACTGCTGACAGATTAAAGGAAAAAACAGTGGAGGTTTATTTAATTTGGTGGAAAGGGTTGCCTCCACTTGTCCCCTTAGACTGAAGCGTCACTGAAAATCAATACAACATTCGTCTGACTGATCAATTTCATCCTCTAAAGAAACATTTCTATCCTGATGGCATGGTCGCTTTCCAGGATGACACACAGGGCATGAGCATTCACTGAATGATTGTATGAAAATAAAAATTATGTAAATCATACGCTATTGCCTTCACACTCATCAGATCTCAGCCCAGTTGAACACCTATGAGAACCATGTGTTAGATAGCACTTTCCACCATTATCATCAAAACACCAACTGACTGAAAATCTTTAGGAGGAACGGTATTCATCACTCGTTCAATTCCAGATACTGAAATCTATGCTAACACACACTGAAGCTGTTCTGGTGTTTGTGCCAGTCCAATAACTTACTAACTTACCGTTACATTGTTTTTTTTCCTTTAATTTGTCATGGTTAGGGTCTAAGTATACCATCAAACTAAAACATTTATACAGACCACTACCAGTAGAATAGTTTTTTTTAAACAGGATTGATCAGATTCACTCATAACTTTAGTGGTTTACAAAACTACAAAATTCTAAGAACTCTGAATTTTACCTGTAGCGTTCTTAAAAATGTCATTTACAAATGTATCTGATTACCCTGAAAATTTTATTTTGGCATGTTTACCTGTACTGAGATCTGTACTGTACACCCACTGTGAGTGTAATTAAACAAAATGCACTAACCTCTTTCTCTTTTCTGAAAGCCATTAGCTACTTCAGGTTAATAGCAGATGCAGGAAGAAACACCATCATCCAGACAATGAGTGCACTGTATGTGAACTTCAGCCTTTTGCAGATACTATAGCTGACTTAGTTTGCATGAGGTACAGCTCCTCCCTATGAAAAGCAGAAGCTGCAAAATGAATTAAAAGTTTTTCCCTGTTCTGTATTTGAAAATACCAAATAATGCATAATTCAAGTCAGCAAGTCATAGATGACTCTTAAGACTACTCAGGTGGAATATGCTCTAGTTAATATGCTCAAGAATTTTTAGAGGTGCCAATAATTGCGACACAGGGTTTTAAAAAAATACTTAGAATGAACTTACTTTAATGAAAGGTTAGATTTTGCTCATATTTGCAGTGTGACAATAAACCAAAAATAATGTTTTAATAACCTTAGGGTGCCAATAATTCTGCATTTGACTGTGTGTTACAACAGCATGAGGTGCTTCGGTTGGCCGATGTTTGGAACGTTCATGAGAGATTTCAATGTTAATTTTTTCCCAACTTCAACAATTCACTAAAACAGCACTAAAATGACAAAAGTGAAAGCAGAACGAGTTTATAGTCAAGTGAAAAGGGTATGGATTGTTAAACAATGGTGTAAAGAAGTATAATAATGATGATGCCACATACACTGCACATGCTCTCAGTAAGGAAATATCACATTATTTCTGATAACTTGCAATGGTCCTAACTTTATAATGTACTATATAAATATGCACATTAATGACCCATATATTGCCACAGTATATATATAAAACCATGCCATAGTGAAAGGACTGTTTTTTATTTATATAAAATATATATATAAAATTATATATATAAAATTTGGTTCACCTTAGGCACCTTTCCACTCAGTTTCCAGGACTGTCTGAGGACAACTAAAAATCTGCTGAACAAGAACTTAACAGTTCCGGCTCAGTACAGGACCCAGGACTCTTATAAAAAAATATCAGATGTTATGCCACGATAAAGACTTTTCAGCTAAACTACAGCAACACAGTGAACGTGATGGAGATTGTTAATTACGCTGCATTCATACTGGTAGCAAATTTTTTGCATCATGCTGCTCAAGTTGCTCTTTATTGTTTGCTTGTGGGACCTGCTATCTTGAGTTTTTGCAAGCCGCCATGCTTTCCCTGATAACATCTGGCTAGCAAGGTTTGGCAGCACAAACTACATACCTAGCTATGAAACATAAGCAAAACAAACTATAAATAAAAGCCTGGGATGTGTTAGCGCTTTTTACATAAAGAAATTATGTATTCCCACTTAAAATAAAACTGATGGCAGGAAATGGTTGGGTACAAATTGCTTTGCATATCAAATGCAGTGCATATCATTATTTACAATCAATATAGTCACAGATTCCTACATTACCAAAAATATCCTTCATCACCCTGTAAATAATGGGGCTAGTGGGAATTAGCCCTTGCTTCACATCTACTTAAAGAGAGCCATGCAGCAGCACATTAGTTTGTACAGCTGTTTCACCCAATCATCTGTACACTCTGGTCATATGGACCAGAGTCTAAAGCTTCAACGTTCATGCTGTAACTCAGTGTCACATATTTTGGAAGTTATGATTATGGTGAGCGAGAAAAAAATCCATTGTTTTCAGAAACCTGAGCAACCTGAGCATTATCTGTCATGTTTGCGATCATTAAAGAGTTTTCACGCATGAAACACTATTATAAATCAATATCCCCTGGGATGTAAAAGTGCCACACAGCTGGTAACATCTCAGAGAAATAACAAAAATAAGGGTTAACATTATTGTAGATTTTTAAACCAGCAGCAGTAAAGAACAAAGCGCAATTTCTATCTTCAAGCTTTTTTTGCAGCCACAAGCAAGCCATGATGTTTTGACTCACCATGTGTGTGAAAACAAAAGCACCACGGAAATGTGGCTGTCATCCTGCACTGCATCTGATATAAAACAAGCTTCTTAGCTAAACCCAGCTTTTTTTGTTCCTGGTCTGCAGAAAAGAAACTAAGGCTCAGAAACTGGCTTCTGTGATGGAAAGGTGCTTAAAGTTCCTGCTTTCTTGAAAAGGTTCCTGGAGTGGAAGCGAGTCTCTTTAAATCAAGGGCTTAGTCCTTACACCCAAACAGTGTCTCATGATTAACACTGATTAACACTGTGGCTCAGTATTGTTGGACTGGCTGATGCTGAGCTGTGAAAATGAACTTGTTGGTAGTTCATCTGGACTCTCAAGCTCCGGAGGCTCACTATCGGGCAATGCAGGAGGTTCGCTGTCTGAACCTGAGTGATGCTGGACCTCTGCTGTGGGAGGGGTTACTTCAGGATCCTCATTATCGTTTGGGGAGAATGGCTGTTCTTCAGTACTGCCTCCTTCCTCCTCCAGCTCTGAGTCAGAATCCAGACTGTGCTCCAGGGACCCCAGAGTGCCTGTGGAGCCTACAAATGGAAAAGAGGACAGGGAGAAAAACACTTCAGTAGATGAACAATGAGGGTTTGCTACAATGTGAAACTGTGTAGTCCTAAAATACCCCACCTAGTCCCTCATTTATCTTGTCTGCCTCAGCTTCTCCATGTTCTTCAGTGCGATCTGCTTCATCATCATTTGTACCCGAGTCCTCCCCATCAATACTGCTCTCCTGCACAGGAAAATCACAAAGTCAAGTGGGCTTTAATAGAATGTCAGTGTTGCTTTAGTATGGGTCTTGTTTTACAGATGAAGTCAACAGAGGATTAAATCCACACTGGTAGATCTAATAAATTATATTCCTAAACTGTGAACAACCTGTTACCATTCTATAATAATTATACAAAACTATGTATTACAAGCTTTAATATCATATAAATTATTAAAGTTTTCAGAGAGCAGATTTGTTACAGCTCTGAGTGGGGCTTACTACACACACCTGCTGCAGTGATGGGGTGCAAACTATACCACCTGTGCGATTCGACTCAGAATGGAAGACAGTAGTGTAAAACACAATGAGTGTCTCCACGATGCGAGCCTGATAGGGGTAATCCACCAGAGAAGATAGGGAAACTGTGGCTCCTGAGGGCCGGGGCCGCATCAGCGAGGGTCCAAACACAATGCCCAGATTACTGGGGCTCATCTTATTTTCCTCTTCCAGCTCAGCAATCCTGCAAAGTGAATAGTGAGCTTTAAATGTTATGTCTAGAGGATACAACAAATGTTCAGTTAGGTTTAATAATAAGAAATGGTTCAAATATAGCCAGAGATCTGAACTTCTGGCTTCAGACTTTCATAACTACAGACTTTGAACTTTTTTTACAGCATATTTTGAAAATATTTTACAATACGACTCTGCAACACATTTTGAAGTGATTAAAAAAAAAATCATAAACATTCACAGTATAACTAAAGATCATAAGAGGTTTTATAAGGTTTATAAGGTTTGGGACACTTTCTAAAAATGCAATAAAAACTGAAATCTATAATTTGTTAATTCATCTGGCACTTTATTTAACAGACAAAAGGACAAAGAAAATACTTTTAGTGTTTTCAATGCCGAAACAAATTTAGAAATTGATGCAACACACTTAAAGCATGTTGGGACAGAGGCATGTTTACCACTGGGTCATATCACATATTGTTTTAATTCTCCGTTTTAATCATTTGGGGATTGAAGATATTAATTGTTGCAGTTTTGCAAGTGGAATTTTTGCCCATTCTTGCAGTATATGACTTGAACTGCTCAGCAGTCTGTGATCTCCGGTGTCTGATTCTCCTCTTCATGATGTGACATACATTTTTAATAGGAGACAGATCTGGACTGCAGGCAGGCCTGTCAAGCACACGGACTCTATGTCTACAAAGCCATGCTGTTGTAACTCATGCAGAATGAGGCCTGACATTGTCCTGGGAAAAGTCATCGTCTTGATGGTAGCATCTGTTTCTCCAAAATACCAGTATAAGTCTCCGCATCAATGTAACCTTCATGTATATGCAGATCACCCATGCCATGTGCACTGACACCCCTCCATGCCATCATAGATTGCAGGATTTTCCGCTTTTTGTTGGTAACAGTTTGGATGGCCTTTTCATCTTCGGCACATAGCATCAGATGCCCGTGTTTCCCAAAAACAAGCTGAAATGTATATTCAATCTTGATGACCTCACCTGTTACCAGTTAAACTGCTAATTGTGGCGCCTTCCAGAACAGTTTTGCCTGTATTGCTTGTCTTATTTTGCTTTTTAACTTTTTTTTGAGTGTACTGCAGGCATCAATTTCAAGGTTCAAGTGAATAAAAAAAAATGACAGAGTTCAGTTTTCACTGCATTTTTAGAACATCAACTTTTCTAGAAATAGGGTTTGTACTTGTGGCAGGTTTGCAGCACAGCACAGTCTTTTCAGGCATGTACCACATGTTACCTGCGGAGATGGCGTGCTATATAGCGGAGTGTGGTCATGTTTGCTTTGGGGAGGTCAGTGAGGAGCTCCTTTAGTCTGTGCACCAGGTTCAGGAGTTTGGGATCTGTCTCTGGACCCAGATCAACCAGATCAGGCCCTTTCCCAGCCTCAGCCCCCTCAGGTCCCACCAGGGCCAGGCTTTCCTTTGCAAGGCCCATCAGACTGTTATATAGGCGGAAAGGCATGATGGGCTCTGGAAGCTGGACATAAGCACAAAATATGACAAATGTCAAAATTCTACTGTATGAATATATAATTATATTAAATATAGCAAATCCAGATTATATCCAGATTTGATATTTGAGATTATTTGTTCTGGTCTTGGCCCAACATTTCATAAACTTGGCCATGTAGTAATGTGTTCTGTATGTCACAGCAAAAATTAAATTGAGCTTTTAAAGAAATCAAACTAATAATTACACAAAACTCTTCAGGCCATTACTTAGAAGTTGAAGAAGGTAGCAGTCATTCTTATCTGGGTTTTATAGTGTAATAAAAATAGCAAATCCACCTGTCTCAGGTAGAGCTTGAGCACGTTGCTGATGTCATGTGGCGAGGACTGCGACAGCTCCACGAGCTCTTTGCCATTTTCAAACGCCTGGCACAATTTCTCCACCCTGGTTTTCACCCCATTCACCCGGTAGATACCCTTTATTGGAAGAAAAAGGAGCGATAAAGTAGAGGAGATGTAGCAGGGAACATGCATTTCTCTAGACCTAATTTAAAATACAACATAAGCCCCATCACTGGAGTATGGTCTCACCTTCATCCTAAGTGCTCTCCTCTCAATCTCACATGTGCACTTTTTGATGACGAAGGGAATTCCATCAGAGCTGCTGCTGGACACCTGAGAAAATTCCTGTCCAAAGAGCTGGAGGCGGCCCTGCAGTTTCTTATGTCCACACTGGATGGCCAAAGTCTCTAAACAGCGTTTATGGCAAGCCAGGAAACACTGCAACATGTCAAAAAGCACATGCAAAACATTAATTACTTGTGTGCATTATCATGACTACAGTGCTACTGAAATTTTCTATCTCTGTTTACTTCATGTAGACTCTGAGCTTTCCCATTACCAGAACATTTAAACATGTTAATTAGATTATGGTCCAAATCTGATTTTCAGCTGTTACCAGATTATTTTGTAAACAAATATAATATAAATATATTATGTAGCATACAACATAAAATGTAAATGTATTCACTGTCCAGATAATCAGCCATGAATAACTGACCCAGGTTTGTTTGAGGCTGTGAAAAAGTAAAATAGACTATGTGGGAATATCTGCCCAGCTGACAACACTGTACTCACCTCCTCACATTCTGCCCCCTGGAAGTACACATAGCTGTCACACTGCCGGCATTTCGCTGGAGAGCGCAGTTTGCGCATCCGGTGAGTTTGCGCAGCCCTGGACAGGCTCACGCTTCTAAACGGCCCAGTCGGCACCACGATTTCAGGCTCAATGCCATTAATGTCTGGAAAGAAATTTGGACAGAGCAGTAAGGCAGCAGGTCAATATCAGAGTTTAAAATGATTGTACATACTATTCATACAACTCATACTAAACATTGCCTAAACAACATTACGACAATATAGCCAATGCTATATTCATTGTCTTGCACAAAAAAAGCAACATGAACATTTTTTAAACCATTTTAAAAGCTGGAAAAGTGCAGAGAAGAAAGCAACATGTAAAGGCCATGATTATACTGCAGTATCGAAATGGTGCAAGTGCTAAATATCTAGTTTACTGTCAGTACTGACAAATGAATCTAACTAATACAGGGGTTGGACAATGAAACTGAAACACCTGGTTTTAGACCACAATAATTTATTAGTATGGTGTAGGGCCTCC
>JAOVVH010000004.1:15801136-15814278 GCA_028566435.1 Scorpiodoras heckelii
ACTAACAGAGTATGTAGAGAAACAGATGGACTACAGTCTATAATTGTAGAAGTACAAAGTGCAGCTATATGGTAAGTGGAACAGAGAAAATGGACAATGAGTGTAGAGAAAAGGAGGTGGTCATAAGGATATGCCTGATAATTGTATTCTAGGTATTCTATTATATAATCTACTTTTACAGGTTTTAATGCTTAAGTGGTATTCTTACCCATGTGTACGTGCGGCTTCTGGACTGGGAACCACTGGGTAACTTGCATCTGACTCAGACTCTGACGGATCTGCACAAACATAAAATTCATCATCATATTCTTTGTAATCAGTTGTGTAGCTTATTTGTTAGATAATTTCTGTCTTTCTTTCAATCAGTTGCTTAGCTAGAATGTTTCTGAATACACCATGCTCACCTCTCCTGAGAGGTGTTGAGGGTTTTGACCATTTTGGGGCAGCAACCATGGGGGATAGCTCTATCTCTGGTGTGGCCCTGCCGAAGCAAAAGAAGTGAAAGTGTGAGAAGGTGGAATGCGTTTGTGTCTATGGAGGGAAACGTGGAAGATTAAAATAACAGAAATGTAAAGAAGCAATAATGGAGTGGTAATAGGGTGGTGTCCTTTGTGCGTGTGTTTTTATTTGTGAAAGGCATAATATTGCCTGGCTTTTGATAACACACTGCTTATCACAGCACTGATACAGGAACTAATCTGCATCGTTAAGCCAGTTTAGGATGTATAGGCATTTTCCAAGCCTTCAAATCATATCCTTATAAATATATTCCCCAACTGAAAAGGAAATTAATATCTATTCTTTGACTACTTAGGCAAAATGATAGAATTGTTCTTTTAAGAGCACTGCAAGATATTTAGCTTGAAGACTGACATCTGTTTACATCAAACATTTGAACTCTGAATTAAATGTAGTCAATTTTAAGTTTAATTCAAGTTTAAGTCTGGTGGCTGGTAAGAAATTGGATCAACCAAAAAAATCTCAAAAGTTATTGTATGGCTGATTTTTCCAATAAATACTCTAATTTACTCTAATAGTCTAATTTAATGTGACTCAAATTTAATGTGACTCAAATAAATCATATCACATGTCTATGGTCATTACATGTACTATATCTCTGATATGATTTATCTACATTAATCATTAAATTATTAAAATTTCATTTAATTCTGGTGATCATCTAGCACAGCAAAATCAATGCAAATAGTCACATATTCAATGTGATTCGATTCTTTTTATTTAAGATCACAAATTTATTACACTGCAGCATAATGCTACAAAAATATGCAGACAAGCACGAAGGTAACAATTGAAAGGAGCAAATAAAAAACCCATGTAAACAATATAACAAAAACCTAAAAAAAAAAAAAAAAAAAGCACATACAGAATACCCTAAACACCACAAAAAACATGCGTAACAAAAAAGAAGGTATTTAAGTAAAAACAAAAATGAATTAGATCTTGAATGCCCAGTTGGTAAGTGGTCCTGTATGAGGGGTTCTTGCTGGGGTTCAGCATGTTGAATGAGGAGGGGCAGCAAGACCTCTCTCATCAATACCTGTATCTGTTGCGTGAGTCCTGGCTGGACAGCGTTCCCAGTCCGATTGCTGCTCCTGAATTTTCATCCGACTCTGACTCGGACTCACCTGTAGAAAAACAGCGTTAGTATAAGTCTAAATCGAACATTCTGTACTCGAGGCAGTGAAAAGGGAAGACAGTAGGCTGATGGGGACGACAAGTGGAAGTGCTGGAGGAAGGTTCTCACCTCGCGGTGGCGGTCTGTATGCAGAGGAGCCGTGACTGAGGATGTCCAGGGAACGGCTGCGTGAAGATGACTTTAAGCCAGCTTGGGGAAGGTCAGGGAGCACCCTGCAAGACAGAGGGAAGGACAGAGTAATACAAGCTGTGGTCCATTCTGGAGAACCTACTGTCTATTGTTAAACAGGTTAAAACAGAATAATTTCAATTTGGCAGTTCCCTTCATTATGACGCTTCATGAGTGATCATGCATCACAACTTTTACCACACTGATATAGTTATTCACCAAAACCTGCTATCATTTTTTTTTATATAAATGTGCCACCACACCCCTCTTCAGAGGACAATAAATACATTGCTTGCACTAAATAAATGTAGATTTTTTTGGCTGTTATAGTGCTAAGAGAGGGACAGAAGAAAAGAAAAACGCAAGCAAAAGAATTGAGAGAAGAAACTGCATAAAATCATATTTTATAAAGTGAGGAAAAAGAAAAAGAAATATGGTGTGCATATACATAAAATTATAGACTGCTAGTTTTTCCTCTTAACTGAAGGTGGATTCCAAGCACAACTTGGTTACTGAATAACCTAGATAGCTACCTTGCACTAACCAGCAAGTGTGTTTTAACAGACATCAAATTAGTCATATACTACACTATACAATGGTATATGTGGTATATAACCTGCGAGTTGAAATGCAGTGATGGTGTGTTGAAGCAATATTATGCTGAGAGAATGACACGCTACAGAGATAAAGGTCAGGGAAAAGCAGGTGCATTTTAAGCTGTTATGTTAGTAATAAGTCTTACTTGTATCTGGTATGATTGTCAGTCCTGGGACTCTCACGTCTTGGGGGTGGAGAGGCACTGCGGTCTGAATCAGATTCTGAGACCGCTGAAATGCAGAACATTTTCTTAACACAAGATTATGGCTATTGACCATTTTAGCAGAATCAGATTTGACAACTTCAGATTATAAGAGAAATATTATATTATGGGAAATATGGGTGTGTATGTAAGTGTTTGCGACAGACCTTTGCGTGGCCGTGGCAGTGAGTAGGAGCTACGGGGAGCGTTCCAGTTAGTGACAGGAGAAGCTCGAGGATTAGGCAGTGCTGATACTCCCGAGAGCACTCTGTAACAACAAACACTCCTTTACTCTCATATTAAAGCCAGTACATATTTTGTTGTACAAGTTAATTTGAAATAATGTGAGTGTGTGTAGCAGTTCAGAGATGTTTAAGACCTGTTATGAAACACCACAACTTTACCTGTAGCGATCTTTGCTGTCAGTGTTGTCATGTTTAGCTGGAGGAGGAGATTTACTGTGGTCTGATTCTGACTCTGATGAGACTGCACATTAACCAGGTAATAAAGCAATTACAGGATTTCATTTATTACAATAAGCAGTTCTCTATATTCAGAGCATCTTTCATCTCATTAGTTTCATTTACAGAGCAGAATGATATAATTGAAAATTTATGCATATATATATTTAATACATTTCCTGCAAAATGGCCAAAACATACTTTTGGCACATACATAAATAGCATTTTACACAAAATGGCGGCCAGGTCATGAGTGATATGAATGAAAAACTGACTGATCAGTGTGCTGATCAGTCTGAATGACAGTTAAGCAAGACTGACCTCTGCGTCTTGGCACTGCAGAGGAAGCTGGCTGTGACTTGTTGGAACGCAGATATGGTGAATCACGTGCTTTGGAGGAAGGAGGAACCTGAGCCCGGGATCTAAAGCACAAAAGACAATTCTCTATTGGCCATTTTTAACTTCAACACCACCGGCTTGACTGTTGCATGTGTGCTGCTTACCTGCGTGTGCGACGTTCTCGGGTTGGTGCACGAGACGATCGATTCTGAACAGGGCTGTCCATGTCCAGATCAGAAATTTCTGATGAGAAATATTTAAATTCATGTTTTTTGGCATTTACTAAAGCACAATCACAATGAACACTCCAGTGACCTTAAGACCTCTTTTTTAAATAGACCTTTAGTAACTCACCCTCTAACTCTGAGCTGCTGCCGTCACTCCTCTCCTCAGTACTGTTCTGAGGGCTGTCCTCCACCTCAGGGATACTGACGAGGAACTTCCTGTTGTCCCTCAGCACCACCATGGTGAGTTTACCTCTTGACTTCTCCACCAGGTGCTTGGTCTCCAGCAGGGAGAGGTTCTCTGTAGTCATTCCATTAATCTAAAGAAAATTTCATTTATTACTGAGAGCTAAATCAGAAATCAGGTTAAATCAGTATTTAATAATATTATACCTTGCAAATGAAAGTATCTCACCTTGAGAACAAGATCTCCCTCCTGCAGCGTGCCTTCTTTAGCCGCCAGACCAGTGGGAGTCATGTGCTTGATAAAAATCTGACTTCCTAACTTCATCCCATACTCTAAGAGAGAATGAAATTTTGCACAGAACACAAAGCATTAAAAAAACCCCACAGACCTGATGTCTGTCTTGTAATATACATATTAGTATACAATACAAGATTTATCAGATAAACAGTCCATAGAATACATACACCTAAATCCCTTAGAGTACAGGCTCTCAACTAAGCCCTTGGAGTACTCTCTGCTTTCCCTGCTCAAAAACACTACAATATGCTTGACAGGAGGCACTCCAGGAGTAAGGTTGAGAAGCCGTGCTGTTGAGATTAATAAAATCCATCCTGAAAATGGTCCTATAGCTCGTCCACTTACCGTCTGTAGGTTTCAGCTTCACTAACGTGGCTCTGATGGGTTTATCTGAAGAGTCCTGATTGGGCAGTCGTTTGAAACCAGACATAAGTGGCAGGTCATGGCCATTGTGTTCAGGCGTGGTACTCCGAGGAGGCCGCCCATACCCCGAGTCTGATCCACGAGGTCTCCGATCATAACGGTCATTGTCCAGCAGGTTTGATTGTGAAGAAGTTCGTGTGGGCCTGCCACTGGCAGGAACCTGAACTGTGCGAGGTCTCTTTATTGTCTGCAAAAGAAGACAGCAACTATATTAATTCCTTCATTAATATGAATAGTTTGGTCTCTCAATGGCCTTTCATGTAACATACAAAATCTTACTACAGCAGGATACCAGAAACCAGAGCCTGCCGAGCAGCAGATGAAGCACTGGTTTTGTGGGTGGTTGTACTCACAATGTTGGCTGTTTTGCCACAGCTCTTGAGGTGCTGAATGGTGTACTGTGAGGTGGTGTTCTCCATTGACACCCCATTCACCATGACTATCTGATCCCGTGTCCTGTACAGATGAGAGTGTTGATACAGCATGTTTCATTTTGGATTCAATCATGTTTTGATATGAATTTAAAAGGACCAACAATGCTGGATTTAGGAGCTATAAGAAAAGAATTACTACTAACCAAGATTTAATGGGGTATAACAAGGGTTGGTAGATTGGCATCACTGGTTCATTTAATATTTTGAACTTGTTTCCAACATATGCTAAAAGAATTATAATATTGGAGACTACTCTATTTATACAAGTCTGATTTATATGTCCAGACAAATAAATTAACATTAGTTGGGAAATCTGCCCAGTCTGCCAACAGAGAGCAAAAGAATTCAGCAGATCTCCTAGATAAGTCAGCGCTAGTTTCAAATGTCCAAAGTAGGAAAAGTTCATAGGAAGCCAATGTAAATAAAAGAAGATACTTCCTGGTATGGGCCAATCTGATTTAGCAGGTTTTCTTACTTAAAGAGAAAGTAGCCAGTAGCACAATAACACTCTGCTCTATAATTTATAATTAAACATTTTCTAATCTTGTTTCGTTTTACGAGAGTGGAAAATTACGCCATGTTAAACACAGCACGCTGAGGAGGTTTTTTTGTAAACAAAAATGACAGGTTGAACGGGATTAACCTGGAGGTGAAGGAGGAAGTGTTTGTATGTTAGGAACTCACTGTAGTCTGCCCATAGCTGGGCCACCGTGCACCACATCAGAGACGATCACTGCTGTGTCTCCATTGCTTGGGTTTGGCTTGTCCCTCCCACCTGAGATAGCAAACCCGAAACCAAATTTGGGATCCTATTAGAAAAACAAGAGAGACGTGGAGAAAGAATGACACAAGAGAAAGTGTTATTCCTGCATATTCCAACTGAGAATCTAAATGGGTCACATGATTTGAGACATTCAAAAATGCAGGGTGTGTCCTAGCAAGATGAAAAGTACTGCGCTGGCAAGCCTCTGATTAGAAAACACGTTCTTGCTTTTATATTTCCTTGCCAATGTGTTGAGTTTCACCTTCTTTCTTAATCTTTAGTTATTATAAAGTAAAGTCAAGGGTGTAGGAAAGCTTGAAGGAAAACTTACTTTGTTTAGCGTCACTGTGTGCTGCTCCCATATCGTCATTTCCTCCATGTCTGCCTTCTAAAAAAAAAAGCAACACGGTTAAATTACAAAAGCCCTCCTGTAGTGTTACAGGTACAAAGCCTCAACACGCAGCAAAAGAGACTCAAAATGGCTCCATGAGCAAGACAGGAACTGTGCCGAGAGTACGCTGTTCGAAGGCCTTGGTGTTTTTCGTCCCACTCCCTTGAATTAGAGGAGGAGTGACTCAGCCTGAGCATGCTCTCACCTGCTTACCACATTCCTGGAAGGCAGGTAGAGGGGGCGGGGCCTGCAACATGATACCTCGCCGATAAAAAAAGAGCACCAGTCTCTGTGCACATTTTCTTCATGGCCAGCATACCATCTCGTTTCGACACGAAACGATTCAAAGAGTGAAACCAAGAGAAGACAATGACAAAAACATATCACTGAATCATTCTCACCTGAATTACATCACACAAAAAAAGATGAAAGCAATACTTAGCCAGAAATAATAACTTCAACCAAGCCTCCTAATGTATTTTGTCCTGTTCCTGAAGTCCACTGTACTGAAACTAGATCAAACAGAACACCAGGACTTGAGGACGCATATTAACAGTGGTCAGGAAACAACAAAAATGAACAGAAATAAGATTGGAGATTAAATATTAGGCAGTGTCATTCACTGAGTCCCATTTACTAAAACTGGATAATGACTACTTCCTTTGAAAAACTGTTTCTACAAGCGTTCACATACAAAATGTGGTTTTCCCGAAAACAACAAAAATATTAAATCATGCAGAAGAACAACGCAAAATGTCTCGATGTCAAATAAATAAATAAAAATAATATATAAAATAATAATAAAAATAACAACAGTAATAATAATTATTATTATCATCATCAGTAGTAGTATTAGAAAAAAAATATTTTTATGGTTTAATAAAGCATTCAGAGTTATCAAATTAAGGTAATAACCTATAATCATTAATAAGATCAGTACAACTAAATTTATCACCTCTGTGATGTACTGCAAAGACTTCTAAGGCACCCCCCCATTATTAAAAAACCACGTCTTTAAGCATCTCCACAGAGGTGCTTTAAGACAAAGTCTTTCTAGAAACACATTTGACTTTGCTTTTCAGACAGAAATGTCAGAAGAACAACACATTCTTTTCCTGGAACTCAAAGCCCTGTCTCAGTGTGTGTGCCGCTTCTTGTGTTGACTAAACAGTTATATTTTTGCATTTATATGTATTCAGTTGGCATGAGAAATGCAGAATGCAACGCACTTAACTGTCTGAGGACTTAATAGTGCTGCAGTTCTATAATACCACCAAGTCAAAAGAAAACACAATACAGCTGTATCATATAGAACACTTTTCATGCTCAGAGAAAACAGCTGGGATCAATATTCTTCTTTCATTTGACTGCAATACAGATATCATTCATAGGCCAGTGGTGGTGTCCCTTAAGCCTCTCTGCTCCAGGGCTGCAGTATCATGGCTGACCCTGCACTCTGACCCCAGCTTCCTGACAAGCTGGGACATGCGCAAAATGAATTTCACTCTACTGTAATTGTATACATGACAAATAAGGCTTCTTCTAAAAGCTTCAAGCTTGTGCACAGCAGTGGTCATGATCAGGTGAAACACACATACAGATATTTTAATAAAATAAATAAATTACATCTTCTCTGTTTTTTACTGACAGGCATGAAACCTGATGTAGTCCATTTAGCACAAGGTTCGACATTCTGAGATGCTTTTCTGCTCACCACAGTTGCAAAAAGTGGTTATTTGGTAACCACAGCTTTTCTGCCACCTCAAACCAGTCTGACCATCTGCAGAACTGCTGCTCATTGAATGTTTACTGAATTTTGCACCATTCTGAGTAAACTCTACAGACCGTTGTGCATGAGATTACTATGCGATCAGTACTTTCTTAAATACTCAAACCAGCTCATCGGGCACCAACAACAATGCCAGTAAGAAAGTCACTGAGATCACATTCCCCCCCATTCTGATCTTTGATATGAACATTAACTGAAGCTCTTAACCTGTATCTGCATGATTTTATACACTGTGCTGCTGCCACATTATTCTGCCAATCTGCTGATTGGATAACTGCATAAATGTGTTCTGGTGTTTCTAATAAAGTGGCCATATAAAAATATATAAAAGTGATTATTCATTGCCATGGCATCGTATATAATGTACACTCACATGAGATGAAGAGCCAGATTTTTTTTTTGCAGGCTCTGAAGGAGTCAGTTTATTCTATACATAGTGCAGCCGCCCTGACATGGAGGCCACCATTATTATGGATAGAATTACGAATATCATGTGACGTGTCAGCAGCAATGGCACCACAGAAGAAGATTTGTGTGTGCAACACACTGAACCACAGAAAATACAAACACTGTCCTAAATGCTCTGTTTTTATGCACCTGCACTGTTAGGGCACAAATCAGGACATGGCCTACGGTGACAGCAGCTGCCAATACACATTTCAATCGATTTAGATGTTTACAGCATGATCTCACAAATCCCCTCTGACCACAGAAAAGCCCTTTGGGGAAACCCCGCCTTAGAGTTTCTATCACGCCCTCATTGCTACTCATGCAGTCATAATCAGATGACTGCAGAACAGCAGTAAAATTCATATGGGTGCACCAGAACACACCTAGCTGACGAAAGGATGAAACAAAGCATGTACATGAGCATTCATTTCATGAACTCTTACACGTCACAGGAACGCAAACTATGCAAGGAGCTGCGCAATCTCTGATAAGCTTAAAGACTCACAGGAATGAACTGTTTTAATTGATGAAGTTTATAAGACAAAAAAATTTGCTATTTATGTTGAATTCATGAATTCATATTGTTCATATTCATTAATAGCCATTCATGTTAAGCCAGGTTCACACTACACAATTTAATAGTTCTAAAATCACATAAGCACTTAAATTACACACCATTCCTTCTTGTAATCTGATGCCTTGTGGATGTGGTGGTGTGCACACTACACAACTGAGCACAGACAAAGGTTCACAAATGACAAATCATGTTACCGCTGAGGGTAACAACACAGTCCCCTACAGAGTACTTTACACAGGGCTAACAATTGGACATTAATCTGTTGATTATTTTCTTGATTAATTGATTTGTTATTTGATTATGTAAAATATCAGAAAATGGTGGAAAATCTCCATCAGTGTTTCTCTAAGCCCAAGATGACGTCCTCAAATGTCTTGCTTTATCCACACCACAAAGATATGCAGTTTACTATCGTAAAGGAGCAAAGAAACCAGAAAACATTCCAATTTAAGGAGCAGGAATAAAAAAATGTTATTTAATTAAAACTGATTAATGGTTGGTGGTTAATTTAATAGATGACAACAATTGGATTTATCGAATAATTGTTCATTTTTAATCTAACATTTACACACAAAACAACATGCGACAAGTGAAAACACTTGAAGTGTTTATGTTCTTGCCACTTAATGGAGCCAGGCAAGGAGGAGCTGCTTTTTATGAAAGTTGTGTGTGCGCTAACAGAAAAAGGAGAGGAGACTCAGAATGTGGCGGAGAGAACGGTTGGGAAGAATAGCTAGTACATCAAACATATAGGCATTTATTTTTCATTTCTATTCAATATTTATTTCCTTTATTTTTTTTTATTTCCTTGAAGCCATGATGCTGTTCTGTAGCTGCGTCTGCCTTGTCCTCCTGGCTTCTTCTCGTACTTTGATTAGCTATTGCTCCTCACTCTTCTAGGGTCTTATGGTAGACCACTTAAACTACAAGTTTTGTGCCTATAATTTCAAGCGGTTGAACATATCATGGTGTCTGACATTAAAGACTGGCTCAGAACAAATCAGCAGTAATTTGGCTCTTTTTGTCTCTGATCTCAAAAATTTGCTGTGATTGGAAAATCGGAGCTAAAATCCTGTAATCTGAGCCTGTCTTTACAGAGAAACTAAAAAATGCTAAGCCCTTGAAGACTTTCCTGGGTCAGAAGCTAAAAAATGTTAAAAGCTACAATTTTACTTCTGACAGTTATAAAGTGCTGGCACCGGAGACTCCTTCCAAAAATGTTAAGAAAACTTCACCATACTAACAACTACTCCAGTTTTTTAAAACAAGCTTTTTATGTGGAGCATCCACCAATCCCAGGCATGTTACTATAGAAATGATAATGTATCAGGATGAGTGCTTTAACATAAATCCAGCTCTTGTCACAGCTGCTGTTATAGAAAAGCAAATACCACATTCTGATCAGAATCACGAATCAGGGCTCCCGAGTGGCGCAACAGCAAAGCGTTCGACCCATCATCCAGAGATCACTAGTTCGAGTCCGGGTGATGTTATAGAGCTCAGAGAACAAAACTAGCCCTGCTCTCAGGGTGGGAGGGGCAGCATACGTGCTCTCCCATGTCAATCAGAGCAACACTGTCCAATCACGGGCGTCTGTGAGCTCATGCATACAGATGGTGGGCGGGAGCGCTTTCCTCGGAGTGTGTTACACAGCTCCCGGAAGTTGCATGAGCAGCAGTTTGAAAAGAGGCAGCGGGCTGCGTCACGTGTTTTGGAGGAAGCATGTGATAGCTTCGCCCTCCCTGACTGGCAGCTCGTTGTGTGACATGGGAGAAATACTGATACGTGGGAATTGGATATGATTAAATTAAGGAGAAATTTGGGAGGAAAATCCCCCCAAAAGAAAAAAAATAAAGAAATCACTAATCGGAATGGAGAATCGTGCTTATTGTATTTTGATTGGTTATATGTTTTTTGCTGCTGTCTTGGCCAGGTCACTCTTGAAAAAGAGTTTTAATCTCAATGAGTCTATTCCTGGTTAAATAAAGGATACTACTACTACTAATTTTTGGAACGCTGTAGTGTTTATTTTTGTTAGGAGATGCTCATCACCAGTCATGGATGTCAGCACGTTATAATAGTTCATGGTTCTTTGTAAAGTTTGCCAGCAAAACAAAGTTCTCAGGACAGAGAAGTTTATTTGTGCTGGTTTCTTGGGAAAATGCAAAGCTTCAAGAATGAGAATTTAATTAGACAAAAAACATGAACATCCCACAATATTAATGACAACTATAGCCATTAAAAAGTGAAACATCTTTCATTAACTAATCAAAAATGGTAAGCATTGGCAAATCGCTGCGGTATTAGCAGAATAGCACTCCTGTGTTAGTGATAGCCGCACTGTCCCAAAAATTGCTCTATGACCTTGGGGAAAAAAACAAGAAAATGGCAAAAGCAGATACCTTTAACACAGTTGACAGATGTTGGCATGTCTGATCTGTGTTGGATCAGAGTTCTGACACAAAAGACAGATGTGGCATGCAAGTATCTGTGTAATCTCTGGGTAAAACCCAAAAACAAACTCAGTTTCTATGGCTGGCTGTTTAACTCTGATGAGTTTTGAGTTTCACACAAAAGTGGAAATCATATATGGCAAGTACACACACCATTTTGTATACTATTGTACACTTGTACATGGCTGGACAGTAAATCTCTCTATGCTACTCTAAATAAAAAAGTTAAACAGAGAAAACAGAAGTGCTGGTGATTATTCTCAAAGTCACACTGATAAACCATATGGCAACAAGACTTCAGGCAACAGGTGCAGCGAGGGTGGGTAAGGTCAAGTCTCTGCATGACAAAGAAAGTGAAATCTGTCATGAACTCTTTAATAATAAACCTCTTTAACACAAAAGATACACTGAACTGCACTTGTCAGTTATTCTGTCAGTTATTGTTGTGTTATTCTGAAAGTCTACATAAAGCCTGCCTGTTGACTCACCGGATCTTTGAACCTCACCTCCATCTTCTTCAGGTGATATAAAGTAAAGCAGGACAGCGTGTTATACTCTCCCGAAACTCAGATTTGTCCTCATGCTATACAAACTAGTCCAGTGCCTTCTGAGCCACAGTGAAGCGGGCTGATCACAGGGGCTTTGTCCATGAAAAACATCTTAAGCAGAGTACACCTGACTCGGTGGAGTGCTCCGCCCACAGGTTTTCCCATTCCCTCAATGCTTTCAAGTGTGGGATTTGCCAGGAAATTAAGGTGGAACTTGAATCCCCCTGGTAATTAAATACACTCACTGAGTGGGGAAACTACCTTAAGAAGTTGTATCATGACATATGATGATGGCAGTGAACCACCTAGCAACCAAGCTGCATGAGTAATGAGGCAAAAAACCCACTGTCATAAAGCACCGAAATACACCAGGACACCTGTGAGATCCACATATATGACTTCTGTTGCCCTAAAAAGAAAATATTCTCATCAATGTTAGCAAGGACTGAAATCCACACCGGACCTGCTGTATGTACACACAGACTTGGTTACACAAGGAATCATTACCATGGCTCGTTAATCATTAATAAAGCTTTTAGGAGGGTGTTTACTGCCAGTCTGGGGAGGCTTTGGTATGTGTTACATAGTTTCAGGTTTATGAAGCAAAGGCCTTTTGTTTCACAGCAATAATCAAGAATGCTATCTGATCTTGGAAAAGAAAAATGGCTGCATGTTTGTTCCCACAACTTTCCTTCAGCTAGGAAACAATCACTCTTCTCAATCAGAGATCAAATACATCTTCGTAGAGTTATTCAGTGGACATACAGTGATACAAATACATCCAGCAGCGGAAACTGCCTGATTAGAAGACCACCACTGTGCAGATATTTTATATATATATATATATATATATATATATATATGTATGTATGTATGTATGTGTATGTGTGTGTCAACCTGTTGTGGGATGATCTTGTGTGAGCTGTTATTTTTTTCCAGATTCACATTCCATCCATCCACATTTGTGTGTATATATGTGTGTGTATATACAGGGGTTGGACAATGAAACTGAAACACCTGGCATTTTAGTGTGGGAGGTTTCATGGCTAAATTGGACCAGACTTCATTAATTGTACATTGCACCAGTAAGAGCAATGGTGTGAAGGTTCAATTAGCAGGATAAGAGCACAGTTTTGCTCAAAATATTGCAATGCACACAACATTATGGGTGACCAGAGTTCA
>JAOVVH010000004.1:15861848-15871882 GCA_028566435.1 Scorpiodoras heckelii
CGGAGGAAACCCACGCAGACACGGGGAGGACATGCAGACTCCACACAGAAAGGACCCAGACCGCCCCACCCGGGGATGCAACCCGGGACCTTCTTGCTGTGAGGCAACAGTGCTAACCACTACACCACCGTGCCGCCCGCATTGTATTTCATTTGAATCATAATGTAACAATACAAGAACATATAAAAGATTTGAAACACCTTACATTAAATGTAATACACTTATTTTTTTAGATTGTTTAATCTCTAAATGGCAATTTAACTACTTACTACAAATATATGCCATACACTTACTACTACCTTTGTATGTTAATCTTTTATTTATAGCAGTTTTACCCTCCAGGTGTACCTCACTTTTTTTAAAAAACTCTCATTTGGATTGATCTTATTTAGCTGTCATTCTGTCTCTTCTTGTTGTTTTGTCAGTCATATTAAGAGTGATGAAACTGTAATAACACAAACTCCATTTGATCAAAAGCTTTTGGCTATGTTGCACATGCTAGTACTTTAAAATTATTACAGAAGCTGTTAAGATAAGGGAAGAATATATACACATCAAAGACTCTAGATGGTTACTAGAAATTAAGAATGTAATTAAAAGCAGGAGTGAGGCAAAATGATGAGAGGAAAATCAGGTGCCTACCTTTACAGCAGCCTCAGACTAAAAAAGAAAAATTCCACTATGTACACCTCCCTCAGTCCCTCAGTCCATGACTAACATTAGTGCCCTTCAGCATGTGACGTACATTAATTCCCTTCCTAACAAGTCATGATCGCATCATGTGACACTCACTTTCAGTTCTTCCTTTTCAGCCACTCCCGAATGGGAAAGCACCATATTCTGTTTAAGGAAGTTTAATTATTTTCTATTGCTCTTTACAGCTGAACCTTACGTTAGTTAAAAAAACAATACAAAATAAAAAGTGGTACAACTACCTCAAACTATAAAGTTTTCCTATGTGTGAGTTATTTCAAAACATAAACCACTACATTGGGCTTAGTTTCTGTCTGACCACAACACAGACACAAACACACACACAAACACATACACACACATGATGAGTAATACATTTTACTAAGAAATTCATCATAATTTTAAAAAAGAAAACAAAACTAGAACCAGATGAAGGACAAAAAAATGATTCATTTTATGGAACAAAAGGTTTTGTGGAACAATAAATTGCTGTCTTCAGGATATAAGCATCTCAACAGGTCTTTTATTTTTATTGATATATTGAAACCTGCTTTTACTGCAAATCTGAAAACTTTGTTGATTTGATCAGTATGAACAGTTAATATCCTTCATTCTTCTTTTGCTTGTCCCAGTCAGTTAAATAGTTGATCTACCAGTAATCTGTTTCTCTAAGGCATCATGCAGAGCTAACTTTGCAGTTTGTGGTTGCACTGCAGAAGTACCCATGCTGATATTCATCCAAAACTGTTCCCTGTCTCATTGAAGCTATTTCCACTGCTGTAATGTGATAAAAAAAATTCTCCAGCTTTTTTAACAGTCATTTGTCAAAGTGAAACTCATTTTCTTCTTTCACACTGTCATTTTAGCTGCATCTACCGATAGAATGACAGATTTATTAGATTAATTAAAATTAGACACAGAATTACTTTAGCACATAGGTCAATTTGTAATGTTAAAAATATTTTCTATCTTATTTATTTACTATAGTATACAACTTTATTCTAAGCACAAATAATGTGGAAAATGATGTAGAAATGATAAAAAAAATAATAGTTTAAGCCACTGTCTCAGAACAAGTGCACTTATTATGTAGCTGAAGAAAAAAACAGTTTGGAAACCTGCCTTCTGGTCCATAATGTTTGTTTGTATTTGGATTGGCCTCTTGTCAGTCATTTTACAGACACACCACTAATGCCCCTTCACTTTCTCAAAAATCATTATGAGGACAGGTTGATTGTTTATAGGTTTGTAATTTGGCTTTCAAGCAGCTGAATGTCCCAGTACACTGAAAAGTGATGCCAAGACAGTCCGTGCTAATGGTAACCCTAGTTAGTGTGGTAACACAATAAGTTTTAGAGGCACAGACTTATGTATATGGGTAGAAAGCACCCATGAGTAAAAATTACATACCTATTCTTCACAAATTGTACCTAACACACATTTAAAGGAGGAATAAGTTTATAAGTTTTTGAAAAGCACTAGACACTATGTTATGCAATTTGGTCACTTGTCAATTCCTACCCACCAGCCAGCTCTTCCCCGTCATATAAAGATTAACCTGTACTTCCTCCAAGACACATGAAACCAGTCAACTGCATATTTTAAACTGCTGCTTGCAGGCTACGTCACAGGGCAGAGTAGCACAGTGAGAGAAAAACATAATCGACCCTCTTTCACGTACATGAGCTCAGAGATGCCAAGAATTGGCTAGTGTTGCTGTGATTCACAAAGAAGACAGCATGCTCTCCCCCACACTAGCCTTGTCTTCTGTGTCTGTAAAAGCAGCTTTAATAAAGAAAAATAATAAAAACCTGGATTCTTCTAACTGTGATTTTACTGGCTTCATCAGCAAATATATATAGACACAAGTCATAACAGGAACTAATTTGTTTCCCAGATGTTTTAGGTCATTAAAGGTAACTATCACTTTTATGCACTCTTTCACTTTCAGTAATCATTTTATCCTGATCAGGATTCATGATGGATCTGGAGCCTATCCCAGAGCACTGGCTGTGAGGTGGGAAAATGCCCTGAATGACATACCAATCAAATGTAACTATATACAGTAAAAATGTACGTATTTATGCAAAGTGACAAAGATCAACTTCACATGAGGCCACTTCACACCATCAGACCTTTGATTATTTTCCTATAACAGCACTCGCTGTCATGGTTTAATTCCTTACACAACACCCATGCCTAATGTACTGCAATGAAACAAAACAAAGAATAAATTATAAATAAAACATGCTTCCCACGTACCAGTCCATCAGCAGTGTGAAAACAGGTAAAGTTTTTAAGGACCTTTTACAAGTGTCATGGAAATCACTCAACTCAATTATTTCTTTTACAGACTTTAGTGTTAATTTTTGTTTGTCTTAAGAGACCCACAGCTTAATGTGATCATTAACCTTTTGATGGATTTGTTAGCCTTACTGACTTCCAGTTTACCTAATGCAGGACATCTGCCTTTGCCAAATATAACTAAAATTAAATAGAAAACAAGACCCACAACAAGTTTGTACGTAAAAGATTCCACCAGTGTTCGCAGTGGACACGTATGTCGCTGAGCAGAAAACCCCCTCTCCTGATCTGAAAGTGACACTGCAGGCTTGGAACACAGCCACCGTTTTCCACCAACACAATACCAGCGGCCCTGCATGCCCCTGGAAGCCTGAGAGTTTCCGGGAATGTTTTGGGCCTGGATTGTGTAACGCCAGCACCCTTCTGCTTGACCTGGCATGACGCACTTATCTTATGCTTCATCACAGTGAAAGAGGAGGAAAACAGCCTGAAGCTCAATAATAACCGCCAAATATCTGAGCTGAAATTAAAATTGCAGTCAAACAATTGAATAAGATAATAAATTAGCTGTACTGTGCAATCTCTTTAAACGGAAATTTTCCAAGAAATGAGTCATAGACACATAGGAGTGATTCCCCCTATTGAGCCTTTATGATAATTACATACTACAACCACCGTGTGATCACAAAGAATACACAACAAAGGTGATCAGTCCAATATTACGCATTTTTCTTTTTTCTGTTCAGTAGAACATTTTGATGTCCCTGGTACTTACGTACATGTGCCCTAACCCCTTTGCTGTTTTTCCCCCTTCATACTGAATGAATGGATTTAAATCTGAACATTTTGTGCTGTTTTTCCAGCAGATCATGTGGGCAGACAGGATGTAGCGTTCAGAGTGACGCTATTTGCTATTCATCCTAAAACTGAGATTGCAGTTTTACTGGCGTGATGAACAAAGTAACCGTTACACGCACATAATCCAGATCGCCCACTCAGCCTGTACAAATCTGCTCAAGCCCATTGCATCCTCGGCTTCTTTTAACATCGAACATTTTGTGCTGAGCACCTGCAAGTGAAAACAGCACAAATCAAGCAAGGTAATTCACGCCCTCATTTCCTTATTAGATGTTGCCACTGATTCCCAAGTATATGATTCATTTCATGCATGTTACTGCAACTACATAAAAAAATTTAAAGGACGTTTTTGGGTTCTCCAGAAATCCTAGTGACATATTTCTAACCTCATAAAGCAATTATTAATGTGGTTAATTTCATAGTGCTTTCAAGGTGTTGATTCATGTTTTAGAACAGCAGTTCTGACAGTATGACAGGTTTACCTTAATGCACTATTTCACAGTATTTCACAAATTATTGTTTCTCTAGTAACAACTCATTCACGTGGTATTGTATGGCAGATGTTCCACATAATCTAACCCTAATGATAAACAAATTAAAGTATATGTTGTTTAATTAACAAAGGAAAATGTGTACATGTTGATATGGTGAAGCCTGAATACATTTATTTAACATTTACAGAAGGAAGGCTCCAGTGTCAGTACATTTTACACCACGGGAAAGTCTTCATGAGATAGAGTTTTTACATTTTTCAGTTTCTTGTTGTTTTTCTCTCTTATAAACTTCAAAGGACAAAAAAGAACAGCTTGTGAGGAAATATCTGTCTATAGCTGCAATATTGTAAGTGATCACAGTAAGTACTGTGACTTGTTCTGCGCCTATAACACAACATTTAATGAAAATATAAATGGATAAAATTGTATGATGTGTCGTTCTTTAATAAATAACAAAATTGTAATTGTTGGCATTTTCTGTGGTACCAATGGAATAAAACACTTTGGTACAAGCTGTTACTATAACACTGCTTCAAATCAGGCTCCATAACACTACACTGATTATTTAACTAAAACAGTATGCCCCAAGCATATAGTATTGAATATGTTTTTTGAGCACTTTTCCATTTGAACTAATGGCAATGTCTGGAGAATCAGGTCTGGACATTGTCAGGAGTTTCCCGTTCACACATGAGGCACACAAGAGAAGATTATCAGTATTAGACGCATTCTCATCTACTCTAAATACTCTGTCTGGTTTGGTCGATGCACAGAACCTTTCTACAGCATGCAGGAGGCAGGACATGATGCAAAAAGTATGCTGTGGAAATCCTGCTGGTTTGTTTAAGGCACGCTGAATTTGAATCTGAATTTGTCTTACCAGCAGAAGTTCCTGAATCTTGCCATCTCTCCAGCTAGACATTTTTGTTGGTGTTTTCACGTAAACTACCCTTCTTCTTTACACTTGAATGTTTGTATTCTTCCGGTTTTGCATTAGTTGCACGATAGAAATGTCATGAACATGTCTACTAATTCGCCGTGAGTTCTCCGGACAGTGACCTGCTATATTCGCACGTGGGCTGAACTGGACATTACACATTAGGGAGATGGAAAGGTAAAGTCCTTTTAATATCTAGTCCAATTGATTCAGACATTTGTGTTCTCACATACAGCTCCTTTGGGTAATGTCTAGAGAAGTTCAGTGTTGTAGTGTGAAAGCAGCTTTACTCAGCTATGGCAGAATCAGTATTTGAAAATCTCATTTGAAAGTCATAACATGTTAATGTAAATGCTGAAGCCAACCCAAAGATGATTAGATCCTCTAGAGTACTTACTGACTCCCAGACTGTGCAGGCCAGTGCAGATTGAAAGGCATTGGCGAGAAACTCCATGGTGTGCATAGTGGACTCTGAAACAGAATTCATGCGTTTTAGAGGGAGAAGTGCGAATAAGAGTGATACAAACATCACTGCTAAATCACTGAAGGTTTCTGTGATCCACAGAAACACTATTTACTATTTACAGAAAACAAGGCTTAAAACAAGACAGAAAACATGAAATGAGGCAGAATTACACACTATGCACACTAGCACCGTGCACTTGGTATTTACTGAATTGATTGGGTGTTGATGTTATTGATGTAAGATTGATGTAAGATTAGATAATAAAATTTCAACTTGTCAGGCCGTTAGCTAGCCTACCACACAAGTGAAATCTACAATGCGCTGCCATGTACCACGTCTTGGTTGCCCAGAAACCTAACTGACCTGGTTAAAGCTGGTAGCTCTCATAATGTAATATAGTATGGCACTTACATTTACATTTATGGCATGTAGCAGATGCTCTTATCCACAGCACCGAGGTGTGCTGCATTTAAAAAAATGGTGGTGAGTGCTAGACTGCTGAGTCTATTTGTCTGCCATACAAATTTCAATATAAAAATAAAGCCTGAACATAATTTTCTTGTGCTAAGTGTCTGGGCTTTTTATTTGTCCAAAAAAGCTTTGTATATTATCTAATTAAAACTGAGTGACAGAAAAATAGACATATGCCATGTGCTGAAAATTTAAAAAAATCTGAAAGAAAAATCATTTTTGTAACATTTGTATCAGTGCACCACTATTAGGTTGTGCTCTATAGGATGGTGTATTGAAACCATTCAAAACATATTATGATATCAGGGCATAACATAACAAAACTTGATAAGGAGTATGAAAGGTCATAGTCTCTGTTGTGAAATCAGAGTGAGCTTTTTCCTTCTCAGGACATTTTTCCAGCTGTTTCCAGCTGAGTTGCAACATTTTTTTAATTAAAAGATATATGCAATGTGTAACCAGTGTGTAAACCCTGTGAGACATTACCTCCATAGCAGAAGAGGCCAGGCCCAATATTCCAGTATCCATCTGTGTTCCCTCCATATGAGAACAGTTCTGCCCTTCCATGGCAGAGGAAGCAGAGAAAAGAGGCATCAGGTCAGAGCCAGGAACATGCTGACTGACCTTTATGTCTTGTGTGCCATGTCCTAGATACAAACAGAAAAGAAATGATCAGACTAGAAGCAAAACAGAAATGTGCCAGTGGTTTAAGTGGACTGCTGATGTGGCCTAGGGTGTGGATCTTTTTAATCTTCTATTTTTCTATCGAGGTTAAGCAGCAAGAGGTACTACGTATATAAGTGATCTCATGATTTTGCCAAGAAAATGGCAACACATTAGCATGAACGGCTAGCAAAAAATGCATTTACCTTGCTAATTGTGTTTGGGTTACATGCACACTAGTGATTCATGCTTCGTTGTTTTCATGTTTTCGTTGTTACCAGATAATTCAGGTGATCATTTTAACAGTACACTACAAAACCATCTAGAATCTAATAAAGACATGTGAATTTCAGACCTATGATTAGGTTATTCAGTGCACACAGTATACCATTTTAGACAGTAATTACATAGAGAAGAGCTGCTGGAGACAGAAAAATAACAGGCTGTTTACAACTAAACAGCAATTAATGTTTTTAAAAATGTAGACATTATAAGTAACATGTCAAATGGGTTATAGCCAATACCTTTCACATATCAAAGTTGCTACTTATTGTCTCAGTGTAAAGTAAATGAGAATAAGTGGAGGTGAATAAGAAACGGAGTGTATAACAGTGGGAATCCTTCCAAAGAGCCACAGTGAGAAGAGAGGGAAAAAAAACAGTAGTTAAGGGTGAAACCACAGAGAGGAATTTAAGGGTAAAGAGTGACCAGAAGGCTTCTTTGTACAGGTCTGTTCTGCCATGTGATGGCTCTTAGGCTTGCTGCCCAGCAGCTACAAAGCAGAGGTCAATCATGAGTTATGAGTGAAGGCAATAAAGCACAGACACAACAAATACCCACAGAACAAATACAGAGCCATCATTTTATTTGAAGTTATTTTCTATGATGAGTTTATGACTGGTATTATTAAATGGTGATAATGGTAGGGGCTTTCCTGATGTGCGAAGGAAAGTGAATGTGCAAAAAATGTAATTTTGCTTAGGGTTGAAAGGAGCATGATTTGCACCATTATAACATTATCCAAATGACAGATGTGTTTTGGACGAGGTTGTATAAGAAAAAGAATTAACCACATACCTTAGTTTAATTAAATACTATTCAATTGTATAGTGCTTTCAACAAATCATGACCTTAGTACAGAGGTATTTAAACTGTGGGACATGCCCTACTAAGGAGGTGAGGGGTGAGATGGTAAATACCAAAAATAAATATTTAAAAGACTGTATCAGACCTGCGAACATTTGCATATTTTGTGCTGGAGTGCCGAATTTTAACATGTGATTATGCTGGAACGAACTCAAAAAATTTGATTTGAACACTCTGATATTAACGGGCACTCTCTGGTAGCCTAAATTTGGATGTAGATTTATATCTCTGTATATGAGGTATCAGGGCAATTTATTCCTTAACTTTCCACGTATTTAGATGTTCTGTATTAACGTCACTTTAAAATTGTGACCAGTCATTTAGGATTACAACTATGGTAACTCCATCATCTCCACCACTGTCATGTGATTTAATAAGAGCGATACAGTTAGGCACCCCTGGGTCACAGACCCTTTAGTGAGCCCTGAATTTGAGAACTTTGGCCTTAATGAGCAAGCCAGTGGAAACTCCCTGTGATGACATGAGGAAAAAACCTTAGGCAGAACCAGAGAGATTGTGTCACAGCTATTAGTTTTTTTATGCACAGTTGCCTGGTAGAAAGCAGCTCAGTACTCAGTGGCCATTTGCTGATCATTAAATCATTTTAAATTCCACAAATATTTGTTCAGTTGCTGACTGCAGACAGATATGTTTCACCTGGCAAAATGATTCCCTATTTGTGGTCAAGAAAATAACACAAGGCTGTATTTGAGCATCAAATGGTGAGAGCATCACCTGAAGATCACCTGAACAAGTGAATACACTGATGTAAAGCTTGAGCATGTCTGGCAATGTTGTCCTAATTACCCATGTTTTAGGATGTAAACTGTGTGCATTTGTATTATATCTGGGAAAACCAGAGCAGAACAACAACTCTGTTGACAAACACTCCTATATATTTTACTTCTCCACAATAAAACCACTGAGCTGTTCTTGCTCTTTTCCACGGCGCCATAGCACAGAAAATAATAGTACCGTGCTCCAGTCCCTGTGGTCATATTAGCGTTAAGTGCCTTAGTCAAGAGCCGATCAGGAGTGGTCAGAGAAACAGAATCAATCAACGTCCATGAGCACACCAAGCAACTGAACCAGGACTACTCTGGCTCAACCATCTTCTGCTTCCCAGACTTTAATGTTCTTTTGCCACACAAATCTCGATCCAACCATCACAAGCCTAAACACAAATATTCAAAATGCACATCAAGCTTTCAAGCTCCAGTTCCCAATCCTGTTTCTGCTCAGTCCATCTGCTGCCTGACACTTCCCAGACGCTGCAGCGATTAACACGTCACACTAACCAGGTGTCCATCTTTCCCAGGCCCATCTTGTGGGATGATCAATAGGCTAGTGATCATTATTGGGCCACAGAATGACCTCTTCCTGTAAAGTGCCATTATCATTACAGGAAAACCTATTGAGCAAATACAGTAAGAACCAAGAATTATGGCCACCAGTAAGAAAGATGAAGTAAACAGCTAAATTAAAGGACCTGCTATGTCAGAAGCCGAACAGAGAAGGATTTTCCCTTATGAGGGAAGCCTTCCTCTGGTGACAGCTTTTTACGTCCCGTAGTTTGAGGTCAGGTGATATGAAAAAATATGAAAAAAGATATGTGCCATGATATATAGGACTGCTAACAGTATTGCTGCAGTTAAAAAAACAACCTTTTTTCTAGAAATTCAAACATTCAGAACTGAAGCAAAGGGAAAATAAAACATTACACTTTACAGTTCTAAAATCAAAAAGACAAAACTTTGCATAAAATCTGCATGTCACATAAAAAACAATTTTAAAAAATTTAAGAAAAAGACATCTTGATATCCAGGATATCTGGGAAATGTTTATTGTAACATAATTTATCACCATAATGATATACATACAGTATATGGTGTCCTATCTATGATTAATGTTAAATTAGTGTCTAATGTGTTAAACAGTTCCACTAATGGAGAAATAAAAACCTGGTATTTTCAGAAAGTCATTTAAAGTTCTTAGATGCTCA
>JAOVVH010000004.1:15887663-15899151 GCA_028566435.1 Scorpiodoras heckelii
ATATTCATATGAATTTCCTAACTGCTAGCTTATAGCTTGTTTCTTTTCACTTCTAAGAATATCTCACCCACAGACCAGGTGTTTTTTTTTTTTCATATTTGTCTTTAATTTATATAGACACAAATCAATGAAACTGAAAATTCTGAAAACTTTATTTAATAGCAAGACATGGCCATTCACAGACATTACATGAATAACTTTTATTGTGTTTTCATTCAGCAAAACAGATGAGGATCAGTGAAAAGCCCTGACTGAAAGTGGCATCTCAGAGGAATGAGCACAATGAGAGGCTGAGAACCACTGACATACCAATTCACCTTCATTAGAGAAAAGTAAAAGGAAAATAGTAAATGATTACACTGGTCTGCTACTTTTATCACTGCAATCGGACACAGTGTCTCGTGCAGATTGATTCCCATATAAATGACTTTTTGGGGGTCTCAGAAAGTCATCTGTTGAAGCACATAACTAAACATTAATCCTTTGCTACGACAGAGGAATCAATAATTCCTATCTTACCTGTTAGGTAGGTGAGCTAAACCAATCTTTCCTGAGGATTACTGCAGCATATCTCGAGCAGAATGAAAGAAAGAAAACAGCACTATCGGGCAGTATATCTCTGCGTCTTACAGCCAGGCATTGTACTATGTATCAGTAAAGACCCTCCATCAGATGCCAGCATACAGACAGTTTATAAGATCTGCTCTAGGAATCCAACCATGAAATTGTTTACAGGGACACAAATCTGTTGCACTAACATCACACCATTCTTGCTTCTTACATTGCAGCTTACTTTTCCTACCATTTCCTATATAAGAAGGAAAAGATTTCTCTACATATTATGAAGTGCATACATATTTTCTCAGAACCATTTTTCACCTCCAGCCGTACAGGTCATCCTTCTTGTCCTTCCCCTATTATTTATCTCCAGGACTCACCACAAGAAGGTCTCTGAGGTCTAAAGTGTGAGGTCTAAATTTGTTGGCTGTTTGATGAAAGCAAATCAACACATACCCTTAAATGCCTTTGCTTACAACCAAACTCAATCTTTTCAAATAGTTTTTAAAACAAAGAATTAGTTGTTGTATGAACCCAGTTATTGTAGCTTAGAAGTCATTGTAGAGAGCAAAATTGACTATTTTCTCACTGCTGTGGGTCTAATGACAACGCAGTCATTTACTTCGAGTCAAAACTAAAACAATCTCTAAAAGCCAAGTATAATTATACTGAACAATGCCTTCATCACTAGGACCTCGATTAACAAAAAAACATCTAAATTATAGATTTAGTCACACTACATTTGTATATAAATCTTGTCATAGATGTTTACATCTTCTACAATAGCTTCTTAATGTCTTAGTAGAAAAGTTAAAATTTTACATCCCCAAACATTCATTTTCCAGCTATAAAGAAGAAGGCCATGTGATATTTTCAACTGTTCAATTTAGCTTTTTGTTCACTGTTGCATTAGATTCCTGTGCAATCTGAGATGTTTTTCTGGTCAGGATGTAAAGAGTGGTTATGTAAGTTCTCATAGCTTTCCTGTCAGCTCAAACCAGTCTGGGCACTCTCCACTGACCTCTCTCATCAACAAGGTGATTCCATCTGCAGAACTGCAGCTCACTGAAAGGTTTTTCTGCACCATTCTGTGTAAACTCTAGAGACTGTTGTGTCTGAAAATCCCAAGACATTTTCTGTTTCACAGTTTCTGAAAATACTCAAAACAACTCAAGGATACAAGAAGGATACAAGAATTCTAACAAAGCAGGCCAGTATCATATCAGGATCTGTTGGCAATGCAGATTGCTTCCAAACTTTCCTCCAGAGAGGTGCTGAACTTTGTGAATTGTATTCCATCAGGATGTGCAACTGGGATGGAATATGGATCTTTGCTGATGAATATTTGGGGAGCCACATGCCTGTCTCAGAAGGAGATGCTTGTCTTTTCAATATCTAAGTTAGGGAAGAATTATATTTATTATAATTACATTTATAAAAAGGCTAGTTTTGTCCTATTACAAAGGCATGATTGTGCTGATCATAATACATAGAATGTGGTCCTTTGGACCTACTTTTTGTCATCTACTTGCTGAATGCCATGGTGCTCATGGTGAGTTAGTTTGGATTAATGAATTACAGATTGGAAGCATCACAGTCACCCATTTTTGTTGCTGAAACCTCTAAGTTGCAACATTCATTCATTGGTTCATTCATTAACTATGGCAATAAACCTTAGCTGAGATGTCACACCTCAAGCTACGAGAGAACCAATATAGGTGCACACTAACCTTGATTTATATGCAATAATGTCACATGAAGTTTCAATATAGATTCAGTCAGGCTGATCTGAAGATAGCCTCCAAGGAAAGATCCATGATGCAAGGTTAAAATTGTTTTCTCTCTCCATGAAACCCTGGATGGAATGTCCATTACAGGGCACCATACATACATTTTTACTCTAGGTTTTGCTACAAACATGTAAAATGGAAAGAAACTGTGGTAAAACAGAAGGTAAATATCTTTAAAATAATCACATTTTCACTAAGCTATCTCCTACCATATCTAAACAGACAAGCAACATTAAGCAAAGACTGTTACTTAGGAACATTGAGAGTGACTCACCCGCCTCTTTCAGATGTCATCCAGTCCCTTTGTCTTTACGGTCAGAGCTCGTTGAGTGTCAGTGCTTTAGATTTGTTTGGTTTAGGATTTTAGCTGTGTCAACAGGTTATCCAAAGTCCTTGCTCTGCCTTGAGTCCAGGCATGATGGCAAGCTATCGATTAGGCAGGAGCTGCACTGTGGAGAGTTGATAAGCTAATCTTTCCCCTGAGTCCTGACTAAAACCCTTCAGAGACTAAGAGAGGAGACACATCTGAGTGTGTGCTTATGAAAGTGTGTGCACTGTAGGTTTGTTTATGTGTTTTGGGCCTTGAACCTCGAACCAATTGACAATAGAAGGGCATATATTTGATTAATGCTCTGTCTCCACTCACTTATTAGGATCATCAATGTGACACTAAGAGAGGATGATATAATAATATATTTTAGATATTGTGATAAATGATGCTAAAATACACTTTAATGAGATAATTTTTAACATTAATTGTGGATTTCAGGATTTCCTTTTATTACATTTTTAAAAAAAAAAAAAAAAACAAAACGATTGGATGTACCTGTTGTAACTAAGCTTTAAGACTTTAAAATGTTATTTTTACTTTGGTAAAAATGTTTTTCAGAATCATGATAGGATATTTTGTACCCCATACCACAGTGAAATACAATTTCCAAAGGTGTATTTGAAACTGATTACAGTGGTAACATGGCAGTTATACTATAATATATATATATATTTTTTAAATTGAGTCATTTTAATTGAGTCAAACTTAAAGTTATCCTCTTCTTAAATCGTTTCCATATATTTCATGAGCATACAATGGCACAGGTTTGTGTGTAGGCTTCCCTCAGTAAGCTGAATGCAGATGTGTGTGAATGTACAAACCCCAGTTCCAGAATAGTTGGGACACTTTCTAAAAATGGGCTTTGTAGATTAAGTTGAAAAAGGGTATTATTAAAGAATTATTCATTTCAGATCTACACTAAAGTCTGTGTAATTTTCCTGAGCAGTCTAGATGTGTGTGCACGACTGTTCCCGAAGGAATTATGACCAATCTTGCCCACTCCTGCAGTTATTATTATTTGTTTGTACCAGCAATTTAAGGCAACTTAAATGATGCTTCGTGCAAAGCAGCATGACTAATCAGCATGCTTTATGTTAATAAACATGCCCTTTATTTGTCCTGTAAGCTTCATATCTCACCATCTGCTCCAGACTACATGACAGTAAAAACCATTGGATCACATGGGATCTCGGTCCTGATACAGACCTCCAGAGTATATTTCTATCATAGAGCCAGCCAGACTAAGTTACTTCTGCTTAAGTTACAATAAAATGCATAAAGTCATGCAGATATGAGCCAGCAGCTCCATGTAATGTTCACATCAAGCATCAGAATTGGAGAAAAATGTGCTCTCAGTGATTGTAATTGTGGCATGATTGTTGATGCCAGATAGGTTGGTTGTAACATTTCTACAACTGATGATCTCCTGGGAATTTCATCCACAACAGTCTCTAGCGTTTACTCAGAATGGTACGATAAAGAAAAACATCCAGTGAGCAGCAGTTCTGCAGACAGAAACACCTTATTTATGAGAGAGGTCAATGGAGAATGGCCAGACTGGTATGAGCTGAGAGAAAGACTACAGTAACTCAGATAATCACTCTGTACAAATTTGGTGAGCCGAACAGCATCTCGGAATGCACAACACTTCGAACCTCGGGGCTAAAACAACAACAGATTACAAGGGATTACAAAACCAACACCAGTATTTTCTTAGATTTAAGGAATCCAAGTATTTATACAATTATGTTGTACAGATTTTTAAAGATTTTTTAAAATAATAATAATAATAATTATTATTTTTATTATTATTTGGGGCACTGTCGCCTCACAGCAATACAATCCGGATTTGATTCCCGGTCCGGGCCGTTCTGTGTGGAGTTTGCATGTCCTCCCTGTGCTTGTGTGGGTTTTCTCCGGGTACTCTGGTTTCCTCCCACAGTCCAAAGACATGCATGTTAGGTTGATTGGTCACTCTAAATTGCCCGTAGGTGTGAATGTGTGTGTGAGTGTGTGTTGGCCATGTGATGGACTGGCGACCTGTCCATGGTGTACCCCGCCTTCGCCCAATGATGCTGGGATTGGATCCAGCCCCCCTGTGACCCCAACTAGTGGGATAAAGCAGAAGATAATGAATGAATGAATAATAATAATAATAATAATCATCATCATCATCATCATCTTTATTTATATGGCATATATTTCATACATTAATGCAGCTCAAATTGCTTTACAGAAGGCTTTTAAAAAGTAAAAAAAGAAAAAGAAATCACAGGGTAAATTGTCTGCTGACAAATAAAATAATTTATATATAATATATATAATGATTATAATATTTAATATATAATAATTTAAACTGGCAATATACTGTACACAATTTCAGTAAGCCATAAAATTATTAATGGAAAAAATCTAATAATAAAACAAAGATAAAAATACAAAAGGTTATGGTTATAAAGTAATAAAAGAATATACTAAATGATAAAAGTAAAAATAAATTACGATAATATTAGCAATAAAAGCAAAATCAGAGAAATCACAAAAAGAGATAGAATAATATAAAACTATCAAATTAAATTAAAATGTTAAAATAATTTGGTAATTAATATGTGACATAAAATGTGATTAGTTAATCAAACTAAGTAAAAATCAGAAAATCATAAGAAACAAAGTGATTAATAATATATCTTCAGTTGCTTTTCAAAATTTTCTACTGCTGTTGCCTTTCTAATCTCAATTGGTAAGTTGTTCTGTTCTTTTGGTGCATAAAAACAAAATGCTGCTTCCTCAATTCTCGTCTTATTTACTTTTGGTATCTTAAGCAAACTTGCAGTGCTGGATCTCAAAGAACGACTTGGAACATACAGATATGGACAGTCCATAATGTATGATGGTGCCAAGCCACCATAATGTATGATGATGACAATCCACCAATAACACCACATATTGCATTCACATAACTTGTGAACATTTACTATGCTTAACACATTGTTATTAAGAAGTTTTAAAGGCATGTTTGATGATAATTTGGATTTTAAACTCTCCCCTTACAGGTTGAGGAGTGGTAACTGTGGGTAAATGTAGGTAAATGCGTGAGATTGGCAAGACTGACTAAAGATGAATTGATTTCTTTGCACACTAGCCTGAAACAGGACTGAGTTTAGATGAGTTTTGGTATCTGGAAAATCAATAAAAGTCTGTGAGACAGGGATGACAGCGATAAGGTTACAGGCTATGGTGCTATCTTTCATAAATAATATTGTTATGTCTTGAAAATGTATGTACTGAAGTAAACATGCTTGTGCAGTCATTTTTTGGCTGTGCAGCAAAGTTTACAGAAGCACTGCCCAAAACTCAGAATTGTTGCATGCTAAGCAAAGAAACATGGAGCACAGACAATGTGCTGTTAACACCTAACTATAACATATATGAATGCTGGGGGATGCTAGTGGACAAAGAACTAATATAGATTTTTATATCATGTGCAGATTTTATGTCTTTGTAAAGCTACTTTGGGACAATGTCCAAAATAAGTAAAATAGAACTGAATAGAATTGAACAGTCTACTAAATTTAACGTACACAATTTCACTGGCACAAAGTGAAACTTGTGTGGCAAGCTACCCAACCCACCAGTACTGATGCCTGAGTGTATTATCTAGCAAGTGTGCCAACATAACCTGGAGATGTCTTGCTAGTGACTAAATATCTGTCTAAATAGGCTGGTGTGGCTTATGATCAAAAACAAGTTGAAGACTTGTAACACAATGCTTAAGGAGGCCAGGAAAAAGGCTTGGCAACTGTGGGGCATCCTTTTATCGCTATTAGCTCTCACCAGTGAGTAAAAGCCAGTCTGAAATTTACTATTGTCTGGTCTTTTGTTTGGGTACTTTCTCTCTCTCTTTTTCTCTTCCTCACTTCCTCCATTAACATCCTCTTTGATCTTTTCACCTCTCCGATGATTTCTCCAATGAAAATACAGCGTTAGCGTCTTCTGACAACAAAAGTTGTTAGCGTTACGTAGTGTTGTATAATGCACTTCTCTTGTGAAATCATGCCCAGCACGGCCAGGTCAAGGAGTGCTAGAGCAGGTGCTCCAGCCACAGAGCAGTAATGACAGAGGCGCTATTTTCACGATTACAAAATGATGTACCAGACCCTTTTTAAGCAGTTTTTAAAAAGTAAAATCTAACATAATTCTTACTTTTTTTATGTTTTGAAAGCTTATTTTGACTCATATATAATACTGTATTATGTCTGATGTTCTTCCACGTTCATTAGTATTTCCAGTGGGAACTGTTTGAGCTGCTCCAGTGTAAAGCCACAGCTTTGATTAGAAATGCTGCCTGTCCTGGCAGCGCTGGCCTTATATAGCAAAAACAGGGGGAAGATGAACTCCTACACGCCACGGCTTTGATCATGCTTGTGTTTGATGATCTATTTTCTGTAACACCCCCACAGGCATAAAGCTGCAGCTGGGGCTCCTAAGCAATGAAATACAATGAAGTAGACAACGTAATGGATAGACAAGACAAAACAAAAGAAGCGGGCTGCAGTTTATGTAAATATGTGTTACATGTAGTCTACAGTATATTTAATATGTTCAGTGAACTCATTGTGGTTGAAAACTCAGTTACATCATGAAGGTCTGATCAAGTGTGCTTCTTCTGAGTATAACCAGGGGACCTGGAACTATGAGGGTACAATGCTACCATGTGCACCACTGTCTCATCCTAAATAGTTACAGATTCCTTAATGTTACACATATTGTAATAAATAAAATATATTTATTAGTATGAATAGACTAGATGATTGACACGCAACATAATACATTCATGCAGTAAAATTCTGAGCTGATGTTGAATATATGATCCAGAGGAGTGTGTGCTTTGGGTGTTTTGGAGTATTTTTTTAGTGGTGGTAAAGGGTGTCTGCGATGATTGTTATAGGATTTGAGCACTTGTATACTTCATTAATTCAGTGGGAATTGGTTTCATGAATATCACCAGAAATCTTACTGTTATCATTATCATGCATTATCGTAATAATTACTCATAATTTATGGTCTGTTTAAGGGTCAAAAGTTAAAAAAAAAGGGTTTTGAAAACATAAAAATGTAATATTTATAAAATCTGCCACTTTAGACTTTTTATAATCTAACATTTATTAAACATTTATTCAAGGACATAAACATCACTGTCCTTCTTTAAAGAAAGTTTGATAATTAAAAGTCAAGTAAAAAGATAATTGAAAGTCTGCGATTAATCTACAGATTAATACACTACAATTCTGAAGCACTGACTTATGGATTAGGTAAAATTTAGAGTCAAATAACAAACTGCAATCTAATTATACTTTAACATTTATACATATACAGATAATACATCTAGATTATATGTACTTCAGTTAGTGCAGAATGCTGCAGCCAGAGTTCTTACTAGAGCTAAAAGATATGATCACATCACCCCTGTCTTATTTACACTTCACTGGCTTCCAATTCAATTCCCTATTGACTATAAACTTCTACTACTTACGTATAAAGCTCTAAATGGTCTCGCTCCACAATATCTAAATGAACTATTAATATTTTATGATCCACCTCGCCTACTTTGATCAAAAGGTGCAGGCTGCTTGCAGGTTCCTAGAATAATGAAAGTTACAGCGGGTGAAAGAGCTTTCTCTTACAAAGCCCTCAGTTATGGAACAGTCTTCCAATTAATGTTCGTGACTCAGACTCAGAGTTCCTCTTAGGTAAAGGTGCAGATTGGGAGGGTTCATGGGCACTAGAGTGTTTGGATGCTTCTGTCTCAGGGATCCCTCATGTCTGTGTTCCTTCTGGATCTTCATTTTAGTTATGCTAGTCTTACCAGAGTGTGTACTCTCTAACACACTCCATAAATTCTTAACTGCTCTTGTCTAATCATTTCTTTTTCTGCTATTTCTCTTTTTCTGCTGATGTACACATGCTACTACTGAGAGAGTGCTGATCCCGACCTCGTCTCCTGATGGTCAACTTACAGACTCCTCTTATAGACTCATCTACAGAATGTTAATCTGTTATCACCCAAATGAGGATGGGATTCCCTTCTGAGTCTGGTTCCTCTCAAGGTTTCTTCCTCCTATCATCTCAGGGAGTTGAGCTTGAGTCTGGCTTGCTCATTAGGGATAAATCTTATTTAAACTTCATGATTACATCCTGTATTTAATTCTGTAAAGCTGCTTTCTGACAATGTTCCATTGTAAAAAGCCCTATAGAAATAAATAAACTGAATTAATACCCTGACTTTAAATAAACAGTTGAAGAGACTAGTCTAACCTTGTGATCCTTCATTTCTGCCCCTGTGGTAGCTTATTTCTCAGATCTACAAATCACAGTTTTGTTCACCTGCTGGATACAGGACAATAAATGACACTTTATATAACCTCTGGCCTCAAAATATTTATATGGCAGTTTCTTGCTTATAATTTCTCATAAATTACATGCATGAGGTTCTCAGAGGTTCATATCATCACAAGTTTACAGATTGCTTAAGTTAGAGAAAAGGGAGAGGGAGAGATTTACATATCACCTCACATCATATCATGAGTTGATTTCTTCATCATTCCAAGCTTTACTTGAAGTTTGTACTTGGACTTGTATTCAGCAGATTTTTATGCTGATGTGAGGAAATACTTCACTGACACAAGCAAACACTTTTGTGGGAATGGCAAACATTTTCTGGCATCAAGCTAAATTAATAATACTCCACATTGCATGGAAGTAAAGCATTCTTTGTAATAGAAAGGCTTTCAAAGCAGCTAGATCAGCAGGGATGGCTGAGTGGGTCCAACAGAGGCTGTCATGTTTACAGTGGACCATTTGTCTGTATATCCGGGGATGGCTGGATCCCTCACTGTCTCTCCTTCAATCTCAGCTCTCCCCGCTATCTCACTAGCGCCCCCCCCCACCCCCAACCCGGTCCTGGTGCCGTGGAGGCAGGGACTGATTCCCCGAAGCCTGCCTTGCAGGCCTGCAATCTTGTCTCCCTTCACCCCGTGGCTGTTTTTCTCCCCTGCAGGGATGTGAGCCAGGCACTAGAAACGCAGGTAGGTGACATGGGCTGGGCTGTTGGGCAGTTCCAGGACCAGTGTCCTCTGATGGAGATTGGTGCCATGGGCCAGATCCCTGATCCCCACAACCAAACGAACAGAATCAGGCATACAGAATTCAGGTGAGTGTCCAAGGGGGTTCATATCCAGGCTTGGTGGATTCTGGTTGCAGCCAAAATGTAATTCACCAAAGCCTGGTTCAAGGTGGGGCCATGCGATAAAGCACAATGGATGAAGGTTAAGTCTGTGCATGGGGATATTTATGAATATCCTGTAGTTCCTGTCAT
Source organism: Scorpiodoras heckelii (assembly GCA_028566435.1). Lineage (NCBI taxonomy): Eukaryota > Metazoa > Chordata > Actinopteri > Siluriformes > Doradidae > Scorpiodoras > Scorpiodoras heckelii. Next base: position 15,897,718 of record JAOVVH010000004.1, read on the forward strand.
CATACAATTCTAGGACTTGAACCATATTGTTGAGGTGGCAGTTAGTCCCTGCCTCTCCCATCCATGAATTCTGGGAACAGATTGGCCTGCATTTAATAGTTTATGAAGGGGAATTTTTGAGGATGGCTCCTGTGTGACTGAGGCATGGTGTGGGATGTGTGCAGGGCTGGCAGGGGAAGTGGTGCCAACCTTGTCGACGTTAGCTCCATGTCAGTCAGACATGGATGCAGACGTGAGGTCTACTCCACCATCCCTTCGGGAATTCCCCACCAGGTATTTCCCCACCAGGTATTTCCCCCTGGAGTAGATGTGACCCAAGAGATTACCACCTAGTTGTTGGTGCCTAAGAGGAACTGTTATTCCAGCTGGCTCCTCATAATCCTATGGAGGGACATTTAGGACAGGATAAAACACTTTTCCATTTCATGGCCTGTTTCTATTGGCTGGGCATTCACAGGTGTTTTCACAGATGTTCACAGGTGGTGTGTAGCCTGTCGCAAATGTCAGCTGGTGAATCCACTCGCCACCCCAAAAGCGCCATTGTGCCCTCTTCCATTGATTAGAGGTGCCATTTGAAAGACTTGTTGGGCCATTAGAACGGTCAGCACGGGGGTACCGCTTTGTGCAAGTTCTCATGAAACACTGTGCAACACGTGGAGAAAGAATGTCTGGCAATCTACCTGCTGGGAAAGCCCTTCACCCTTTGCTGGGATCACGCTCCAATATACACACACACACACGCACACACACAATCACATATATATGTGGACACAATGTAGTTCATTCTGTGCCGAAGTGGTGACCTTTCAAACATGTTTTAATCTTGGAGAACGAGAAGAAATCACATGGAGCCAAATCGGGGCTGTAGGGTGTATGTGGAAGGCCTGGAATGTTTTTTTCAGCCAAAAATTCTCTCACAGCCAGTGAAGTGTGACTTGGTGTATTGTCATGATGGAGGATCCATGAAGAGGCGATCTGATGGTGCACAGGCAAAAACCTCTTCCTCAAACATTCCAAAATTCCAAGGTAAAATATTTCATTTACCGTTTGGCCTTCTGGTAGAATGATTCCTTGAGAATTGAAACAGATGTTGAACAGTTACTTGATTTTTGATTTGCTCAGGCAATCATCAGTATACTTGCGCTGATGATAGGGTAGCTTGTTCAAAAGTTTCTGATGCACTTTTACCCATTTTCACACAGAATTTCATCGCGTACCTTGCTCCAAACTTGCTTACATTTTTCCAGTGATGAGGCACTTCAGCAAGGTTTCACAAAAACAAACATCTGGGCACTGTGAAGGCTAGAGTGCAACTGAAAAGGTTTCTACCATTCCATCCCAGTCTAACTGACCTTGAACCACCATCCCCATGCATAAGCCCTCCACAGCTCATTACTTTCTGGACAGACCTTGTGGCTTGTATCTAAACATATA
>JAOVVH010000004.1:15904862-15916045 GCA_028566435.1 Scorpiodoras heckelii
GATCGTTTCAAGTACATCGGACTTTGGCCATACCTCTCGGCCAAAGCGTGAAATGGCCGGCCTATTCGAGAAGCGGCTGGACTTCGGGCTTTGGCCGTAACATATATATATATATATATATAAGGCCCAAGCCTTTTCTTTTGTTCTCTTCTTTTTCACGCCGGTTCTGCCTTTCCAGACTGACAGGCTGCGATTGAGTCCTCCCCAACTAATAACATTGAGGAGGAAAGAACTGCCTGAGTTCAGAGACAGGATTGTGTGGAGGCACAGATCTGGAGAAGCCTCTCCTCAGTAAGAAACACATGAAAGCCTACCTGGAATTTGCAAAAATGTACCTAAAGGACCTAAAGCACAGATTGGTGGAGTGCTGTAGGAAGATGATCGAGAGAAATGGGAGGCCCCCAGAGCTAAATTTCAAGTGTCATAGCCAAGGGTTTGAATACTTACGTCCATGCAAAATTTTAGTTTTTTAATAAATTTGTAAAAGATTGTAAAATTCTGTTTTCACTGTCATTATGGGGTATCGAGTGTAGATTGATGGGAGAAAACTGGATTTTTAAAAATTTTAGCACAAGGCCGCAACATAACAAAATGTGAAAAAATGAAAGGGTCTGAAGACTTTCCGAATGCATTCTAGTAATTACACAAAGATTTTACACTGTAATAGCCCCTATATATTTTATGACATGAACCATTAACCATCCATTTTTATTTGGAACACCTGTATACTTGCACACGCACGCAATTATACAATTATACAGCCTCAGATTCCTGTTTTTGTCTGACTGACTGCTGTTGTAACTCATCTGCCTTAAGGTTTAACATGTGCATTCTGAGATGCTTTTCTGCTCGTCATGGTTTTAACCAGTGGTTATTTGAGTTACCGTGGCCTTGCTGTTAGCTTGAACCAGTCTGGCCATTCTCCTCTGACCTTAATTTCCACAGAACTCCTGCTCACTGAATGATTTTTGTTTTTTTTCGCCGCATTCTGTTTACACAGAAATTTTTGTGCATGAAAATCCCAAGAGATCAGCAGTTTCTGAAATACCTATCATTACAACAATGGACAAGTCATGGTCAAAATCACTGTGATCACATTTTTCCCCATTCTGATGTTTGTTGTGAACATTAACTGAAAATCTTGATCTGTACCTGTATGACTTTGTGCTTGTGCTGCTGACATATGATCAACTGAATAGATATTTGCATGGGTGTGCAGTTACAGGTACAGGTGTTCCTAATAAAGTGTAATGGTGAGTATATACTATAGTCAACTGTAAGTATGGGATTACAATTTTAATGTAAAATTCGCAGGTGTTGTCTTTCCATACTACCCTCGACTGGGCCGCTACAAGCTAAACTATCATGAAGCTGAGGATGCGTGCAAGCAACAGGATGCCATCTTGGCCTCTCATGCTCAGCTGCACAAAGCCTGGCGGGAGGGTTTAGACTGGTGCAATGCAGGCTGGTTGGAGGATGGCTCAGTGCAGTATCCCATCTTTCATCCTCGTGATCAGTGTGGCCGTAAAGACACTCCTGCTGGAGTTCGCAACTATGGCTACCGCCACAAAGAGGATGAACGCTACGACGCCTTCTGCTTCACCTCGAAACTCAATGGTGAGTGTAGGTGCGCTATAAGCTGAAGATGCTCTTTTTTCTCTCACTGTCACCATGTGAGGCATCAGGCGAGAGGACTCACCCCTTGTCTGGCAATAAGCCCCCCTCTATGTTTGCTTTCATCACTTTAAATTCCAGGTTTCAGGCAGGAGCTGAGTAAAGAGCCTGAAGGAACACCATATGCCAAATGTGGCTTTGACAGAATGATGCATTTGCTACAGCACTGATTTTGAAATCAAATTTCAGACGAAAAAATATGATTTATTATGGTAGCCTGAGTCAAAATGGCAGAAATGAAAGCAAACACAGAAAAGAGCCAAACTGGTTTCACCTTTTGGATGGATTGTGTGTGCATGTGTGGGCTTTATTTTAGAATTTGAGTCATGTGTACACAAGTGCTGTAATATCAAAATGGCTATGTCATGCTATTACAGCTTTTTAGGTCCAGTCACAATCCTGGGAGTTAACAGACCTTTCATTACACTGCCAAATTAGCAATTACAAAAACCATTTCATTCAGATATGCTCACAGCTGGGCTGATTGTGTCTCATACTCCAACACTGACCAGCTGGAGGACCTTCAGAGACAGCCTTCAGGGAAAAACAGACAGATTCAGAAAATAACCCTCCAAAAAGACAGCAATGCATCAGCCACATTCATAAACAGAGCACTAATGACTGGCAAAGGGAAAAGCCATGTTCTTCTATTATTTCATTTGCTTGCATCTGCTGATTTCTGGGATTCTTTTGTCAGAAGTGACTTATAATCAAAGATAGAGCTGAGCTATTGTGGATTAATCAGGGGTGGACAATCTTAAATTAATTAGTAAGCTCCAGTGTGGTGCTTATTCCCAACGTTTTGGCCTAGAAACCGAATTATCTCAACTAAAAAAAATAACTGACATAATCTAAATCCAGAATAAGATGAGCTAGTTAGGTAGTTAATATAGATGGGTGTGCACAGGGATGTATTTGAGGAGAAAATGGCTGATTACTTATAATCATGGGAAAGGAAACTCTGTCGTCATAGTCCTAATGTCTCTGTAGCATACTGTGTTCGCACCTCCAGCAAGGCAGTGGTGCATTGCAGCTAAGTGTGTACTGTTGTTATACTTTTTTACATTGTTCCTGGCTTCTATAGCCAGTTACCTTAGCACTTTTATAAACAAACATCACAGCAGTTTATGGTCTTCAGATTATGTATTTGGGTTGATTGTGAGACAAACATGTCAAACCTATTCGCCCAACTGGTAAGACTCTGTAATGAAGTCCAACTCAGTGAGAACAACAAGGTCTCAATGGATCACCAGTGGATCTGTGCAATTATTGGTAGATTCTCTGATTTTTTTGTTTTCCCAAGTCTTGACATTGCTGATGTTTGATTCACTGATTGAGTTGTGTCATTTCTGAGTTGTGTGTAAATTCTCTAATCAGGGCTCAGGGAAGAGATAGAGCTTTTTATGAGGTTAAATAGTTTCATTGTTAAAATTGTGCTACAGAGCTTCAACCAACAACAATAATGTTGCTTAGAGACCATGTAGTGTTTGATTCAGATGCATTTCTAAAGTTAATTTATTAAAATTGAATAGAATTAAAATTTATAGAATTGTAAAAACGATTTCTTCATCAGTCAGATATCACTACTCTGTCTGGCAGTTCTGTGACTTGAACTCACCATCTTCAGGTTAATAGCACAGCACCATAAACATTGAACTATAAGACTGCATTTATTTTCTTTGTGTAGCAGTCAGTGTCCATAATAATGATCGATTTTCTGAAATTCTGTAACAGAAAAACTGACAAAAATGAATAGAAAATTTAAGTATTTGATAGTCATTTCATTGAAGAGCTTTTAACTCACATGGCTGGGGATGAGTTCATGCATTACAGTATGATTGGGATGGAGAACTATCTTTTTACACTCAAGGTCTTTTCCCTGTGTTTCTATTTTAGGCCAGGTGTACTTCCTCAAGCGCTTCAAAAAGGTGAATTATGCTGAGGCAATGAAGGCATGTCAGCGTGATGGTGCAGCGGTGGCTAAGGTGGGTCAGCTCTATGCAGCCTGGAAGTTCCAGCTGCTGGACCGCTGTGATGCTGGCTGGGTGGATGACGGCAGTGTGCGCTACCCCATTGTTAACCCTCGTGCCCGTTGCGGTGGCCCTGATCCTGGTGTCCGAACCCTCGGCTTCCCTGATAAAAAGTTCCGTCTCTACGGGGTCTATTGCTTCCGCAAGGATTCAGGGAGCGCCAAAGCCCAGCCCACACAGGCTCCACTTCCCAGCACCATACCATTCACCAGGAGCATTTAAGGTTGCAGTTGCACTGCATTACTTGCATAGCTTCTTGACTGACAGGTAATGCTTTATTAGTAGCTATGCTAGCTGAAGCGTGTCTTTAAGCCATCATTATTTTCTTTGCTTGTCTGAAATGAGATATCAGTCATATCTGAAGAGAAAATTGCAGTCATTTTCTTTATAATGTGATAGCTAAACTCATTAGCTTCTTTCTTTAGTGCGCTTCATATGTAGCATGGACATCTAATGAGGATTTATGTTCTGTTGTTTATTTTGTCAAGAAGAGAAATTATACAGAGGAAGCACAGACACTGTGCTAATTAGAATAGGAGTCGGTCAGAGAGCTAATTTAGCTCATGTCATAATGAATGTGGACCATTAAGCAGAGAACATCCTGGCATGCAGATGACGGCAGGGAGAAAAGTGAACTGTTCTGCTTGGCATGGCATGTTCGTAGTGTGGCACTTCTTTTTGCTGTTGCTCCCAGTAGCAGAAATAAACATGCCATTTAAAAAGCACACAACAGCCAGCTGTGGAAATAATAGCCTTTTACAAGCATCATAATAAACTGAAAGCAATAACTCTATAGGCATGTTTTTGGTAGTTGAACATACCAGCGAGTGAGTTTCATGTTGCCGCCGCTGCTTACTACCTCATTAGTGGTTAAAAATTGCACTATTCATCAAACTGTGATGTGACACAATAATACCTTCAGTAATGCACTTTAGATTAAAGATATTTTACCTGTTCATGTACATCTCTCTGCTCTTTGTTTGCATTGAGACCTGTGGCATTGGTTGGAAAGAAAGAACAGCAGCTGGCCGTTAGTAACCATGGCGATGCTGATTCTGCATCCAGCAAACTGCTTCATCCATTTGGCTCTTTTTCTTGGAACCATTTCCTGGCAATTGGATGACACTTGAAAAAAAATGCACCATCATGAATTTCAAATGCAATTTGTTAACTTTACATAAACAGGAAACAATTGCTATTATATTTAAGCTGTTTTTTCTTTAATACATGTTCCAGTCAAAAATCAGTACTGAGATCAAATGTATCAAATGCAATTAAAATGCACTATGCACAAATTATAGTACAGCACTATAATCCAAACCTTAAGGGTCATCTGATCATCTGTCACTTTTCACAACAAACAGCTCCGGTCAGAGTCAGACTGTGAAAATGACATACTTGACTTACACACCTGAGAGGCTTTGACTGTGTTTCAGCCCTATTAACCAGTGATCTGACTTCAAATCAGGAACAAAGAGAACAGCACAGGAGAAAGAACATGAGTGTGAGCCAGTGTGACATATTGCTCTTGAGTGTGCACTTTTTCATTTCATTGGATCTTTGCTTTTCCTTCCCTCAGCATAAAGTGAAATTAGGTGACCTTAGAGCAACTGAGCAGAGCCCAAGGGTAAGTAGAGCTGAAGCAGAAGAGGCTCCATATGTGTCCCATTTCTCATTGCTGACAGAAAAAAATTGAACATGATGAGACATACAAGCTGAGAGGAAGCAATAAAAAGGAGCAGTATTACACAGAAAGGTGGGAAGAAACATAGTCTTGTGATTAGCACAGGGAAGAGCTGAAAACACACTAGAATGGTAGAAACCAAAAAACGCATAGAAAACTCACAAAGACGTGGGAATAACATGCAGAGAAACTCCACACACAGTAAACCGAGTGCAGGATTAACAATGCTATGTGCCCAACTCACCATTACACCCAACCTGTCTCCACTTCTACAGTATATCGGAACAGGTACACAATCACAAACCTGTTTGCTCTGTTCAGATTGTTTGAAAAGTGGACATTTTTCCCTTCTTTAAAATGTCTATGACCAGATTAAAATGATTGCATTAATAGATTGCACAGGATTTTTCACCCTTCTTAACTTGTTAATCCTTGCTTTTACCAGCTAGCATGCCGAACATTTTAGTAAATAGCTAGCAGTTCTAATAGTTGCCTGAACAAAATATGAATCCTAGCCAGCTGGCTAAGCTTTTTGACTGTAGGTTAAAATATTTTGGGACAAGATGTCAATTTTGCTCATCTTGTGGATAACCCTTAAAAAATGAACACGAGGAAATAATCCAGAGAAATCCCCTTTCAGCATAATGAGAACAAACTGTGTTTAATAAATAACAGACCCACAAATCACTGCTAATTTTGTACAAAAATACACCACTTATTTCACATTCCTGGCAAATACAGTCAAGTGCAAAAGTTTTCATCATGTTTTTGGGTTAAAAAAGTAGAAAATGTAATTCTATTTCAAAGACAACAAAATCAACTAAACGATATTCTAAAGTCTCCAAACCTGATTTTAAAAAGACATTTGTCGTAATTAAAAGTGGGCAGTGAGACTCATGGGAATAAAGGCATTTATAAAGACTATAAAGAATGGACATACAAGTTATAAAAAATATTTGCATCACATTCAGAAACCTTTAACTGATATTTTCATTAACTGCTAATATCTTAACATACTATTTGTACAACTTATCACACTAAATATGCTGCTGCTATAAAGTAATATTTTTTCCCAAGGCATATACAAACTTTTGCTTTGCTGTTTTTTTTTTGTTTTTTTTTGTGGAAAAAATAAAGGTCAGGAATAAGTTTCCTCAGCAGGTAGTCATGATTAATGTACAACACACAAACAACTCTCGTTTGATTCTAGCAAAGATGATGCAACTGAGTTGTGAGCAGAGAAATAAAGATCCAGAATGAATAATAAATTAGAAACAGACACAGAATTAGCTCAGTTGTTTAAACAAGAATCATTTGCAAGAATCATTTCACTTCAGGAAGCGTCAGAGATAATATGAAGTGTTTAACATTTAAGAAAGCATTTTGGAGATAATGAATATGTTACACATCAACCCTCTTGTAAATTCTTCCAACAGAGCGAGCTTATTGTTTATTTCTTCTGTGTGTGCATGAAGCAGGAATCCAGCTGTTTATTTGTAATAGTAAGATGTCAGGAGCACAGATTAAGAGTAAGCACTGCACTGTGATGGAGACTAAAGTGGAAATAAAAACTACAAGGTCGATTAAAGTGTTCAGACACAAGATGCAAGAGGAACATTGAGGACATCAAAGCACTGTTAACAATTCGAAATACGTGCATATGGGTGAGTCCGTATTGTGCCATTTTAGCCCTTGTAACTTTTCAACATTGAACCCAGGAAAACATGCATTTAAACATGAAAAACTTTATTATTCCAAAGATTCCTTTACTGACAGTGGCTAAATTCTGCAGTTAAATGAGAACCATTGTAATTAAGCATAGGATTAGCAAACACAAAATGGTTAACTACTTTCCACGCTTTCCATAGCATAAAGACATTAAGAACATTGATAATATCCTTTTTTAAAGTAGTAATTCACTTTCAGTCTATAGGTTGGGTGACAGAGTTTAACGTTCAAAGTGAAAAAAAGAAATAAAGAATGAGAGAACTTGCATTCAATTTATGACACTTTCTGTTGACTTCTAAATCTTCTAAATATTTGTTGTGAAGGATGTAGGACTACGATATACATTTTTTTCATTACCTATTAATGGTAAAGTATGTTTCAAGTATGAGATCTTTAATTGTATTTGAACATTAACACACACACACACAAAGATCTTCAAAAGTATTCAAAATAATATTTTAAAGTGTAAGTATAAAGGGCTAGGAAAGGCAGAACAGTGTTTCCTAAGTGCTGTAGAGGTTTTTAAATGTATACCTTAAATATGTCCATAAGCTGTTGTGAAGGACACTTTAACTGTGTTTAAAATGTTGTTTGCTTCTACTTTATATTTTATGAAATGTCATGTCACAAAATATAATCAATGATCTTCAATTCAGTTGTAGAACCTCAGTGAAGTCAGGAAACTTCATGCTATGCATCAGGAAGGCCTCTGTCAGTCATGCTTTTGATCTGAACTTCAGATCCAGAAAAAAAGTCTGACTTGTAACACCTGCATAAGTCAACTGTATGTACGAAGGTTAGCTATTCACCTGGATAATTTGTATGCAGACCAGCAGTGAGAGGAGAAAAGGAAAACAGTGCAGTCGACAGATACTCTGGCTGTCCCCAGAGCCAACGAGGCATAATAATCCTGTCGTGTGGAGGATACACTAAGCAGCTTAATGAAGAAAATTTCCGGATCATCAGCCATGGACCTACAATAACAGCACACTGGGAACATGTAGAACACACAGGCTATGCCAGCCCAAAATGGCAACAGCAGAACGAAACTCTGCATTTATCTGTTGGCTGTAATTTTTTCAGAGGTTGTTGCTTGTTTTGCATGTCATGCTATTTTAGAAGCTATTAGAGACTGCAAGCTCACCAACTGCACAATCATTAGCCTGTTAAATGCAGTTGCACTTGCAGGGATTAGTGGACCTGCTCTATTCATCAGGGTTTCTGTTCCAATGAAAAATGGGCTTAAAAATGAGTCAATTGAACCTTTAGGTGCAATGGGTCACTTGGTGTTTATGAAACAGCTGCTTAAAAAGGTTTCATTGCCAGTAACAAATAAAATGCATAGGGATAAAATATGCACTTAGAAAAAAAAGGTTTCTCATGGGTTCTTTGCACAGTTTAATGTTTTTAGCTTACTAAAAGGTTTCTATTTGGACCATTCTCCGGTGAAGTTGGCATACATTGTACGGCTGCATAAAGGACATTTGAAGGTTCCCATGGGTTTTACCTTTTTTCTGAGTGTACATGGTTCTTTTGAGTATCCACAGTGTATAAAATCCATGATAACGACAGTCCACCTGATAAAGTTATCTTTGAAAATTGACCTTCTAAGCTTATATAAATGTCCGATACCCTTCAACAAATGTTTCTTGTCATGAACAATAAGTACAATTTAGTGAAATGTTTAAAGGGGTTCTATTTGTAACCTTTTCTGAAAGTGTTCCACCTATAACTCTTTGTTGTGGGGTTCTATAAAACAACAACAACAACAACAACAATAACAACAACAATAATTGTAAGGCTTCCTCCAGGAAGATAAACCTGCATGGAACATTTAGGGAGATTAGTGCCTACCTTGAAAAAAAAGGATTTGGGGAGGAGGTGTAAAAGAGGTCACAAGTCACCTTGACTTATTCATTTAAGGGTTGCCCATGTAGCTCTAACCAACAACATGACAGAAGTTTTAGCAGTTCTGGTAAAGGACATCATTGACAATTTTTTGACCTTTGTGTTAAAGTAAAGAACACCTAAGGGCTTGCTGTTATAGGAAAATTAAAGATGAGGCAGTTTCTAACATAAAGTGGAGGTACGTTACCAGCCTGTTACAAAATGCTGACACTGGAGACTCCTTAGAGTCTCCTTAGATCTTACTATAGAAACATTATAATTAGGGCATTAATACAAGTTGGGACACTTTCTAAAAATGCAATAAAAACTAAAAACTGTAATTTGTTAAATCACTTTTAAACAGTTAAACTAAATCAAAAAAACTTTTATTTAACTAACATGTTCAGTGTTTTCACCAACAAACCTAATTGTATTTTGTAAATCTAAAAAGATTATACATGTGATGCCTGCAACATGCTCAAAAAAGTTGGGACAGAGGCAAAATAAGACACTGTTCTGGAAGATCCACAATTAGCAGTTAAACTGGTAACAGGTGAGGTCATCAAGATTGAGTATAAAAGGAGAATTCACCAAAGGCTTAGTCTTTGCAAGTAAGGATGGATCGTGGTTCACCACTTTGTGACAAACTTCATGAGAGAATTGTCAGTCAGACAGAGTGAGACAATGTTTCTCAGCACAAGATTGAAAAGGATTTATGTCTTTCACCATCTATACTTCATAATATCATGAAAAGATTTAGGGAGTCAGGGGACATCTCAGTGCGTAAAGGCCAAGGGTGGAAACTGCTGCTGAATGTGTGTGACCATCGAGCCCTCATGCAGTACTGTTGAGAAACCATCATGCTACAGTGATGGGCATGGCCACATCAGCTAAGGAGTGAATTGGATATCATTGTCACTTAACACAGCCCACCACTGCATCAAGACATTTAACCTAAAACTGTATTATACCAAAAGGAAACCATATATTCATTTTGCACAGAAACACCGGCAAGTTGTCTAGGCCTTAAGTCATCTGAGATGGACCGAAAGACAGTGGAAACATATTTCAGCTTGTTTTTGGGTTAAATGGACATCGGATTCTATGTGCCAAAGATGAAAAAGACCATCCAGACTGTTACCAATGAAAAGTGCAAAAACCAGCATCTGTGATGGACTGTGCATCAGTGCCCACGGCATGGGTGATCTATGTGAAGTTACCATTGATACAGAGGCTTATATTGGTATTTTGAAGAAACATATGCTGCCATCAAGACAAAGTCTTTTCCCAGGAACCCCATGTTGTTGGTTATTTCAGCAAGACTATGCCGATCCTCATTCTGCACAAATTACAACAGTGTGGCTTCATAGACATAGAGTGCATGAGCTTGACTGGCCTGCCTGCAGTCCAGATCTGTCTGCTTTTGAAAATGTATGGCACATCATGAAGAGGACAATCAGACAACTGCAATGATGGACTATTGAGCAACTCATGTCTTGTATACAGCAAGAACTTGCAGAAATACCTTTTGCAAAACTGTAACAATTAGTATCCTTAAGTCCCAAATGATTAAAAGGTATAATTAAAAGAAAAAGTGATGTGACCCAGTGGTAAACATGGATCAGTCCCAACTTTATTTTGAGTGTGTTTTTGTTTGTTTAAGTTTGTTATTGAAATCACTGAAAATCTTTACTTTGACCTTTTGTCTGTTAAATAAAGCTTCAAGTGAATTAATAAATTACAGATTTCAGTTTTTATTGCATTTTTAGAAAGTACCCCAACTTTTCTGGAAATGGGGTTTGTATAATCCAATGATTTGTCTTCCAACTGGAGCTACTGTTAATAATCAAAATAATAAAAATTAATAATAAAAAAATAATCAGGAGCTTCAAACCAATCAGAATCAACAATGCAACAGCTATGAAGTATCACTGTTAGTAAGTCACTTCATATTCATTCCACTATTACATGTCTTTCAGTACATAAAATCATCTGAGAGAGAAAACATCCATCTATCCATCCATCCATTATCTTCCGATTTATACCGCTAGTCGGGTCACGGGAGAGCTGGAGCCAATTTCAGAGTCATCGGGCGAAGTCAGGGTACACCATGGACAGGTCGCCAGTCCATCGCACGGCCAACACACACTCATGCACACATTCACACCTACGGGCAATTT
>JAOVVH010000004.1:15916145-15930411 GCA_028566435.1 Scorpiodoras heckelii
AGGAAACCGGAGTACCCGGAGGAAACCCACACAAGCACAGGGAGAACAAGCAAACTCCACACAGAACGGCCCGGACCCGGAATCGAACCCGGATCACTTTGCTGTGAAGCGACAGTGCTAACCACTACACCACCGTGCCGCCTAAAAAGAAAACATAAAGACACTAAAATGCTTATTTCGTCATGTTATCTTTTACACAAATCACTTTCAGTGCATTGACTATGTTGTGTTCAGCTTTTTTATGCAGTAGTGAGAAACATGTTGATCTCCTTTCTACCCACCTGCACTACTTTTTGTTACATTTAATGAGGATGGAGTATTTCTGAAACCTGCAGAGCCGAGCACATCATCAATCCCCATCAGTTACTATCCTGTAGCTCTTAAAAATTACACTGCCAGGTTATTTGTTTGCACCATATTTACAGTTAAATCTGAAATCTTAATCTACCAAAAGTGTTTTCAGAGAAAGATCTAGAGGGTGAAATCGTTTCTGTGAATCTCACAAAGTAAGTCTTATATTATTGTATTGTATTATTGTATATTGTGTCAGTTTTAATATAAACTCACCAAACACTTTATTCATAGCACTATATTAATATTGGGTAGGGCCTTCCCTTGGTCCCAAAACTTGTCATGGCATGGATTCCACAAAATGTTGGAAATATTCTTTTGAGATTCTGGTCCATGTTCCTGCAGATTATTCAGTTGCACTTATATACATTGAATCTCCTGTTCTATCACATCTCAAAGGTGTTTGATTGAAGTCAGATCTGGTGACTGGGAAGGCCACTGAACTCACTGCCATGTTCATCAAACCAGTTTGAGACAATTTTTGCTTTGTGACATTGTGCATTATCATGCTGGAAGCAGCCATTAGAAGATGTGTAAACTGTAGCCATGAAGAGTTGCACATGATCAGCAACAATACTCAAATAGGCTGTGCTATTCATTCGATGGTTGATTGGTATTAATGGGCCCAAAGTGTGCCAAGAAAAGATCCCCCATATCATTACACCACCTCCACCAGCCTGGACTGTTGACCCAAGGCAGGTTGGGTCCATGGTTTCATGCTGCTAGTGCCAAATTCTGACCCTACCATCTGTGTGTCTCAATAGAAATCAAGATTCATCAAACCAGGCTACGTTTTTCTAGGCTTCAACTGTCCAGTTTTGTTGAACCTTTTCTCACTGCACCCTCAGCTTTTTGTTCCTGGCTGACAGAAGTGGAACCTGATGTGGTCTTCTGCTGTTATAGCGCCAAGGTTCGGAGGTTACATTCTGTGTTGCTTTTTGGCTAACCACAATTATACTGAGTGGTTATATGAGTTACTGTACTCTTTCTGTCACCTCAAACCAGTCTGGCCATTCAACTCTAGAGACTGTTGTATGTGAAAATCCCAGGAGATCAGCAGCTGTAGAAATACTCAAATCAGCCCATCTGACATCATGTCACGGTCAAAATTACTGAGATCATATTTTTCCCACAATCTGAGGATTGATGTGAACATTACCTGAAGCTGCTGTACCACATCTGCATGAACTTATTTATTGTACTGCTGCCACAGGATAGTCTGATTAGATAATTGCATGAATGAGTAGGGGTACGGGTGTTCCTAATAATGTGTTCTGTGAGTGTCTTTTTTATCAATGCTTCGAGCATAAACGAAATGTGTAATAGGTTTATGGAAATCAGTTTATGGTGTCAATAATGACCTGGCATGAATATTGGAGACCTGTGGACTGACATGGGGAAATAAATATTGATATTCAGAGATGCTTGCTCAATAATTTTTCACTGTGGAGCATTTTATCTGAGCATAAAATGGTGAAGTAACCTAAATGCAAAGACATTTAAATGAAAAGCAAACATTACATACCCTATACAGTACATATACATACACCAATCAGGCATATCCTTATGACCACCTCCTTTTCTCTACACTCATTGTCCATTGTCTCAGTTCTACTTACCACATAGCTGCACTTTGTAGTTCTACAATTACAGACTGTAGTCCATCTGTTTTCCTACATACTTGTTAGTCCCTTTTACTCTGTTCTCTAATGGTCAGGACCCCCACAGGACCACCATAGATCAGGTACTATTCGGGTGGTGGATCATTCTCAGCACTGTAGTGACACTGAAGTGATGATGGTGTGTTTGTGTGTTGTACTGGTGTGAGTGGATCAGACACAACAGTGCTGCTGGAGTATATAAACACCTCAGTGTCACTGATAGACTGAAAATAGTCCACCAACCAAACATGCCCAGTCACCGGCATCCTGTAGGCAGCATCCTGTGAGCACTGATGAAGGATTAGAGGATGACTAACACAAAGTGCAACAACAGATGAGTTACTGTCTCTGACTTTACATCTACAGGGTGGAGTGTAGATGTGCACAGTAAGTGAACACAGTGTTTAACAACTCCAGCAGCACTGCTGTGTCTGATCCATTCATACCAGTACAACACACACTAACACACCACCACCATGTCAGTGTCACTGCAGTGCTGAGAATGATCCACCACCCAAATAGTACCTGGTCTGTGCTGGGACTAACTGTAAAGGGAACTAACAAAGTATGTAGATAAACAGATAGACTACAGTCTGTAATTGTAGAAATACAAAGTGCAGCTATATAGTAAGTGGAACTGAGAAAATGGACAATGAGTGCAGAGAAAAAGAGGTGGTGATAAGGTTATGCCTTATCATTTCTCTACATAGATCACCTGTCTGTTTGAAACAAACCTTTGTGCAATTTCTTGAGTAAATAAAAATATCTTAACCTTTACTTTAGAGTACTGCTGCTGCCTCACATCTCCAGGGCTTGATCCTGAGCTCAGGTTATGTTCCATGTAGCGTTTCTCTACATGTTGTCCCCATATCTGTCACGGTTTCCTCTGGGTTCTCTGGTTTCCTCACAGCTCCCAAGAACGTGCAGGTGGATTGGCTATGCTGAATTGCTCCTTGATATGACTGTGCATGGTGCTCTGAGCTGGACTGGCATTAGCTCCAGGGTGTATTGCCACTTTGTGCCCAGTGGTTCCTGGATTCTCCAAGACCTGAACAGGAGCAAGAAGTACTCAAAATCAGTGAATGAATGATTGGTAGCCTTATGTGTATAATCTTTTCAGTGGGGACAGATGTAGGAAAAAATTTGTGCATCAGTGAACAGTGAAAAGAATTCTTTATTTTTGGTTAGTTGGATTATTTCAGGTAGGACAATTTCTAATTTTGAACCCTTTTGAAGATATCTAAAAGAAAATATCATCCAAAGAAAAGCTACTCCAGTGAAAAAAATCCTATACTCTTTGGTTCTTCAAATATTCTTCAGATAGTTTTCTAAAGATGTTCTTTGAAAGGGAAATTCCTTATTATAGGTTACTATATAGCACTTTTAATGGTTCCTTCAAACTGGTAAACCACTGAAACTTTTTGGGTGCTTGAAGGAACTTTTTAAGATTGTAAATAGTTTGTTAACAATGTAGCACCTCTACACTTTATAGAGAATCCCAGAATACTACATTGTTAGAAACATAACCTTCTTTGGTTCTTCAAATGTTTTTGCCATAGAATCCTAAATACCGGTAGGTTATATTCGGAACAATTTCTTAAATGGGAACCCTCTGTTGTAGGGTTCTGCATAGATCCTTTGACCTGTAGCACCCATTAGGTATATAGAACACTTTTTTCAGTTCACTTGATGAGTAGCTATCAATACATATTGATAAAGGTTATTTGGAGAACGTTTGTTACCTTAACATATTCTTTTCCAAAAAGATTTTTTAGAACAATTGTAGTGTGTAGTGTTCTACATAGAGTATAGTCTTTAAGGGTTCCCTCAATGCATCCTAACAGTTTGGAAATATAAGTACTACAAGCACTCTTAGAAAAATCATTCTTCATGTGCTCACTGGAATAAGATTATGAATTCAGGGTTCGTAATATTTTAAAAGGGTTTTTACCTGGAATGTTTCTGACAATACTAGGATAATACACTACACAAACACTAAAGTTGTATGGCTATACAAACTATAAGGGCTCTCCCAGAGGAATGAGCAAAGAAGAACTAGGAATTTTGAATTTTCTAAGAGTGTTGATCATGTCATTAGTAAAGTATGCAAATAATTGAAACAGAAACAACACATAAGAGCTGTACTGATCCAGCCAAATGATTTTAATCATTTGTCAGGTAAAGAATGTACTACAACAACAGGACTAGAATTCATCAGAACACCTATAAATACTGATCAATACACATGGAGCACATTCACACAGCCTGACTCAACATCAGTAGCTATAACAAGATAACAGTACTGTAAAAGGAAACCCATGAGAAATGAGGC
Organism: Scorpiodoras heckelii; assembly: GCA_028566435.1. Classification (NCBI taxonomy): domain Eukaryota; kingdom Metazoa; phylum Chordata; class Actinopteri; order Siluriformes; family Doradidae; genus Scorpiodoras; species Scorpiodoras heckelii. Next base: position 15,920,490 of record JAOVVH010000004.1, read on the forward strand.
AATAGAAAACATAATATCTCTATCAAGCTTTTAAGTGTTTTTCTATGTTGCAGTTACTTCACTAAGTCTACATTGGATAGTACGTTAGACTGTGTGACTGTGGTCCATAACTCTAAGCAACAAACACATCCAGATTTCATTAGAAAAAACAGAAATGACAGGAAATGAAAATTAGAAAGGTACAGAGTATGTACATCACAGAGGTGAGGAGTGGTGCAGCAGAGCTTTATACATCATCAGAGTGGTGGCTGGTGCCAAACTTTCACTTTATAGTGAATAGCTTCTAAAACCTAATTTACTATATGGGTCTACAATTGGATTATGACAAAATGTATGTGGGTTAGAAAACCAATAAGACCACCAAATAATAGTATGATCCCAAAGAGAACAAATGCTAATGTAAAATGTCATTTGAGACTAAAGCTGATACTTACAAAATTAACCAAGACTTATGTCAAGTCAAATATGTACAAGAACGGAAAGCAAAATGTAGATCTGTGCTTTGATTAACCACCTCTACATTTCTGTGTGAGATAGGGATTAGTCAAGCAGCACTGTCTCAACTCTCTGATTGCGTAGTCTCTCTGCCAGTCTGAGAGATCTATTGCAAAACACACAGCATATATGTCAATCATAATACTGTTAAATAGCCTGTCTGCGATTCTTCTTCTTAGTATAGAGCAAATTTCAAAAGCAAAACTCACATACATATGGAACAACCTGTGCCATTTAGGTCTGACCCCTCTTCTTTTAAAAATTATACAGTATAACCAGAAACCCCTTTAGGCAAAGATAATGCAATGATAAGGAGTTAAGCTCCACACACTGCTCATACCAAGTGGCGTAGTTGGCAGATGATAGATGTGCAACTCTAACATGGAGTCTAGACAGAATTCAGGTCACTCCTTTTCCCCTAGCTCACTCCTGCCCTCCTTTTAAACACCTACAATATAAATACAAAAAAGGTACGTCTTACAAAGAATGCACTGCTGTATGTGGACATTTCGAAAGCAAATATTAAACCAAACATTTGACAAAGGCACTCTGTGTTCATGCATGGTATAATATATTTCACAAGAGACAAATGTTCCTTAAATGGGGCCATGATCCAGAAACCTAACTAGTTTGTGATGCTGCCCTGGAACCTTCTGGGATTTCAACAGCTCTGTAGTAATTAGTCATACGAGTTGCCCCAGGAAGCCTCAGCTGACTCGTAGAGATTTGAAGAACACTCTCCAACAAACAGCTATGAGCATCCTCCATTTAGAGACTCATTTTCATAATTACAAGTCACTCTGTTCAGCCTGCTGTTATCCATCTGACTCTCCTTTATAGTTCTATAAAGAGTTTAAAGCTATTTTTATGACACAATATGGAGGAAAGGTAAGTTAGAGAGTCTTCCTACTAATGGACAAGTCTGAGAAATGTATATCTTCCATAATCTCACTTTTTGTTATATTTTAATCCTTCTGTATGTGGTTTGATTCATTCTACTAGTATTAATAATGTCAGCTTTTAAAAGCAAGTCAAATGTAAGTCTGAATTGTTCCCTAAACTAGTCATGAACTAATATCTAAAGGTCACTGTGTGAATCTTAATACCCATCATGCCATCATTTAAAAACAGATGACAAGGAGATAACCTCAACAGTAATTATGCATGCTATTCCCATCCCCTTACACGTCTGTGTCGTTGACAAGCTGAATAAAGGCAGCGATGACGACATGAGGGGAGAGAACACAAAGTGGGAATTGTCTCTAGAGGAATTGAGGGAGGACAGAGGCAGAAATATAAGCACAAGCAGTATTGGTGTAAGGGGAGAGCATATATAAAAGCATGGCCCTTTTCTTTTGTGGCAAGCATAAGAGAAAGGCAGAGAGCTGGTGCAGATCTTATTCCAGTCAGCTGCTGCAGCCTTCTTTGGAAAACAGGACACGCACCTGGTCCTCAAAAAAAAGCAGAAAAGTTATCCAGACCACAATGAACACTGAGCACAGTTTTGATTAGAAACTCAAATGTTGTGGCTACTTTCCTCTCCAGTTTTAACCCCAGGACCTGAAGTGTGGCTCAAAGTAGAAAGGGGGGCACCTCTACAACTGAACATTTTACCCAGGAGCCCTTTTGACATCTGTGCATTACATGAAATCTCCTGTGTCTACAGTGTTGTAGTGAACTAACCGTTTATAAATCCTTCCTGAACTATCTACTTCAGTCTCAGAAGATCATAACTCAAAGGATGAAACAGGCCACTGCTTTAAATGGGGTACAATTAAGAGTGTGTAGTTCTATCTCCCTCTATTTGTCTGTCTTTTGCTTTTATACATTTTCACTCTGTTATACAAACAGTCACACAATGTTTCTCCAACAAGTGGGAAAAATCATTTTGCCTTAAAATTAACAGTGCTGCAAGTAAGAAAAAATGATGCAACCCAGTTTATCATAAATGCAACTCAGAATCATTAGAAAATGCTTAAACATTGTGTGATGAATTCTATAAACTGTAAATGCAAATAAAGAAATGCCAGAGTAATGGCATTACACTATCACATAATATAGCCAGAGAGTTTTAAGAGACCTTTTGCTTTTAAGATAAAATAAATGTATTGGGAAAAAAACACTTTATATAGTTCCAAATTCGTTGTGCAACCGCATAAATAATTCTGGCCTGAGTTTCCCAAAAGAATCACAACGGTGGAGAGGCTCATTAAAACAAACACTGTATCAGTCAAGATGATCTTAACTTTTAAATGCTTTTGGGGAAAATAAACTCTGTTTGGCCTTGGTTTATTTAATGATAATATGCCAACTGTGCAATGATTTTGATTACTTGCATCATGCTAATCAAGGGATTATTGACTAATAACTATTCAGCAGTTACTCAGTACATGTTAAAAATGTAAATGTTGAAAAGGGCATCTAATATGACTGATTTTTGGTGTAACTTTCCATTTATTTAATGTCAATCTCTGAAGTAGAAAAGTGAAGAAAAAAAAAGATTCCTCTGTGTTGCTGCTGTAGTAAAAGATTTTAAACACTAAGACAAAACAATGCTAAGAAATCTTCTTAAATCAGAATAATCATTACGCATCTTAATGAAAACACAACCACCTATTTGTAATTATCATTTAGTTAAGGTAATACCTTACCAAACTGCTAACCAAAGTTAACAAAGATCAAGAAATGCTCTCAAGATATGAAAGATATATGATAGTAAAACATGAGCATGATTTCTTGACAGTTGATCCTGCATTTTAATATGAATTTCAGTACTATATGTACACTTCTGTACCAAACTTCCACCTCTTATACCTGCTTATGTAAAAGTACAGTACATGATCAAAAAGAGTTTACAACCCCTAGGGGTATAAATGAACTCCTTTGAGTAGACTCATTGTAGGTACATTAAAATGATGGACAGATTACTGAGTGAAGGTGACAGAAAAGGCAAAACAAAACAAAACATGGTAGTCATTATAGTCTATGTTGGGCCTAACAGCGACCCTCTGATCACAGGTTTGAGGGATAGAGGTTGATGAAGGAAACAGTGCAGGAACAAAGGACAACTTTATTGGGACATGGAGGCATGGGTTTTGTTTTTGGTTAGAAGTGGCCATGACCCTCCTGTCTACCCCAGTGACCACCTGAGCCATGCTTCTTGTGCTTTCTGCGTTCATGATGAGACTTGCGATGATGGCGCCTGTAGCGATGGGATCTCCGAACTGTAGAAAGACATGGAAAGCAAATGAGCACTGAGTCACCCAAAAGAAACTGCTCTGAATTGCTGGAGCACTCTTTAATGGTCTTTAAAAGGTCAAATTCAGCTCATGTATTCAGTTTGCTTATTCACACCCTGATAAGTTAAGCCTATGTGTAATTTGACATGGCCACTTACACTTTGTGCAGAGGATTTTTGGATGATCCCATTTACCACTGGCGCGGCACTTGGTGGTAGGAATATGGCGCTGGAGGAATCCATCTGCACACCGATAGCGCACAACTGAATGGATATCGTAGTGTGATTGCTTGCGGCCAATCAGGAACGCATTGTCCACTAGGGGAGGGGGGCCACACAGTACTGTAGGAACAGAAAAATATCCCAGTAAAAACAATGATATTCAGAGATATTCAGAGATGTGTGAGGTATGCGTGGGTATACATTTAAACCACTGACAGATAAAGTGAATAACATTGAGTAGATCGTTACAATGACACCTGTCAAGTGGTGGGATAAATTACGCAGCAAGTGAATGGTCAGTTCTTGAAGTTGATGTGTTGGAAGTGATAAAAATGGGCAAGCATAAGGATCAACATTGACAAGGGCCAAATTGTGAAAGCCAGATGACTGGGTAAGAACTTCTCCAAAACCTATGCGTTGTTCCTGGTATGCAGTGGTTAGTAGCTACCAAAAGTGGCCCAAGAAAGGACAACCAGTGAACTGGTGACAGGGTCACTTATGTGCATGGGGAACAAAGGCTAGCCCATTTAGTCTGATCCCACAAATGAGCCACTGTAGCACAAATTGCAGAAAAAGTTAATGTTGGCTATTGCTCTGGGCAATATTCTGCTGGGAAACCTTGGGTCCTGACATTCAGGTGGATGTTACTTTAACACATACCACCAACCTAGAGATAGTTGCAGGCCAAATACACTGCTTCATGGGAGTGGTATTCCCTAATGGCAATGGCCTCTTTCACAATTATAATGTACCCTGCCACACTGCCAAAATTGTTCAGGAATGGTTTGAGGATCATGACTAAGTGTTTAAGCTGTTAACTTGGCCTTTAAGTCGGATTGAGCATCAGTGGGATGTGCTGGACAAACAAGTCTGATCCATGGAGACCCCAGCTCATAGCTTACTGGACTTAAAGGATCTGCTGCTAGGGTTTTGGTGCCAGAAACCACAATACAACTTGAGAGATGTTGAGGAGTCTGTATATATATAAAGACAAAAAAAAACTGTCATCTGTCACTGTGGCAAAATAAATAACATTAAATCACATTTTTTTGGCTTTTACCAAAAAAGGTTTCCTGTGCATAACATTCTTTAACACCTTCATTTGGAGAACGTGTAACTATAGTTTACCAAAATTAATTTTACTTATGTTACTTTCAAGCAATGCATTGGCTATCTGCCTGCAAGTCTACATTGGGTAAGATGGTAGCACAGCAAACACGGTGGTAAATGCGGTCAGTCTGTTAGGTGTCTAAAACCTTGCCAGCTATGCGTGATTTCTTCTCTGGTCATGTTGTTGGATAAGTACATTATACAGGACATTTCATCCTTATGCTGATAAGTGACACTTCCAAACCTAAACTTATAATTCTTTCATAAACTTCTTATAATTTGTACATGTATTGCATATTCAATTAAATGCAAATGAAATAAATAAATAAATATTAGTGCTCTTAGAAAATCTCTGTGTTTGTATCTCTCGCTGGATTTGGAATGGAATCTTTAAATGCAATTTTCTCCATTTTTATTTTCTGTGGTAAACAAAATTTACTTTACTTTAACGTTTAACTTTACTTCGGATTGAGATGCATGCAAAATACTATAGTTTTTAGCATTTCATATAGGAGAAAATGTCAAAAGGGTGCTCCTAAGTTAACACACATTACATTCATCACTAATACATCATTAAGTCTTTAGTGTTTATGAACACCAGGTGTTTGCAGAAATGGTTAAATATCCAGAAATCTCATTGTGGTTGACAGGAAATATACAGGACAGGAAACGAACAGGAAATAAATGTAATTAGACTTACACTGGGCCTCAGACATATACTGACATGTCATTATATACATAAATCAGTTCAGTATAAAAAAATGCAGTAATAGTATTGTTACAGTAGAGATAACAATAGCATGACAGTTGACAACATCAACAAAACAGACTTCATGTTAAAACTTAAATGAATTTACTAGTTACAATTGCAGTTTTTTTACTATATAGCACACAGTTATAGAAGGGATTATGTATTATCACACTGTCTGTATTATCTACTGTCACCCAAATGAGGATGTGTTCCCTTTTGAGCTTGGTTCCTCTCATCTCAGGGAGTTTTTCTTGTCACTCTTGCCTCTGGCTTGCTCATTAGGGATAAAATTTATATCAATTTAAAAGCTCCGTATGGATTTTATGTCTTTCTACAGCTGATTTGGGACAATGTCCATTTTAAAAGCACTTTAGAAATAAAATTTAATTGAGATTGAAAGAGTGCTGAACAAAAGCAAACTTCAACCATACTGCTCCAGCTTATTATTCAGTTATTCATCTTAAAGCATTTTATTCAGTTACTAATAGGAAACTCATAGGAGTATTTTAAGGGTGAGAAATGTGATTCAGGAGCCAGTGACAGGTCCAGGACATCACGAAACAGAAATGCATTTTACTAGTGTGACATGCTGTATTTCTGAACAAATACTTCACCATTTTCTACAGACTATGGAAGGCACTGAGATAAAGCATGACAATATTATTGACCCATATTTTCTGTTACTGCCCACATGTGAAAGGTGACACAGTCAGTTATCTGGAGCTATTTAGAAGTACTAAAAAGTCATTGTACTTTGATGGAAGATAGCAGAACGAGTCTTGCTAAGTGGTTGATGCTGATGACCTGTGCATAGTATGACCAAAAATGTGAAAAAACAAAATGAGAAAGGTTTGTTCAGATTTTAGCTCAATAAGGTCTTGATGTACTTCTTTTCTCTTTCCTTAGGTGGCAGTCTTGTTGCTTACACGCTTTGTCTCTCTTTACTGAGTCTGCAAAATTAAACTGACCCAAGTCTGCAGTGATGAGAAAAGAAGCACAACAGGGAACTAATTTACAAACAGAACACGTGTTACCTGGTAATTTCCTGACAAACATCCAGACATCTCCAAACATCAAGCAAGCAAAACACTGAAAACCTACTAAATCTTTTGACCATTATTGACCATTATGTTATTAGTTCATGTTTCCGCTGTTCCCTTTGAGAAAATCTTTCTTTAACAACCGCAACAACACTACAACAACAATCAGTTCCAAAGGTTATGTTATCCTTCCAGATTAATCAGATACTACAAGACCAAAAATTGATCTGAGATGTCTCATGCCAGTCGTTGTTGACATGCATCGTCCAGCAGCTCCTCCAGGTTCTCAAGATTCCACCCCCTCCATGTGTGAACACACTAAGAGCTCTGTGCCTCTGTGGAGAGGCATGCAGCCAAATGTCATTTTAAAAAGCCCTACTGCTGCACAAAATACAAAAGACTCAATCAATATAATTGAAGATTGGCGCATGAGACAAAGATAGAGGGTAGTTTTTCAGAATCTGCCATTTAGCAAAAACCATTACTCAGTTCCTCACACTACCTGGAATGTTATTGCTGGACAAATAACACATTTACACAATGTTTATTGTGCTAGGGTGCTGAATGGTGCCACTCTCTGACTGTTGCTCTTGAATGAAGCTGTAATTTCACAGTTAAGTCATTAATGGCAGCAACACCAGGGAGATTTTTGTAAAATAAAGCTGTGTGGTGTTTTCAAATCAGATCTAAGTATCAAAACACTTCAGGATGTTTCCTGCTGCCTTTATAGTGCTATCAAATCCTAGAAGGTCATTTAACGTTACAGTCACATGTTGGAGAGTGCCTTACTGACTCAGGGTTTAGTACTGCCTAAGGGCAGCTAGAGCTTCCTAACTGCAGTTAAAATCTTGTAGACTCTGTGTTCTGTCAGGTTTACAATAACCCACAATTCAATGAACATGAATCTATCTTTTAAGAGTGTTTATACTGCGAAAAATGACAGCAAATGAAAATATACTAAATATATTCAAATAGAATAAACCAGTAAAACCATTTAAAAACCATTTTTCTCCTACAAATTTCAAGCTCGAAATAGTTCCTTTTTAATGGCTGCTAAGATTAAGTTTTTAGGGGGCAGCAAAATTATCTCCCAGTAAGAACATTTTATATCTCAAAATATGTAAACGCCTCTAAAACAAGCTGCATAATTGAATATTGATTCATAATAAACTCGGAATAAGAAATAATATTTTTTTTACAGTGTATCAAGTTACATCTAGTAACATATGTCCATGTTTAAAACTAACAAAGCAGCATTACAGGCTATATGGGTAAAATAAGAATTATGATATAAGATGATTATCACATAACATGGTCATTTTATGACCTAATTCCCATTTATACTATAATGGAATGAGCGTTGTCACTGCAGACATCATGACTGAGACTGTATTAAGTAATTTTCTAGAACTGTCTCTCCTGGAGATTGGTATGGAGGAGTACTGTATTGAGTATAAGCAATGTTTAAAAATCCCTTTTCAAACTGTCACGGTGACATTTGTATAGATTTTTGTTAAAAAAAAATTATGTGCACTCAACAGGGTATATGTGTTTTGCATTGTTTTCAGTCACAGTGAAATGCTGCAATTTTTCATGTGACCACGTTGCATTATGTAATTATAGAAGTGTATATGAATGTGCATAATGAAGCATAGAATTAGAAATATGTCATGAAAAATAGCCAGTTAAATTTTCCCAAAGTGTATCCATACCATGAGTTTTTTCAACACATCAATCAGCCTTGTCTTCTAATCACTGCTGATCATCTGAATTGATGCATGCTGGGATGAACTAATCACAGTGAGGAATCACATGAAATAAAAAATATCACTCAACTCCTTCCAGTGGACCTCCAGTCCTTGATAAGAAAACCACCATTCTCTCTAGACAGAAGATTGTGATTTACAGGATTTTAGAGTAGAGTCAATCCTAAAATTTTACATAGCAGGTTCAGTGGATTGTTGATAAAATACAAACCCCATTTCCAGAAAAGTTGAGACACTTTCTAAAAATGCAATTAAAACAAAAAACTGTAATTTGTTAAATCGCTTGAACTTTGATTTAACTGATAAAAAATACAAAAAAAACATTTTCAGTATTTTCACTGACAAACCTAAGTGTATTTTAAATGTAAAAAACAAAAGAATGTGATGACTGCAACACACACAAAAAACTTGTTACAGGCAAAATGAGACTGAAAATGTTACACAAGTAAAACTGTTCTTTGCAAGCAAGGATGAGTCTTGGTTCACAAAAATTGTCAGTCACTTCAAAAACAATGTTTCTCAGCACAAGATTGAAAAGAATTTAGGTCTTTCACCATCTACAGTTCATAATATCATAGAGAGTCAGGGAAATCTCAGTGCGTAAAAGCCAATGGTGGAAACCGCTGCTGAATGTGTGTGACTATCGAGCTCTCAGGTGGCATTTTTTTTAGAAATCGTCATGCTACCATGATGGACATAGCCACATGGGCTCGGGAGTACTTCTGAAAATCATTATTACTTAACACAGTCCACTGCTGCATCAAGAAATGCAACCTAAAACTGTATCATGCAAAGAGGAGGCCATATAGTAATTTTGCACAGACACTGGCAAGTTCTCTGGGCCCGAAGTCATCTGAGATGGACTGAAAGGCACTGGAAACGTCTTCTGTGATCAGATGAGTGAACATTTCAGCTTGTGTCTGTTAAATAATGGATGTCGGTCCAGATGAAAAGACCATCCAGACTATTACCAACAGCATCTGTGATGGCAAGGGGTTGCATCAATGCCCATGGCATGGGTGAAATGCATACATGTGAAGGTACCATTAATGCAGAGGCTTATATTGGTATTTGGGAGAAACATATGCTGCCATCAAGACAACATCTTTTCCAAGGAACTTCATGTCTATTTCAGCAGGACAACGCCAGGCCTCGTTCTGCACAAGTTACAACAGTGTGGTTTGACAGGCCTGCCTACAGTCCAGATCTGTCTCTTATTGAAAATACAATGAAACTGAAACACCTGGTTTTAGACCACAATAATTTATTAGTATGGTGTAGGGCCTCCTTCTGCGGCCAA
>JAOVVH010000004.1:15950000-15961617 GCA_028566435.1 Scorpiodoras heckelii
ACACACACACACACACACACACACACACACACACACACACACACACACACACACACACACACACACACACAGATACTTTGTCTTTCTATACTTGTGAGGACTTTCCATTTACATAATTATTAATGCAGCTACTAATGTTGTGCCTAACCCTAACCCGAACCTTAACCCTATCCCTTGCCTCAATAATAAAAAGGCAATTTTTTAAATCTTTTATTAAAATTTTTTAAACAACAACAACAACAAAACACTTTCCTTATGGGGACCAGCAAAATGTCCCCACAAGTTCAAAATGATATTCAGATATTCCTATTCGTAACATGGTTCAAAACCTCTCTCTCTCACACACACACACACACACACACACACGCTATTTTGCTTTTTTATTACAAAATCAGCTTGCACATTTTTCAGGTGTTATCAAATTTGATGTGTTTTTTCACATACACACAAACTATCATTTAATAAACAGCTAAGGGAATAACAACTCTCCACATGTGTCAAGCATGGCAATCAATTAGCAGCAGAATTCTAGCAGATTTTCCATGTAGTACGTATCAGTTAAAACCAAACTCCTCGTGTCTCTGTGTGGGAGTGAGAGTGCAGTACACTTACCTTTTTCACACATGGCTCCTCCGTAGCTGGGTAAACACAGGCATACAAAAGAGTTGATCTCATCAATGCAGGTGCCTCCATTCTGACATGGACTTGACTGACATTCATCAATATCTAACAAAAAAATGAAAACAAAGAAAGCAAAGTTTCATATGAATGTACTGGATAAGAGAACAAAATTTGTTAAAGAAATACATTCTAAAAAATGGCCACCCTTTTTATTGCATTTTTAAAAAGTGTCCCAACTTTGATGGAAATGGGGTTTGTAATTCCTTCAATTAAGATTTTGGAGGATCTGTGGGGCATATGATAAACACCATTTTTTATAATTCAGTACCTAATCAGATACAAATATATATAAAGAAAAAACGAGAAATGCACTTGGAAAGCACAGAACTACACCAAGCCCAGTAGGTAAGTCGCATTATGATGGGGTGGCGCATGGGATCACACGTGAGGGATCACAAACTCAGTTCATTTTTGCCTGATCTTTCAAAAACAATATGTGGATCCATGCTGTGACTCAAATCCACTACAAAATTTAATGGCTTTTTCCATGGCCCATACTACACCCTATACTCTGTAGTCTTTCTGTAATCCTGCTGAAAGTCAGACAGACAGACAGACAAACTAAAAAAAAAACACTGAAACAAGACATCCTTGGAGAGATAAGCAAGAGCTAGTCCTAACATTAACCTCAGTGTGCAAAGGAATATTTCTTACCCTTCTTAGTGTTTTCACAATTGCTTGTCTGCTACACTTTTCTTGCTGAATTTAGACCAAAGCCAAAAATCAATTACAACACAGCTGGTATATGAGAGCCATTAGTCTATACAACATCTGAAGGTATCTCATAGGCTGTGAGGTAAAGCCAAAGGTGAAATCCCACTGGACCATCTCTTCCTCTTTTGCCTGGAGAATGGATCCCCTACTGCTTTTCCAATGAACTTTTTGCAGTTAAGATGAATGTGTTAGGATAATAGCAGCACTCCTCCATATTGACACACTGCAGCAGCAGGAGACTCAGCTGATTTGATGCAGTACAGGTATAACATGTCTAGACAATCCATGGATCAACGAGAAGAGATTATGCAGCCAATCTATAGTACATGTATTCTCTACCTAATCAAGGTAAACCATGCACAGAAAAAAGGGCAACATCCAGTCTTCCACCACATCCCATCTATATACAAGACATCTCCACATCTACCCTTTGTAATCACATGCCCTATTCTTAATAAGACATGAGTCGTATGAAACACATTATTCAGTTTTAGCATTTTTTCATGTCACATTACCAGTTAGGGTTCAGAAGTGTAGTCACATTAAAAAGAAAGATGAAGTGTAATGGAATTCATAGATTACAACCTCAAAACTACATTCTATGTCATTCTGTTTTTCTCGATGTATCTGAGATTTAAGAAATACAGTATAGCAAAGATCATACATCTTTACAGTTTACCAACATCACTCTGGAACTGCACAATAGAGCATTGTGTAACCACAGGCAGATGCAAACCGATCTAATAAGAGGTGGTGTAGATATTTGCCAGCATATTTAGATTGTTTATTAAAGTACATTGGCATACAAGGATGGTGTTTAATTTGCTTATTTCCCAATGCCCAAAACAGCTACAACCACACTACACCCATTTCTGACTATAGAGCTCAAGTGAAATAAAATGTATTAATAATAGATAGCACAGTCCAGTCATTGATACAAGATCCTACAAGATGCCAACTAACAATCTGACTGTAACATTAGCAGAAAAACAAATGGATGATTACAAACTCACTATCTTGTATCACCCAGGAGAGGACAAGGTCCCTTTTGAGCACAGTTCCACTGAAAGCTTCTCCCTCATGTTGTCTTAAGTTTTTTCCTTGCCACTGTCGCTTGTTGTTATCATTAGGGTACTACATCTACATCCAGATTTCTGTAAAACTGTTGTGTGACAATGTCTATTGTTAAGATCGCTATACAAATAATTGCAATTTTCATTTTTCAGGATATGATCACACATTCAACAGGATTCTCACTGCACTGTGGCAGTTAGAAGCTTCACAAGGTTTGGATTTTAATCGGAGCAAAAGAGCATGCTGCTGAAGTACAGCTCCCTCATTACCCTGCTTGGTTACATTAACAGCCTTAATGTAGTCACGCAAAACATTTTCAAATGCAACCGACAAATAAAGGTAATTTAGGTCGATATTTCATGTTGCCTGGGACCTGAGATGACACTTTAAACTCAGACTGTTTATAACTAAGCTGCACTCAAGCAATTATTCAAAAGCTGTGCAAAAATCAGTCTTTTTTATTCTTGCATGGCAGACATATGCTTATATTTTACAATTTAATGGTTAGGATAGCTATATGATGATTTCAGTTTGCATCCGTATGCTAGAAGGCAGCTCAGCCTCTGATTTTTGGTCATTAACCTATTTAAAATACACTTAGATGCCTGCATATGTGAAACAACTCTTTGAATGAAGCAGTCTGGATCAATCATATCTCCAGGAATTATATGGAACACAGGAAATTTTATTCTTTTTAATGAAACAGGAAAACCATGATTTAATCTTAGGAACAAATGGTAAGTAAGAGAGGACATTAAAAAGGGAATATTTCAAAGCCCAAAATTTTCACCAAATGTGCATGCTCACAGCTGTGAGATTAATCTGAGAATGATGCAACACAACCAGTGTTACCAAATTTTCTTCTGTAAGTAGCTTGCAGTGGGATTTTTCTTCACTACTCTTATAACTGGCAGCTTTTATGCAATGGTGAAAGAGGGAATAGATGAAAATAGTATAAAAGCCTAGGCTTTTTAAGTCAAGATCACTGCCACTCCAACCTTGCCAAAGAACATAAAAGCACAGCTTGGGGTATAACCCTTGTCACAGTGCATATGGTGTATATTTGTACATATGCTGTTAATAAATATGTATCTATATCTTTGAGCTGTACCTGGTATAAAACAGTGAACATTTTACACAATTCTAAACTGTCCCAATACTGCCAAGAACATGATAAGATAAAATATCAGGTAACTATAAATCAAGACTCCCCAGTAAATTCAGTGGACAGAATATTATGCATGCCTATGGAAATTTAAATCTCTATCTATCATCCTTCCAAACTCATGATGATCATCTTTACCCACTTCTTTACCACATGTGGCCAGGAAAATGCAACAACACTGTCACCAAGTTGCTGATGGCATTGCTGCTATGTGGATGACATTCCATCAGGATGAATTAGCTTGTGAGAACAAGACAGCCTGCCTGGTACACAACACAACATCTCCCAGAATGTAAAAAAAAAAACTGATTTTTTTTTCAGTTTTTGAAGAAAGTAGACAGACATGCTGTCTATTTATTTACTGACATGTGTTGTGGAAATAGCTCTTAGAATCTCACCTATTCTAGCTTATAATCACTACCATCCTAGTGATGAACCATTTGTGTGCATCAATTTTTCCAGTGCTATCCTCCAAATCTCCTCACATTTCACTAGATTCACTGACAGTTTCATGGTTTGGAATGGAAGCTACATCATATCAGACTGCAAAGCCCTGCAGAGGGTAATGAAATCAGCCCATCACATCACCGGGTCACTGCCCCCACTCAGCTCCAATGTCTATAAGAAATGCTGTAAGAGGATGGAACGCAGTATCATCAGTGACCCTGTGCACCCCAGCCCAGGCCTCTTCACGCTGCTGCCATCCGGCAAATAATACTGAAGCTTTCACTCAAGTACCAGCCAGCAAAAGGACAGTTCCTATCCCCAAGCCTTCAGTCATCTTAACCTGTCTGCACTGAGCTATTTGCTCTAATATTTAATGTCTATTTTCACTTTTTCATGTTTTATTACACTCAGTATAATGTGTATGCACTATATCTCACTCAGTATGGCTTATTTATTAATAATAAGTTAAACTTATATATAGCGCCTTTCACCCAAGGACGCTTTACAATCAAATAGAAATGGAAGATGAAGAGGAATCAAAGTGTTGAGAGAAGAGATAGATTTTTAGGAGAGTTTTAAACTTAAAGAGAAAGGTAGAGAAACATGTGTGTGTGTGTGTGTGTGTGGGATCTACCATCCATGGTAGACAGCTTGAACCTGGGGTCAACCAGAAGACCAGAATCCTTTGGCCTTAATCTACGTGCAGGAGTATGACAAGATTGGCTATGTAGAGAGGGCCCAGACCATGAAGAGGTTTGAAGGTGAATACCAGGATTTTGAACTGACTATGTCTATTGATGGGCAACCAGTGGAGTTCCTCAAGTACAGGTGAAATATGTTCATATTTTCTGGTATAAGTCAGAATTCTCACAGCAGTACTTTGAAGGAGTTGTAACATACAGAGAGTTTTGGAGGGAATCCCATAAAGTAGAGAATTGCAATAGTCTAGTCGCGAAGTAACAAAAGCATGAACCAAAATCTCAGCTTCCTTGCAGGGCAGTAGTGGACAAAGGTGTGCAATGTTGCGAAGTTGAAAGAGTGCAGACCTGGACAGGGATTTGATATAGGGCACAAAAGACAGGAGCAGATCAAATAGAACACCAAGACTGTGTACAGTGGCAGAGGAATCGACAGAGATATCATCAATGTGAAGGACTGAATTTGAAAGAGAGGAGAGAACCCATTTTGTGCCAATGAACATGAACTCAGACTTATGTGTGTTTAACAATAGAAAGTTTGCACGTAGCACCTTACCTTACCAACCTTATCTGTTACTGGTTAATAGTTAGCAATATTCCATGTAATATAGTATCCTGGAGGAGAACTCTTAATTTCAAGACAAGGATATAAAATTAAAGTGAGCTTTTGACTTATGAGTTTGAAGAAAACAATCTATAATTTCTAGAAGAATAGATTAATTAAGGAAAACTGTTGAGGATGCACAGCCCATCACGTTCACATTACTTCTCCAGCATTACTACAAGCTGTTCCAAATAAGGGTGGAAAGAAAATGAGTAAGACATCAAGCGTCCTGTCATACAGAGGTAGAAGCACCTCTGTGTGCATGACTAGAAAACCAAGTGTCCTTTACATCAGCTGTAAGTAGCAACAGCCACAGACACATTGGGCCAATGATTGTGTTGAAAACATCTGTAGTACGCTCTGCACAAGAGACAAATGTGTATGCAGCCTTGGCCACTGCACTACATCCCACAGAGAAGCAGCCTGAT
Organism: Scorpiodoras heckelii; assembly: GCA_028566435.1. Taxonomy (NCBI): domain Eukaryota; kingdom Metazoa; phylum Chordata; class Actinopteri; order Siluriformes; family Doradidae; genus Scorpiodoras; species Scorpiodoras heckelii. The sequence continues at coordinate 15,955,812 of JAOVVH010000004.1, forward strand.
ATCAACTTTCCAGGCAAGGACACATTTCTCAGTACCTCATGCAGGTTTTGGGCCCTCAAGTTGGGTCTTTCATTTCGCACTCTTCAGATTTATCCTTTCAATTTCACTGTCTGGCAAGGCATTTGTAAACAAGCAGCCATATAAAATGTAAGAAGCCCCCCATCTCTAATAAATAAGACTTCAAGTGCAATCAACAATTTCACCGACATAGCTCCATGTGTGATTTCTTCTGGGTTTGGTGTCCACTTAGTAGGATCTAATAAAGCGCTAAAAATTTGAGAGGAAAAAAATAATCAGTATGATCTTTGAAAGAACACAGAAAACTCCTTGGGATTACATTTTATCAGCCAGTGCTGCTGGATTCAAGTGCTGATGATTAAAAATGTAAAGGCTCCTGACAGAGGCAGGCAGAACTCACTTGCTATGCAGTATCTGTCTGCAATCTTCGCTTGGCTCTCGTATCATCATTGAAAGCTATCAAAGGGCAGCTCTTCTTGTCCTTCTTATAACACAGGTAACAGTGTCAACATCATGACCTGATGATGATTTGGCATTCACCGATTCACAAAAGGTTTTCTCAGAACAAAAAATACCCTCTTTTGCTCCCCTTTAAAGAAGAATAGGACAGCAAAACATATTCGCTTTTCTCTGAACATTTATATTCTGTTCCAAAAGTTTTTGAAGTGGCCTCAGAACCTGTGCTGAAAACGTAAACTTTTTGTGTATACTTTGGATTTTCAACATTTCTCATGCATTTGTAGAACTGCACAGACAGTGTGCAATAATGAAGAGTCACAGAATGCTATAAACATACTAATAATCTGGCTCAGGACAGAATCATTTGTCAGCAGTGATTGTGTCCTGGAAATGCACTGAATCCTGACACAGAATTTCTATTATTTAGCATTTATTATTTTGCTTTGAAAGATAAATTGGTGTCTTTCAGGATGGCCTGTGTGTCCTGTTGATGCTGATTGCCTTCAATGTAATTGCCCTGGCAAACTGAGAATAGGTTTTTCAATGAAAATGGCTGTGAATTGTAGCTGGTTCCGGACTATAAGAGGGAGGGAGGGACGTGTGAGGGAGGCGACAAGCAGTAGGCACTGATTCGTCTCATGTTGAGTCTTGCTCAGAACAAATTCTGGTAAATGTAGCTATGCAATTAATGTTCCTCAGTAAACAAGGCACTTAGAATAACTATTGCTCCCACGTACTGACAAAAACAATCATAAACAAATTGATTCTCCACAAACCTTCCTGCCGCTCTCTCATATTGATTCTTTTTTCTTTTTAACGACACCAGTAAGCTCAGGCGGCTGTAACATGGAGCATTAAGGACTCTTTTTAGAGAACTAAATGACAACATTTGTTGGGTCTTGTTTAATTTAACAAGGCCTAGGAAATGGCAGCAAGAGAATTCTCACATCATACTGGGTGGGCAAAGGGCAGGCCTGAAGCTTGGACCTAAAACGAGAAGTGCCACGTTAGCTCCACAGATCTGCACCCCTATGAAAGAGACAAAAATTGTACAACCACAAATCAATATATTACAGTGCTTAAGAAAACTGAGATACTGTCATAGATTGATACTCTTGAATCACAAAGGTTTAATCAACAGAAGCCATTCGGTTACCTGCAGAGATTTATGTAGTGGAGTGATACCAAACTAGAGGCCATAATGTGATGCAGTGTATCCCACCTTTAATAAGATCATCAGAGGTGATCACTACTGTTTTCTGCTTTTAGGTTCATTGCATATTACAGCTAAGTGGAGTGTACTGTGTGATTAATAATTTTTGCAGTTGATTACTGTGACAACCTGACTCACTGAGTGATCAAATAAAAAGTGCTGAAAAGTGACAGTTTTTGTTTGTCAAATAAAATACCCCTCATGTTGAGTCCTCCCAACCTGTCTTGTGAGCTCCTTCCTTTTGTTACACACACATATTCTCAATACTGTGGATTAACTTTTTTTTTCTTTTGCATGTGTATAACACATCTCTGAATATTGCAACAGATGCAATTATTCACACCAGTCCAACAGGAAAAGCATGCAGTTGTTGTTCAGGTAGTGTGAGATTTACAAACTCTGCATATACATGACAGAGTTAAATAACCTCTATGTCCCCATTTGCTTACAGAAAGCCATTTTATCAGGAAAATATCCCCGTGTATTTTCTTACTAGATTGTCTGCTAAACTGGCCACACACACCACCACAAATACAGATGCTTAAAACTTCTAGCATTACTGCTTCTCTTAGTAAAACATGGTCCTACAATGAATGTGATTCTGGCTATATAGCTACTATTACTGTTTTTAGCTATACTCATCTTTATAGATATCACTGTATCATACACTGTGTGAAATCACATAGGCAAATTTATTTGAGATTGCTTAACAGCTCAGTATATGATGATTCGTGAATGCAACTGGTTAATTTAATGCTAATCTGGTAGCTTCAAGCTTTTCTGCCTGTTTAGCAACATAAGCTTTTAAGCTCCAGTCCAAAAACTAATGAAGCAAACAAGTGAGTTTAATTCAATAGTTCAAACTATTTTGTTAACATGTAGACACATTAGAAAAAGTAGTGTAACCTCAGGACTGTGAATTAGGATTTCTCACAGTTGGTCCAGCAGTCATGCTGTTATGTTGCCCTTCATACAAGGAGCATGCTGGACAGTGCCAAGACATCATTGGCTTCACTCAGAGAGAGCAGCTCATGAGGTTAGAGCAGCCATAGCTCTGGGTTTAAGCCAGACAAGGACGGGATGCTGTTGACAGGGCTTGTGCAACAACTCAGGGAGCGTTGCAGAGCCTAATGAACAGACGTGTCACAACATCTCAGACTGTTGCTTCTCTGATCTGACAGGGGCTCTGCTCTCTGTGTGGTGGGGTGAGGTCAAGCTTGCTGTCTTTCTTCGCTGTCTTCAACAGCATGTGCATGTTTAAATGTGTGAAAAGAGGGGTCGACAGTGATAAACATATCTGGGGGGTGAGGAGTTTGGGAGCTGACAGAGACTGATACAAACATAGCATGCCATAAGAGATTTGAGGTGATTTAAGAATCTATGTTGAAAACAAACAGAACAAATATGAAAGTAAACAGGAAACAAGAAAACACTTTTGGTCTTGACAATTTAATTTGAATAAACCTCACTCCTTGGTGTAGGGATTATAAAACTGAAGCATCTTATCCTTTAAAACCTAGGCTATTTATCTAGTCTGTTGTACGAGACAGTAAAGAACAATCATTCTCATGGTTATTTAGTGAAGAGAATAATACAGCTTAGAAGATATCATGCCTCAGCCATAGAGCACTAATCACTGACTGGGATCATTTGAGGTGTGCTTAAAATGAACACATTAGTGGGCCTGTAATGTAGAGCAGATATGTGAGGAGTCTGGAGAAGGTACAGCTTCATTGCTTTTTCTACTGCTCCTATTATTAACAACATAATTACAAAAAGTCTAACTTTTTAAATTTCTACTTAATTCAATTATGATTTCAGCAAAATAATGCAGAACAAGAGCCATTATAAAATGAGCTTAGTACGTATCGTTAAAGTGCAGATTAAGGCATTCCTCAATGCCTCAGAATATTACCATAACCCAGTGCATGTTGACATTCCTTTTGCTTTTTTCCTTCACTCACCATGAAACGAGTGGTTGAGGTTTTCTGCAGGAAGCTACAGACATCAGCACAATTCATACATCATCTGATGGCTTTTTTTTTTGTCAAGATAAGGGAATTCCTATTTTATCATTTCCAGGGCTCATCTTCAAGACAACACAACCACCTGGTATGCTGATAAAGACTTTGTGAAAATTCTTTTTGTCCCTACATATATAATGTGTGTCGCAGCTTGAGTTTATGTTTCATTTATGGTTTGTTTTATTTACTCTCCAGAGATAATGGAATGCCAGCATCATCAGAGCTCATGTGCCACATCAGGAGAATCAGAAAAACACAAGTTCCAACAGTTCCAAGGAGCCTTGTCCTTATTGCTCTGGGGAACTGGAGCAGTTCTTGACAGTTCTTCTGCATAAAAAGTGGCAGCCTCATCTGTCTGTATTTGAAAATGTCAAGCAGTGCTTCTGATCAAACTATAGTTTAATATGTCTAATGACATCAAGGCACAGTGGTGCAGTGGGTAAGGTTAACAACCCCCAGCTCCAAAGTCCCTGGTATGATCCTGAGCTCAGGTTACTCTTTCTGTCTAGTTTTGCAAGTTCAACAGATACCATGGGGGTTTTCTCTGGGTTCTCCAGTTAACTCTCACCTCCCAAAAACATGCTGGTAGGTGGATCAACTCTGCTACATTGCCCCTAGGTGTGCATGTGTGTGCATTGAGCCCTGTAATGTAGTAGAGCCCTGTAGTCCCATGATGTACTATTTCATCTCATGCCCAGGTTTTTCAGGATAGGCTCTGAATCCAAAGAGACCCAGACCAGAATAAAGCAATTAGTGAAGAGAAAAAAATGAAAGAATGACAGCATCAAAATGAAGGTAGAAACAAAAACAAATACAAAAATCAAAGACCCGAAGGAAAGGAAGCAACAAGAGAAACAGTAGTGAAAACTAAAAAAAATAAACCTGTTAAGAGACAAGCACTTGATTATAGTCTACCCAGCTGAAAGTTTTGAAGTGCTACACTATCAGTGTAGATAGATACACTATATTACAAAACGTATTCACTCACCCATCCAAATCATTGAATTCAGGTGTTCCAGTCACTTCCATGGCCACAGGTGTATAAAATGTGAATTCCAGCATGGTACTGTGATAGGATGCCACCTGTGCAACAAGTCCAGTCATGAAATTTACTCACTACTAACTATTCCACAGTCAACTGTCACTGGTATTATTACAAAGTGTAAGCAATTGGAAACGAAAGCAACTCAGTGTGATTTAACTGCCTGATCTTCTTCCTCATTTTCATAATCATCATCATCATCATCATCATCATCCTTATCATTGTCATCATCATCCTCATCATCATCATAATCATCATCATCATCATCATCCCCTGACTGGTCTGAAATGTTCCTATGATATGACATGATATGAAACAAATCTTTCAGTTTAATCTGCATACATTTCCATGAAGGAAAATAGCCTATCACTATATATCTCACCTAAAATAACCTTACCTCCTACACTATCAACCTCTCGACTGAGGACAGGGCTGGTGCTTTCTGTCATTTTTTTAAAGAAAGAATTTCTATGCACCTTGACCTGGAGATAACACACAAAATATTTCAGCTCACTGCCTTGAGCTTCACAGAGCCCTCCTTTACCAATATTAAATAGGATGCTGTGCTATCACGAGTTATGACTAACTAGCGAGCCAGAGGGCCAAACAACCGGATTCACTTATGGTTACTAACTTTAGCTGTTACTATAGTGCAAATATAGACAAAGCAAACTATGCCTAAACTTCTCAAAGGCAAAGCAAACTATGCCTAAATTTCTTAAATGCAATTGCATGTACACTGATGCTCTACTAACCACTTCAGCAACACACTATTAAGCTGCAGCGTACATCTTCTTTGGCATTTATGCACAACACAGTGCCACATGTTCATGCGCATTTATAGCTGCTGATGGGAGCCGATTTCATCCTGCAACTTTTGGAAGAAACCACATCTACATACACAATATTGCCAATTACCCACTTACCCATACAAATAAATTAATTCAGGTGTTGCAATTACTTCCATGGACACAAGTGTATAAAATCAAGCACCTAGGCATGCAGACTGCTTCTACAAACATTTGTGAAAGAATGGGTCGCTCTCAGGAG
>JAOVVH010000004.1:15974841-15985233 GCA_028566435.1 Scorpiodoras heckelii
AATATACTGTATATACACGCAGTAACTTCCCTTATCTTTGTCTTTTTAATGTTTTCATGTTGCTTTTAACATCGCAGTTGTGCATAAAGTTTATCAATATCCTTTGCTATTGCAGAATTTGCCTTAATTCTTCCTTCCATTTTGATGTTTTCTTATAATATTATACATCTTATAATAATTTAACACAATCAGTGTAGCTCTATGGAAGTCGTTGCTATAGGTTTCTGTACAAAGCCCTTCCCAAAACACAAAGCTGAAATAAAAAACATGACCTTCTTAGACAGGCAGACCTTTGTTGCCATTTGATGTTGTGTATTCAATATCAAAGGTCATGAGGTTGGGTATAACCCTCAAAACTAAGATATAGCCTTCCAGAGTAGGTAATACAGGCAGGTAATACAGAACTTTATTCATCCCAGAGTAAATTACTGAAATCCTTTCATGAAATCCTTCTTTCTAGAAGTTGGATTCAAACCCTTTAGCATCTTAAACTGCTCGGTCATCCTGACACTAAGCCCATGTATGCTTTATCCATCTGGCATTACTGGGGATGGCGGCAGGGAGTCCAAGCACATGACTTTTAGCACAGTGACAGATTGGCATGAATTTGTTGTCGGCACCCTGCTTATCATGATGGATGCTCTCCGGGGAAGGACAATGTGATCCAGCTCTTCCCACTTCACTGATGTGCTCAGCTCTCATAAATTATCCACTCATTGCCTTGTGATGCCACACACTGCTGTCTGTTTTTATTCTGCAATTCTGAAGTATTACCATGTGTTATAACTCTATGAAATTCCTGATATATGTGTTTTTGGGGGTCAGCAATAAATGAGAAATTTAACTAATTAATTCTTGTAATTAGAATTATAATAGGAGTAAACTTTATAAGGATGGTGGCCTAACAGATGTTTCTCTCATTTTCTCTTGCTTGTTTTGGAAAATTGATTAAGTACTGTTTCATAATCTATTTGCAGCACAGACTACAAACCCCATTTCCAGAAAAGTTGGTACACTTTCTAAAAATACAAAAACACCTGAAATCTGTAATTTGTTAATTCACTTGAGCCTTTGACAAAGAGACAAAAGGACAAAGAAAAGATTTTAAATGTTTTCACAGATGAACCTAATTTTTTTTGTGAAATAGAAACAAATTTGATGCCTGCAACACACTCAAAAAAAGTTGGTACAGAGTCATGTTTACTGCTGGGTCACGTCACTTTTTCTTTTAATTGTACTTTTGAATTGTTTGGGAATTGATGGTACTAAATGTTGCAGTTTTGAAAGCAGAATCTGAGCCCATTCTTGCTCTGTACAAGACTTGAGCTGCTCAGGAGTCTGTGGTCACTGCTGTCTGATTCTCCACTTCATGATGCACCGCACATTTTTAATAGGAGACACATCTGGACTGCAGGTAGACCTGTCAAGCACACGCACTATATGTCTACAAAGCCATGCTTTTGTAACTCATGCAGAATGAGGCCTCTTGAAACAGACAACTGCCTCTGGCCCAGCTTTTTTGGAGTGTGTTGCAAGCATCACATTCTATTGTTTTTTTATCTTTAGAAAATACAATTAAGTTATCAGCTAAATAAAAGTTCAAGTGATTTAACAAATTACAGTTTTTAGTTTTTATTGCATTTTTAGAAAGTGTCCCAAATTCTCTGGAAATGGGGTTTGTACATCACACACTGCATTATAACTTTGCACTTATGTAATGATATACAGCCAGAAGGATAAATCCCAGCATAAACCTGAAGGAACAGCACGTGGAATCTTGCCACAAACTAAGCCATTCAGGCTTTAGAGAGTCAGTAGAGAGTTTATTTTCCTGCAAGAATGCACTCTGTCCTGCTCTTTAAAAAAAAAAGGTAAACTATAAAACTATGAAAAACAAAACACAGCAAAAAAACAGAGAGCGTTTCATGATTAAGCAAATGGATTTGTAACATTTATAAAAGAAACTAAAATGCAATCATAAACAAAAATGAAAAGAGCTCCCAGAGCTCAGGCTGCTAGAACATGAACGACCTTGTATTACTCCTTATGAGCTTTGGACCCATTTAATAGTTTCTCTCTGTGCAGTGTCCAAACTTTGGCTGTGACATATAGAAGCCTGAGTGCTAATGTCTAACACTGTGTCCTATCATTAGTTGGCACTGCCGGCAGGGGTGACTGACAGTACAGTAATGGACTGGGTGGACAGCGGGAGTGTGATGAAGACAGGAGTTAGACCAAGCATCAACATGCTCACACTAGAAATACCAATATAGAAAAATTACACAATCAGTACACTCCAATTTGGTGGGCATTAATAATGTGTAACTGTGCTGGTGTAAAATATCAGTTGATGAATTCATTCACCACTTTATTAGGATGTAGCAATCACAGCCATGCCAGTATTCAGTATAGGTAAGTACTGTATATGATTGCGAGTACAGTATTGGTTTTATAGAGCAGTTCTTTAAACAAATAATTAATATGGAGTAAGTGACATTTCAGAAACAGTTTGGCCAAATGTTTTCTTTATTTTTGCTCAACTAGTAGAAATATGTCCCAAATAAGCCATACTCACTTTGTTGGCCAAATCTCTCACATTGATTTGTACATTCACATTAAAGTATCATTTGCCATGTCTGTTGATGATATCGCTAACACTACTGTATTAACTGTTTCAAAGTAGGAAGGTTAAATTTACGTGGTGAACAGAGACAAGTGGAGTGATACACACACTGGAGTGATTTCACGCTGTGAAAGGTTCCTGTGTGGTTCTAATAAATATAAGCACTCTTGGAATGCTGTGCAACCAATCAAATTAGTGGACCAGAACTAACTGTTGTATAAACACCAATTTGACTTTAAATAGTCTGGAAGATTACAGAAACTGATGTTCTTCACTGAAGGCCAGTCAGTTGTTTGCACAATTCTGTTTAAACTCTAGAGACTGCTGTGAAAGTCCAAAATCCACTAAACTCCTTAAACTTTTGGAAAGCAGGCACCATGAAGTTGTTTAATTGGTTGCTCCAGAATTTGGCATGGATCACACCCACTTTGTCTGCAGTGTTACATTCTTTCATTCATTATTTAAGCTCGCTTATCCTACTACTGGGATACGGGAGTGCTGGAGCCTTGGGCGGAAGGCAGAGAAACACCCTGAACAGGTCACCAGTCCATTGCAGGACAGACACAGCCACACAAACCCTAGGAGAAATTTTGTATCTCCAATTCACGTGGCTGTGGGAGGAAACTGGAGCTCCTGGAGGAAACCCGTGCAAACACACGGATTACATGCAAACTCTGTTTAGAAAGGACCCTTGGCTGTCTGACCCAGGAACGGATTCCAAGGCCTCCTTGTGCGGAGGCAACAGCGTTACCCACTGCACCATGCTTTAGTGTTTCAGTATTGTCTTTTGACCTAATTTCTCTTAAATTAAATAAAATTCTGTTTTATCTTTATAAAAAAAAAAACTTTCGCAAGGCATTCAACTGAGGAAAAAAGCATACAGGAGCTTGGAAAGGATTGACCCGATTTTGTTTGTTATAAAAGGGCATTAAATAAGTCTTAATAGCCATTAAATTAATTTAGAAAAAATTAAGGTTTTGGCATTAACAAGTCTTATATTTGATGCACTGTATTAACCTATTCCCAGTGAGTTTTCAAAATATACATTCCACTTGGTAATGTGATTGATTTCATATGCTGTTGATGCTTTAAATGGGTTAAATATTGCTTTTGTATTATTATTATTATTATTATTATTATTATTATTATTATTATTATTATTATTTAACAAAACACATGATAAAAACCCACATTAAACTCAAATTCATTGATTGGTGGTACCTTATTTCATGCTTCATCAGCTGAATTTTCCATTTTTAGTTAAGCAGTGGTGATTCCAGCCACCATTGATTCCTTATTTTGTTTACTGTAAATCAATGAATGGTAAAGGTTCCCCACTAAGCAAGGTTCAAGTTTTAGTTCATTTAGAAGTAGTTCTACCCAACACTGAAACGGTTCTCTAAAAGCTTACATTTTGTTTCTTACAAAACTCAGAACTGCTTTAGGGCTGATGTGGTAAAATGTGCATATGTTAGTCTTATGTGATATTGATCAATCAATCTTAAGCCATAGTGAATCATACTGATTCACTCACAAAGTCAATCGTCACAGCCAAAGGTGTCTAGGCATTTATTTTTAAAATGTTCTTTGGGGGAAGAGAATATCATTATAAGAGAAATTTAACAGATGATCACCCAGCTAGTGACACGGAGATGCCCTAAGGACTTTAGTGAAATAAGCACCAACTGCTTTTATGGAAGTAGCAATGATATTCCCTCAAAAGGCAGCTGGCAAATTTGTATTCTAAGAGCAGGGCGTAGCCATGCTGAAGGTTCTCACTGCCTAGTTTAATGAGTCTTTCCCAGACCTGATCACACACTCCTTCACTCACAAACTCATTCCTCTCACAGAGCATGACCACACTGGCAGAGTTCAAGGGCTTCTATCACTGTTATGATGAAATAGACTCTTCATTGCCTACTTGAGTGTTTTTTTTCCCCAAAAAGCCTGTCAAATGGATAATTCTGGGCAGATTGCTCTCAACATTAAGCAGGGCTTGGTGCAAGCTGCAGAGGAATAAGACATTGATTCAATTTTCAAACAATTAGTCATGACTTACTGCTTACAAAAGTGATTGGGTTTGGTTCTCTAAGCACTGGATGATGTGTAAAATAAACACATAATCAATATTCCATTAATTAAAACACAAACTAGCTCACTGTATGGCATGAAATTAAATTAAACATGATTTAACCATGGACCACCTTTCAGACACAGATTAGTTGTTAATGAAGTGACAAGATATATATGTTTAAGGATAGAAAATTGAAAAAACAGAGGTAATAAAAAAGGAAAAAATAGAGAGAATGTAGCAGAAATAGGAATCTGTAACAATAGGGTTTTCTGCTTCATGCCTTTGGTTTATGATTAAATCCACAGTGCTCTTAAAATAACCCCGCTTCACCAATTACGCTGTCTTCCTCCTTGTCTTCTTCTCTAAATCTGACTTCAACTGACAGCAAAAAACAATTATTCAGTGTATCGCCCATCACTGAGTGCAACTTCCAGCAACACATTCATCCTGCTGCATCGCATTAATCTCAACATTCCCCATCTACTCAACAAATGCGTATGTGGTTGTGGTTTAGGACTCTGGGGATGTGACATTACTTAATGATCAAACTGTTACACACAGGTGAACCCCCGAAAAAGCTCTTCTGCAGACAGATCCCATTTCTCCTCTCAGCCTGATTGGCTTTCTAGTCTAAGTGTGAGTGCTCATCACATATGATGCAGTGCATCATATTCTGTACCATACTTCTGCATCACTGCCCAGGAGGACATGATTAAGCAAAAGGAAAGAATAACATACATGGGCACTGAGAAGTTGACACTTCTTGATTACTCCTGGAATAAGATGACTCTCTAGAGGACTTGCAGCATTCTAGCAGAGATGCACCAATCTGACCGTGGATATTCGTATCAAACTGATATTGGAAACAATATTCTGACCTTTGATATCAACAGTTGAGGTCAAATGTTTACATACACCTAATCTAAAGATATTCACTTTAGGTTTTCTACAACACCACACATTTCTTGTTATCATACTTTTTTTTGGCAAGTCAATTAGGGCATGCACTTTGTTTACATCAGAGGTAATTTCACAACTATCAATTACTGACAAATTTATTGCAGGTTTAGTTCACTATATCAGAATACCAGTAGCTCAAAAGTTTATATACACCAATTTGATTGTCATTATACCATCTGGAAGATCCCAGAAATTGATACCATGACTTTAGAAGATTCTGATTGGCCAATTATTTGGGAAAACACATGTGGCTTACTTTTAGAGACAGTGCCTTTCTGTCTTTGACAGCATAGGAAATGCCAAGTAACTCAGTCAATTTTGCAGATTCTATGTAGTCTATGTTTTTGTATCTGCATACAGTTGGTTGTACAGTTACTTATGGTACCTTCAGTTGTTTGGAAATCACTCCTAAGGAGGAAAAACAACAGAAATCCAAAATTTGATAAAAGGCAGCTTAAAGACAACAAAATGAAAGTGGCCATTACAAAGCTCTGAATCCCACAGGACTGAACTGAAAAAGTGTGTTGAAGTAAAGAGCCCCACAAACCTGACTAGGTTACACCAGTTGTCCACCTGTCTGGAGGAATAGAAGAAAAAACAATTTCAAGCACTGCAAGAAACTTGTCAAAGGCTGCAACCAGTGTGTGATTCAAGTTCAAGTAATTAAAAAGGAAATGCCACCAAACGCTAGCAAACTTTGTATGAAACCTTGTGACCCACTGAGAATCTTATATAGTAAACAAAAACTGAAATAAATCTAACTGATTTTACACAGGAAATGTACAGTGACATAATTTGTATAGATTTGTGAGTCTTTAGTCTGTGTAAACCTTTGGCCTCAACTGAATATTGTATCTGAGTGCAAATAACATCAGTCTATCACTGATTTTACTAATTATTAAACGTGATGCACTGACATTATCTTTGATTCTTGATGGCTGCCACAATCTGGCAGACATATTATAAGGTTTCATAAGTGAGAAGAATTTAATTAATTGTTATCTTAAAGTTCATTATCTCCACCATGTGAAAGATTTCCTTTAATATACTGCAGAAATTTTACTATTATCTCATAACACTATGCTCAGACATTTTCAGAACTGAACTCACTTCAAAGCACAGCAAGGGGTGCATAGACAGTGCTAGTGAAGAAAATTGGTGATAATTATGGATAATTTCTACAAGACTGAATGTAGATGAAAATAACTGTCTGCACATAAAAAGTACAGCTCCAAGTTATACACGTATACTTTATTCTTGAACATTTAATAGTGTATTATTCCAATGAAGGTTGATGGAGATAAAAAAGAAAATAATAAAAAATTTGCTGTGCTGCCTGTTCATCTTTGTGTCATCTGAGCTGTGAAGCAGCTCAAAATGAGTCTTTCTAAAGCCAAAATTCACAGCATACTCTACAACAACAACAACAACAAACAGAAATTTGGAACACAATATGTCTTTACAAGTGCATTTATATTACATGTATTTAAATTGCTGAAAGAAATTATCCCTAAAACACACTCTTGTTAAATTCTCTGGAACAGGGTTATTGACTCATGCTTGCTATGCACTTACATAAATTTTTATAATTATAACTTTAACATTTATAACCTTGTCATAAAACAGCACTAAAATTGTGCGATATAAGACTTCTCATCCACGCTGAGTGGTATGCCACAGCGTTCATATCTCCACATATGCCATTGTAGCTGAAGGCCAAAAATGTTAGCGGCTCTTATCCAGACCTTTTGCCATCGTTACCATCTGAAGAGCCTTTGACAGTCTGGTTAATGGAAGATGCTCCATATTGCAGGTCCTGGTGCTGCTCTAAGCATGGCAAAAATCTACCCTGCCTGTCTGTTCACCTCATCCCTCTCTTCCACTCATCCCTTCAGCTCCATCTTCCGCTGAGTGAAAGCCTCCCGTGTGCTCTGAGTGCTTCACCCTCTGGCTAGTAATTACAAGAAAATAGTGTCTTAAGTGGGTTCAGGTCTAGAGAGTGCTGTGAAAGGCCGTCTGTCTTGTCTGAACATGCATTGTAACACAGTTGCTCTGCCGAATCATAACAGAGTGAGCTGACTTCAGATCAAGTGTACTTGTATTAACACATGGTAGTAACAATAGAATGTAAATTCAAAGATGCTTTAGAAGCTGTGTAAACACAAACAGAGTATTATAAATGAGAAAAGGGAGGCAAAGACAAACAGCAGGAAATGCTAGGACCACAGAGGAATCACAGGCCCCATTCACACCTGACATTAACATGCATCCTGGGCGATCAGATCACAAACGATCACCATTAAGTACAGGCGTCAAACAGTGTCAAAAGAGTCTTGAAGACACATTGAGATCTGATTGCTCAAAGCACATTCGGTGGTGGTGTGGGACACGTATGGCCACATTCTTTCAGCAGTGTGTACGCAATGTGTCCTGGGCCACACTGAAAGACCTCCTACTCAAATGACGTCCTCTGCATATGTGGAAGTAGCAGACAATGACATCATATTAATGTGCTGTATTGTTTTGATTTTTTTACTCTTCATTTAATTTCTGACAGAATAGGCACAAGTGCATACCTGCCTCTCTCCACTTAAAAATAACAATGCATTTGGTCTTTGTAAATGGAATTGATGTACTTGTTCATTTGCATACAGAGCAGAGAAGTGAGATGAGATCACTAAAGTCTAGTGCTGTCAAATAATTTTTTTTAAAATCGCGATTAAATCTTTAACGCGTTAAAAAAATTAACGCAGATTAAAGATTTGTTAAATTACGTAAACCAGCGGTCCCGCAGTAAACACATATTTGACCATTATATTATTTGTTTTAGGCTGCATTCCAATCGCAAGTGATCCTGAGGTGTATACTTGCTCACTACACATTGCCCAGGGTACAGAATCCCAAGGGCACTTCATAGGGAACTTGGTCACTAAAACGGGTCTATTTGAAACGCCCTGCAACGTCATCAACAGCGGACAGCTGATTGGTTGTGTGCTACAAGACAGCACTCAGCTGTATTTAACATGATAAACAACGCTGTTCAAACTTTTGAAATAAATGTGATGAAACGTCTATGAACTGTGGGTGATGTATTTTAACTTTTTAATGCATGTTTCGGTTGCAACAAGTCGGTTTACTCTAATTGGTGAATAGTTGCCTTTAATTAAACTCCAACTCTAATCAGTACATAAGATGAATGAAAGACAAAAACTATTTTTTATTTGAAAAAAATTAAAATACATCAATCATCTTTAATATTTCACTTTTATCAAATAAAGTCAAGTGAATAATGAGGCAAGATTCACCAGTTGTTTCTCTTAAAATAGACCAGTGATGAACGGCAACAACATTTTCAATGCACTATGATGCTGACCTGCATGTTCAACACAAATCATAATGTGCGTTAAAACTGTGATTAATGCAATTTAAAAAATTTATTGCGTGACAGCACTACTAAAGACACATGTGGAGATGCATTCTAATGGCAGGTGTGAGCTGTTCACTTGTGACCCGGTCACACAGGATGCGTGTTAATGCCAGGTGTGAATGCGGCCTAGGAGCAAGCTGCAAATTACTGGCACAAATAAACCAAATTCACAAACTATAAAGTAAACTGGGGAGTATAAGTGTGTGTCTTAATGAGTCCATGATCAAGGAACAGGTGCAGGCGATAATGAGCCAGGGCTGTGGGGGCAGAGTTGGAGCCAATGTGAAGTCTCCTAAGACAGACTTCCTGACAGCCTTACAACATATACTCACCATCCACTTTATTAGGAACACCTCTATACCTGCATATTCATGCAGCCAATCACGTGGCAGCAGCACAATACAAAGAGCTGTAGTTAATCAAACTGAACTGAAAGTGTGATCACTGTGACTTAATTGTGGCATGGTTGTTGGTGACAGATGGGCTAGTTTGAGTATTTTAGAAACTGTTGATGGATTTTCACACAAAACAGTCTCTGAAGTTTACCCAGAATGGTGTGAAAAACAAAAAAAACCCCAGTGAGTGACAGTTCTGTGGATGGAAATGCCTTGTTGATAAGAGAGGTCAGAGGCCAGATTGATTTGAGCTTTCAGGAAGGATATAATAACTCATATAATCACTATAAAACCTGTGGTGAAATGAACTTGGGGTGGATGGGCTACAACAGCAGAAGACCACATTGGGTTCCAGTCCTGTCAGCCAGGAACAGGAATCTGAGGTTATAATGGGCACAGACTTATCCAAACTGGATAGCTGAAGATTAGAGAAAAAAAAACAGTCTTCAGTTTTGGTAAGTCTCTGACCATGATGGCCATAAATATATCAGTGTGGACTGAATATAAAGCTGGTTTTACAGTGTGTGACATTCTTATACAGTTATCACTCTGCACAATATGATGGGAATAGGATTATTTCCTGAATCTATAGTGTTCTATAAGTGTGCTATAACACGATTTTAGATTATACAATAAAGATCCTCTAATGATAGACCTGTGATTATAGAAAATGGAAGGGAAGGAGTCTGTGTATGTGTTATGTAGATCCCTTGCCTTTGTCGTCTCCGTCGCTCATTAAACTGATGTAACATAAAAAATATAGCAACCCAAAAAGACCTCCAACTTCTTCGTTGTTACGTCCGTCTCCGCTAAAGGGCGCCTTGAGCGCTCTCAATCCAGGACTACGTGCCTCAGGGCACGCAGCCTAAATGGGAACACCTGCCGCTGATTGGGTCAATTACTCCGTTGTGTA
>JAOVVH010000004.1:15993087-16022679 GCA_028566435.1 Scorpiodoras heckelii
ATATATGGAGATTACCATGCTGTGGGCACTGATGCACTCCCACACCATCACAGATACTGTTTTTTCACTTTTCCTTAGTAAAACTCTGGATGCTCTTTTCATCATTTGGCACATAAAATCCGATGTCCATTTTTTTCAAAGAACAAGCTGAAACGGGGACACATCTGACCACAGAACACGTTTCCACTGTTTTTCAGTCCATCTCAGATGACTTCGGGTCCCGAAAACTCACCGGTGTTTCTGCGCAAAATTTATATATAGCTTCCTCTTTGCATATTGTAGTTTCAGGTTAAATTCTTGATGCAGCAGAAGACTGTGTTAAGTGACAGTTATTTTCCAAAGTACGGTACTCCCAAGCCCATGTGGCTATGTCCACCACGGTAGCACAACGGTTTCTCAAATAGTACCACCTGAGGGCTCGATGGTCACATACATTCAGCAGCTGTTTTTGCCCTTGAATGGTTTCTTCACTAACTCTGTGAATCTTTTCATGATATTATGAACTGTGGATGGTGAAACACCTAAATTCTTTGCAGTCTTGTGCTGAGAAACATTGCATTTGAACTGACTGACAATTCTCTCATGAAGTTTGGTACAAAGTGGTGAACCACGACCCATCCTTGCTTGAAAATACTAAACCTTTGGTGGATGCTCCTTTTATACTCAATCTTGATGATCTCACCTGTTTTACCAGTTAAACTGCTAATTGTGGAACTTTCCAGTGTTACTTGTATAACCTTTTCAGTCTCATTTTGCCACTGTCGCAACTTTTTGAGTGTGCTGCAGCCAACTATTTCCATGTGAATTAGCTATTACTAGAGAAATTATACTGTATAGAAAGAGCACATTAAAATAAACCTATATTTTTTGTAAATTTACTGCACACCATATGATTTAAGAATTCACCGTCACTGTGGCATAATACATTTTAAAAAGCAGATAATTCAGTTAACATCAGTTATCAGCAACATGACAATTTCAGCCCAGTACTGTGTAGTTACATTCAAAACAATTTATACCACAGCACAATTGATTCTTTGATGATTAAGTTTCCAGAACAACAGTTCCATCTGTAATCACAGTTTTATGTTAATACACTTGCTCTAGTACATTATCATTTCTATAGTAACAAAGTATTAACAAGGACTTGTATACTGGATATTCCACATAATCCAAGCTTAAAAATTAATAAAACATATTGTCATTTAACAAAGAAAACGGTAATTGTTGTTACTGTGAAACTTTCTGTTAGAAGATGTTTATGTAGTATTTATGGAAGGAGTCTCTAGTGTGTGTGCTTTATAGTAGTCAGTAAGTTTTCTACTATGGGAGACTTAATGACTGAGTACTATTTGGTTTCTTGGTAACATCACAAGTTGTGTTTTTTGTCCAATTACCCTTAAG
This sequence comes from Scorpiodoras heckelii, assembly GCA_028566435.1. Classification (NCBI taxonomy): domain Eukaryota; kingdom Metazoa; phylum Chordata; class Actinopteri; order Siluriformes; family Doradidae; genus Scorpiodoras; species Scorpiodoras heckelii. The sequence goes on from JAOVVH010000004.1 coordinate 15,994,492, forward strand.
AGAAGAAAAACGGCTGGTGAAGGAAAAACTGGTTACGGCTGTTATAAAGTGACAACAGAAACTTTTCTCTTGGATGTTCCATAACATTAAATATAACTAAATGGTTAAAAACATGAAATTGTTCATCAATAATTACAAAATTGTAATCACTGTCACACAAGAGAAATAACACACTTTGGCATGTGCTGTTATTGGAATATAATCAACTTTGGGGAAGTATGACACCACCCTATCACAGATTATATACTTTAACAGCACAGTCTGTCATATGTTATTGCTTATGTAACATGTCAAGATTGATTTGCCAAAAAAAGAAAACATGCAGTGGTGTGTAAGGCATGTGATCACAATCACAGTAAAGCCATTTGTAAATAGTGACCTCAGATAGATGAAGGCAGTTGGGGTGTGTGTGTATGTGTGTGTGTGTTCTTGTGTTCATTGTTACACATTTCCTGTAGGCACACAACCTAAAAGCAGCTTATTACTCTATTTACTCCACCTATACACCTCTCATTGATATGTTTTGTGTGGGTGTATGCTCTATTAAGTTTGTACCTACTGACAGTGATTTTTATATGTGTCTGTTTACGAATATTGATTGATCTTGTGAATGTTCACGTAGCTCACGGTCACATCAGTGGGATGGAATCATGCTAACATTGGAGACACAGCACATCTTTATCCTATCACATGAGGATGCCTATTTCCAATTAAGAGCTGGTGGGTATTGCACTGCTGTTATGACTGTCATGAATGCAGCCATTTTTCAACATGCCCTTCTGTGATGCCTAAAAGGTTTATTGGGAAAAGCAGATAGCATAAGTCTCTCCAGTAGCAGATCATTGATTAAAAAATGCTGATAAACATCCACCGGCACTGCAGGAAAAAATGAGACAGCCCAGGCTCTTAATACTATACTCAAAGCATCTGGCTGTTTTCATTCATTCCTTTACTTGCCAGGTGCTTTTTCACTCATGGAGGGTCAACCGTTTTTTCCTAAAGTAGAGCCAGGCTAAGGGGGATAGTGACTGAACAGAGGATGAGAACGATTCTTTTTGGATGGCTGCTATGCTGTAAATGTCATCACACAAGATAAAAGTCCACTGGAGTTTAACAATATTAGGAGGAAAATTGGGGGGAAAAACTCTCAAAACACACATACATGCCATTAATTACTTGATGAAAAAGTTATTTAACAAAAAGCCATGAAAAACAAAGTAATGAAAAGTAAACGAGAAAGAAAAAGTGACTGGAGTCAATTACTGCACACGTTTGCTGGCTTCTGTCAAAGGTGATTTGTACACGCCTAAGATCTTTGCCTTAGCCAGCTGCCCTAATTCCACTTCTCCTGACCTTCTAATTAGATTGCTAGTGCTGCTTCAATCCGGTGACATGCTCCTTCTTTGTTTACCTTTGTCCCTGATGTTGCAAAGAGTGCGAGAGAGAAGGTAAGAACAGGGAACAGGCAAGGCATAACAAATGAGGCTTTCTCTCTGGAAGTTGAAGCCACTTAATACAAATCATGGTGCTCAACAAAGAACAAGCTAATCATAACAGTGTCACACAAGCTTGTGTGGAGAATGTGGATGACAAACTAACACAGAAGAAACTCACCTGATGAAGCTGAAGAATAATTTTCATAGTCGACTTTAGCTTTGCTTGTGTTATCTCCACTTCCTGCCGTAGGAGCTGGTTGGGTCTCTGGTTCAGTTTCTGCCTGCCGGGACATTTCCTTTACATATGGTGTGGTCAGTTGCACTGTGTTACTTGTAGTCTTAAGTCTTACACTCATCACTGTGGTAGACACATATGTCTGTGGGTCTTGAGTTTCTTCTTGAACCACTGGTAACAAGGTAACTGATATTGCAGGATCTGTAGCAGACACAGTATTTCCAGCAGTGGTTGCATCTGTAGTTTGGTCTGTAGTCATGATGTTGCTGCTTGGCATTTGGTCAGTAGCGCTGGGGTGAGCTATTGGGGTGAGTTCTGAAGTGGTGGCCACATAAGGAGTCAGGATGTCAGATACATTGGGTGTGTCTGTGCTTAGCTTCTTCTTGACCACAGGCACTTTGATCATTTTAAAGGGAGTGTTCCCAGATTTTTCTGTAGGACGATGCATGTAGAGGATCCCTCCCCTTGCCTCCTCAGCAGCTGTGGTGTCTTTGGAGACACTGGCACTGTGAGCATGTTGTCCAGTTGGTAGGTTGAGGAGCTCCCATTGCACTGTTGTTTGTATGAGAACATTTTGTTCTTCAGTGGCCTCCAGGGTATTCTGTTTTGTCTGGCTGTTGCTGATAAATAAATAATTTCCTCCACTCCCATCAGTATCGTCCTCCTCTTCGGAAATCCCACTTCGTGGAGAGGACTGTGAGGTAGACACCTCTGGCAGTGAGTAACTCTCTTCAGTATGATCCTTGCCTTGCCCAGAATAGTTCTCATGGTTGTCCCCAATGACCGGAATTGTCATGATCTCCATTGCCTCTCGTTTGATCTCCACAGGGCCATTAGTCGGGGTCGTAAGGATCCCATTACTGCTTGGGGTAGCGTGTCCTCTCAGAGACTGAAGCACCCTTTCCTGCTGGCTGCCCAGCACTGGCATGGAGCCAAAACTGCTCCTGGTACCCAAGGGACTATTTGCAGCCGTGGCATTCATCACCTCCATCCATCCTGATGCAATTAGTCCTGCAGGAACAACGCCATACTGCAATTAACATTGTTCAGGGGAGGAGATTGCTTTAAATGCATGTTTAATTAGCAAGCCAAACATGCCACACCACCAAAACTGCAGCTATTAACTTTAATGTATGCAGCCTTGCACACTACACTCATTATCTATCGATCAGACCCCTTCAGATAATTTATACAGACATTTATACAGCACCTACTTTAGTATGCATACACTACTCATGGTATGCATTAACAATATAGGCATAACTGAGTCTTGCCTGTCATTCAATATCTTTACCAACTTGATTTGTGCCACAATTATAAAGCATGCAGTATATTTTAACACCTTCTCTTACTTTGTTCCTTAATTTACTGTTCCTTAACAGTATTTTTGTTTCTAGGTGTTGTTTCTGGATACGTAGCAAATCCTACATTCCTACTAGTACATTAATATCTTACTAAATGGCATAATCTTTCAAGAGTAGGTATCTGTCCACTGTTATATTACACTGTGTATGTGTTTAACTTTGTGACAACCTTAAAAAGTAATGATGCTATACCAGTCCCTTATCTTTACAATACTATTTCAACAAGACAGCATAAAGTAATCCTTCATTACAAAACATTAAATAAATAATAACTATGAAAAATTGGTACAAATGGCATCTTTTTCTTTTTCAGAGTCAATAAACAGGATTTAATGTTATGGCAGCTGGCAACCACAAGTCATCCAGTACTATGCTGTGCCATGATTTGTGCCATTTTTATTGTCTCCACTGTGCTTAATCCTAAAATAAAACATTGCTCGTAACCTAAAAATGCATGGTTCATAGAATATACCATCATTTACTACAAATTAAGACTGCATGGATAAATTAGCACACAGGTAACATGAACTGCCCTGAGGACAACACGCTGTGGGAACATCTCATTAAGAGATATTTGCAGACCACATATTCTGTTATCATGATGAAATATTTAATCAATAATGAATTATTCAGTGTTCTGAGTTACAGCATCACATAATTGTTGGGCAATTTACATAGCCAAGTAGCTGTCTAATTAATGATTTGAATAGCTATTTAACAACTTCAATCATACATTTGAAGGGAGATTAGATATTCCTCTGACTTCTAAAGCAGTCATATGATCAATTTACATTTATCAGTGGGAAAACAATGGAGGGAAGCAGCAATGTGTACAATCAGGCAGCATGTGCACTGAACATCTTTTTTCTGAAATGCTGTAAAAAAAATTCTGTAAGTTCACACAATTTCACATTTTAATATCTTTCAATTGAGATCTTTGGTGATAGCAAAATTACATTGCAAATAATTCAATTAACAATTAGACCTTAAATTAATGGAAATAATAGCTATTAAATAACTGTTTAAAATCAAAATAACAAAACTTTAATATGGATATGTATAACATACTTAACTAAACCCTCCAGTCCAAATTAGTATAATGATGACATTAGGCTTTTAAACATCATCTTAAATGCTTCATAATCATAAAAAAATACATTACAAAAAATGGTAAAAATGCAACAGGCATCATATGAGGACAGTTATATGACTATATGACTTGGACTGGTCAAAACAAGAAAATTGGCAAGAAAATTTCCACAGCACTGGATGGTGTTTATGTCTGATATTACCTTGCTTAAAATTATTTAAATACTTTTTAAAAATTCTTTTATTTGGTTACATTAATTAGTTCAGTAACCCTGTCGAAAGTAGCATTTTTGCTTGGGATTAAGTGCCAGCTCATTGGGTTAGCTTGTTTGTTAGCTAGGGTCATAGTTTGCCCTTGGTTCCACAGTTCCCATGGTGACAAACACCATGTGATTATTTGATATGTTGCCTGATTGTTTTCACATGTTCTGTCTTTAGTTCAGATTTGTTTCTCTGATTATATCTTCTGTGTGTCATTGACTTATTATGCATTATTACTGGTGCTGTCACGCGATAAATTTTTTAATTGCGCATTAATCGCGGTTTTAATGCACATTTTGATTTGTGTTGTACATGCAGGTCGGCATCGGAGGACCATTGAAAATGTTGTGGTATATCACTGTTTATCGGTATACGGTATATCGCGTTAAAATTTTTTGTGCTGTTAATTTTTTTAATAGCAATTAATTCTTTATCGCATTAATGTGCTAATTTGACAGTACTGAATATTAGCTATTATTGGTTTTCACAAACTTCCTGTGCAAACTGTAAAATGAAAACACATGAAAAGACATCTTCAAATTTTTTTTGGTAAGGTGGGGAAGGTTGAACTTAAGATATCCAGTAGAAATGGTAAAATGAGAAAAAAAATTCTGCCTACCACTTCTATTGCATATGTGTGGTTATAATGCATAATTCATTATGAAATTAAAAATAGATTTATATAGAGTCTTACTCTAAAAGGCATATCTTATTCTCATATTTATACATTCTAATTTAGATCCAAGGAATATTTTATAACATGCAGCTTGGTCTCAGTGAGTAAAGTTTAAATTCTCCACAGCCTCTATCCAATCAAATGCAAAACAAGACAAAAGATGAAAGTCAGGCCCAGTGAAGGATGAAATAGCCACCAAAGCCCAATTCACTTAAATGGCCCTTGCCTGAGAGAAAGCAAAACTGAAGCAGCTCTCTCTCTCTGCAAAAACCGTTTCAGTGTACAAACCACATTTCCAGAAAAGTTGGGACACTTTCTCCACATGCAATAAAAACTGCTTAAAAAATTTAACAGACAAACCTTTATTTAACAGACAAAAGGACAAAGAAAAGATTTTCAGTGTTTTCAATGAGGAACTTAATTCTATTTGTTAAATAGAAACAAACTTAGAAATTCATGGTTGCAACACACACCAAAAAAACTGGAACAGAGGCATGAGTCACTGAGCCACTGAGCCACCTTTTTTAATGATACTTTTTAATCATTTGGGAATTGAAGATACTATTTTGTTGCAGTTTTGCAAGTTGAATCTTTTCTTTGTCCTTTTGTCTGTTAAATACAGCTTCAAATGAATTAACAAACTACAGATTTCAGTTTTCAATACATTTTAGGAAAGTGTCCCAACTTTTCTGGAAATGGGGTTTGTATTTCTGGTACTTCTTTACACAGTGTATATGTATATATGTGTGTTTATACACTCACACAGACACACAAATATAAAGACACTTCGTGCACACTGTAATTGGAAGAGACCTAGAATGCTCTGGCTGAACCGATGGCTTGGCTATGGTGCATTAATTAGATTCGGGTGTAAATAATTCATGCTGACTAAAGCTAAATTCTTACCTAGAATTAAATTTTAATGTTCCCCTTAGAATATGGCTTGTGTGAGAAGGATAGCTATATTGATGCTGCCTCAAGTGGAAATACTGTCCCAAAATATTGTACCAATCACAGCTTAATGCTAGAATCATTAATGTGTCATTAGTTTTCATGATATCGCATGATATACCACATTGGAGGGATATAACGAATAAAAAGGAATGCAGTAAATCTCACCTCTTCAACACCACACCCCTCCTCTTCTCTCCCCCTCTTCTCTGAGAATAAAGTATGTCTGAAGGGTAATCTCTTTACTCAGTGGAGAGTTTCCCTGGACCATGTGAATTTTATGGATGCTACACATTCCTAATATTACCATGTTAAACGTATTTCTAATGGTATGACTACTTATGCCCCAAACAACCTAGACATGTATGTTTTGTGAAAAATATAGATTGGAATACACATCAAAGAATACAGCTGACTGCCAGCATGTACGATCTATATATAATTCTCCTTGCTAAGAAGTGGCCGTAGACTGTACTTGTTACCCAAAAATACACCCAAAAAGTATGCAAAAATAGTGCACTACCTACCCGTGTCAGCTACTACATCACACCATTTACACTTTTTTATCTTTAAAAGGCCTGCTTGGAAATTTAAATGGTCTGCTTTGCCATGTGCAAAAAATATAGCTCCAGCATATGAAACGTGAAAAGCTAAGCAGATGTGCAGAAGTTGCAAAATGTTGAGCAGAAGTTGAAAATGTGATATGCTGTGTATGTGCTCTCTTGAGAGTATCATTTGCTTGTTTTGCTCAATTCCATTTATTTTCTGCACTAGTTCGCTCAAGTGAATAACCTAAAAAATGGAATCCAGGAAGACCCAGTAATAGAAAGAAAAAGACTATGTTCCTAATTGCATACTACTAAATGTTGTACACAAATCAGTATACTACACTGAAAAAAAAAGTCTGTTGGACATCGGTTTCACATATTAAATTTATGTTTACTCAAAATTTAAATCCATCAAGATGAAGTAGTTTTTACACGATTTAATCGTGTTCTAAAAAATATAAATATAAATATAAATAAATTATTTAGTATATACAAACTGCATATATTTATAAACTGAACAGCCCTGCATTTCCCATTTTTTCAGTGCATAATGGCATACTATGTTGACCTACTGGTCTCTTTGGACATTTTGTTGTGAAAACTTAGCAAGCTCCAGCAGATGAGCAGAAAGTAGGAAATTCTTCCTTAAGTCGCACAACAGAAAACATTCACCCTATCATCCGAAGATTGCAAGTGTGGTTTGATGATGCCACAGACATCCATGACTGGGAGACCAAGAGAGCAAAAATTAGCCATGCTCTCCGGGTGGGAGGAATGACATACCCTTCCCCCTATCATGGCCACAGTAATCAGTTGTGGGCACTGGCAAGCTGATGTATGTGGAGGAGGGCAGCTAATGCTTTCCTCTATGTCTTTGACAATACCCTACAACACTGCATTTTGAAAAGACAGAGGAAGCACATTTTGGCATTCACCCTCTGTAGCTGTTGCATCACACGGGGTGCTGACTGGTGAGTAGGAAGGAAAGTGAAAGTGGTTGAAAATTAAAAAAATGTAGAACTCCAAATTAATTTAGAGGAAGTAAAATTATGTGCAATAATATGACTACACTAGGCCAATAATAATAGCATGGCATACTCTGACCTTGCAGGAAATTAACTCTCGAGTATTCTTACGTTTGGATGCTGTTGGTTGTGAAACCGAAGGTTCCATTTGGAATTTGCTGGGATTCTTCAGCTCATTTACTGGCACCGGCAGAACCACCTCTGTCTCCTGCTCTAAAAGTCCTTCTTCTGAATATGGTGTGGAGGGGATAGTTGAAGGCTTCATACTCTCAGGCTCCAAGATAGCATTATCAATACTTCCTTTAGTCCCTCTAATCCCACCCCCTGGCTTCACCCTGGTTGCCTGGACTTCCTCTGATGTCTCCTTCAATACAGCTGACGCTGTTGAAGGGGCCTCTGTCTCTGCATTGCTTTTCAAGTGTTTCCAGGACCTCATGATGTAGTCCACAACGTTAAAGAACATGCTGTTGTTGGATTTAGCCTGTGTGGAGGAGGAAGGTGTGGTCAGTGAGGCTTCAATGGACAATCTGTAGTCCTCAGTCACCTCTCTTTCATCAGGTTCCTCTCTTGAACCTCTATGGAGCTCCAGAACAGGAGATTGATCTTTGGACACATGTATTTCCTGACTCACTGGTCTCTCTCTATGCCTGAGATGGATTACCACATGCTCTCCTGATATCTCAGAGGATTCGTTGTCTGCAATTGAATTGAACTCTTCCTTATCCAGGTCTACCAGTCCAATCCAGGTGGAAGGGTGAGGAAAGGCTCCGCTCTGTTGGAGTTGTGGAGTCTGATCTGTGGAGTTTGAGCTTGAAGTCTGTGAAGTCTGCATAAGTGCCTTTGCTTCTGGCTGTGTCTCTGTAATACAGAATGAGAAATGGCATGTAACTGTCTTTGCTGGCTTTTCATAGCTTGAAAAAAGCAGCATGCTGAAAAGCAACCAAAATAACATGATTATCCAAAAAAGCTCAAATTTATACTGAAGCCCCCTGCATAAAATAATGTAAACAAATGAAAAAATAATCCATGCACTCTGTATTTCACATCTGATAATTGGTTTCTTGCTTGTGCTGAAATTAGTCATCTAATATTGTATTATAATAAAATGCATACAGTGTGTGCAAATTCTATAAATTCTATTCTCCAAGGAGAACAATAATCAGAATAGACTGCAGATGACTGCTGCTTCTCTGCCAGACATACATAAATTCATGAATTCACTGACAGTGAACAAGTCGCTCATCAAACTAGCAGCATACCTCTGTAGCAGTAGGCATCGAAGAGGCTAGCAGCATCAGGAAAGCCTGTGCGGTTGGGGTTATGGTAGAGCGTCCGTACCCCTGGCTCATCACCTCCGCAGTTGCGCCGTGGTTGATTGATGGGGTAGCGCACACTACCGTCAGCCAGCCAGCCTGGGTCACAACGGTCCAGTCCAGCCACCCAGGCCAAGTAAAGCTGCCCCACTGTGGCCAGCTGAGCACCCAATGTGTGACAGTGAGTGAAAGCTGTGGTCAGACTCAACTTATCCGGCACGCTGGTATAGAACACTTCACCTGGAACAGAGAGGAGAGGGAGAGCAATGAGTCACCATGAGTAACCAAGTAATAAAGGTAAAAGAGAAGAAAAGATTAATTGTCCTTAAAGTGAAATTTATGTCTCAGTATTTTCAGGAGAATCATATGCTCATAAAAACAGTTCAAACCATTACATAATTTCCAAATGTGACAAATTTTCCTTCTGGGTTTTTAAATGAAACAACCAAAATGATATTTTTAGACACAATTCCACTTTCTCTGTCTTGATAAACATGCTCTTCTCTTTGTTAAAAACACCTCGAAGATAAATGACCAAGAAAAGAAATCTCTTTAAGAGGAATAGGATTTTAAGTTAAATATGGGTTTTAACATTATTTCAAGAGATACATGAGTGCGGTACGTGGCACACTGCCTTTTTCAAATATCTGGACACAAATCAGTTGCACACATTATTCTCTCCATTAAAGTTAAATATCTAAATAATCCATTTGCAAAATAAAAATGTCATTTCAGCAAAAAAGGTGGAGAAGCTTTTGCCAGACCATGAACTCAATGTATTAAGTGAACGCTGAACACTATAACTAAATAGCAGTATTATATTCTATTCAGCTTAAAAATTTGTAAATATTTTCTGGTTGAAATAATCCACAGATCATGTAGTCTGTGTGCCTGTGAGTAGGGCAATCTTGTTCAAGTGTACCCATTCAGGCATGAACAGTGGAGCAGAGCAGAAAAGATGGTGACCTAGTTTGACGCACAGTACAAGCTGCTGGGACAGAAGCAGGTGCATGGTACATGAGTGTCTGGGCCATGACTCACATTTGTTCCTCAGAGAAGAGACTTAACGAAACAGTTTAACAAGGACTGTGCATGATTAAACTACACCTGCTGACCCATCATACCTTTCAGGCTCTCAGCAAAGCAGTACACATCAAACAGCTCATCAGTGGCACGATTGCCATAGTTTCTCACACCAGGTGAGTCTTCCCGGTCGCCATAGCAGCCAGGCCGTGGAGATTGGATGGGATACCTGTGGATAGGACAAAATAAAATAACCCCTTCCAATTGAAGGAAACATCAAGAGAGTGTCAGACACACACACACACACACACACGTTTGTCTTGCTGTACTTGTGGGGACATTCCATTGACACAGTTATTAGTGTTGCTAATTAATGTTATGCCTAACCCAAACCCTAACCCTAACCTTAACCTCAGTAATGAAAAGGAAACGTTTTGGCTGTTTTATTTAAAAAATTTTTTTTTAAATACTACAATGAAAAAGCCACTTTCCTTGTGAGGACCAGCAAAATGTCCCCACAAGATCAAAAATATCAGCTATTCCTATCCTTCTGGGGACTTTTGGTCCTCACAAACCTAGTAAAACGTACACACACACACACACACATACACACACACGTAAAGACAAAAATATTTTCTACATTTATTTCCAACTGGACACACTGATTCAAATGAGGCTGAGGCTAAATTTGATTAAGAGATATTGCCTGGGTTTTGAAAAAAAGCATGTGAAAGGGAGCTCATGTGTTTTTTCCAGTATTTGCAGCCAATTTCATCAACCAATAAATAAGCCACATATTTATTTCAGTTTCAAAATATCTGACATAACTATTCTCTTAATTACCTGAACACTTAGGCAATTTTTGTCAAAGATCTTTATTAGATGGCTGAATTAGAACTATAACAAGAAGATTCAAGGTCTTGATTTGGCTATTTAAAATATGTTTATCTCAACTCAAATGAGCTTCATGCTGATATGGCCATAAACAACGAGTGGAAACTGGTGATTGTGAAGTATATCCTACTGATATGTAAGAACACAGCAAGGATGACAAAATAATCAGAAGAAATCTAAGAGCATTAAAGGATGTGCTACCTAGCAAACAGCTGCTTTTTCAGCTATATCCCAGGCCTATAAACTGCATGCAGTGCAATATTTATAAAGAATATTTGCAACAGAAATAACTGACAATGAATGGAAGTAGAGCCAATGTAATAATGTCTTAACTTCACCTTACAGTCTGGTCTGAGAGCCAGCCTGCATCACAGTTGTCATAACCATCATCAAAAGTAGCCTGTAGCTGCCCAGGTGTGGCGATTACCGCATAGTTTTCCACACATGCCTGCTTAGCATCAGGGAAGGACAGGGCATAGCGGTCATGAGGGGCTCGGTAGTGGAAGACCACACCTGTGAAGGTCATACATTGACATGTTGAGTTAATCTTTAATCTCCAGCACTCAAGAATACACACTCCACAAAATGTTCATAAGTGCTTATTAAATAAATAAAAAACTATGCAGCATGCCTCAAAGTGTATACCATCCTGTAGAAATTAAACAAAGTGCATGAGTAAGAGGAGGAAGAAAAAGTGTGAAGTATAAAGCATGAGCCAGGCGTCCTGTTGACTGCGGTCTGACCTGGTAGTGGATGAGATTTCACTCTGCTGTGTAGAAATAAGATTTTCAAGTATTCATCTGCTATTCATATTCTGTATCAGCCAGGAACATTACCAATCCCCCACACTTCCTGACTTTTGTAGAAATCACTTCTCTTAGTAAATCCCACCTCCACTCCCAGAAGAATGTACAAACATGAAAGGGATGAGTGCAAGAAGGCCGGGCGTGCATTTTTCTAAATGGTTGTTTCATTTTCTGGAGCTCAAAATAAAGAAATGAGGGAATTGTCTAGGTTGTAGTGGGGTGTGGTGAAGTGGGGGAGTAAAGGCGGTGCTATTTCTGGGGGAATGCTTGAGGCATTGCCTAGGACAAAAAGAGACTCTATTCCTCTGAGTGGTAGATGCGCCAGTGCACTTTCCCTTTGCTCTCTAAGTCAATGGCAGACTACTCCAAAGACACCTGGGATAGAAACAACTTTTTAAAATTTTTTTACTCCTACTTGTTCCCAAAAGTATTTCAGTTTCTGAGTCAGGCTCAAAAAAGTGATTAATTAACTATGATAAATATTGAGGGACATTTCATATCTTACATATAAAGGAGTGTGTAGAGACAGACCAGTTTTGTTCTGCTTGCTCTTTCAAGTCTTAATATTAGCAGCAAGAGTGTGAGTGTGTGTGGAAATGAAATGCATAGTGTGACTGCCCTATTGAATTCAAACAACAGTTGATCTATAAGAGACTGATAACTAATAACTGAAACCAGAAAACCACTACCCTGGTCACTCCATTTTACTTGAAGCAGTTAGCAATTGCATTAAATGTTGCATGTAATTGCTGCAATCATTCTGTAATCACATGTTAAAGGCATTTATCTATTGACAGCAGCAATTACTGGCTAACCTGTTACTGCTGAAATACCTGTAATTGATGAAAATAAACCCAAGAAAATAGTATAAAAAGAGCATAGAGATTGCCTAGTGATAGTGACTTTTGTTAATTATAATGTTACACTGCTTTTGTGTTCTTTGACTTGTAATTAAGACTAAGCTCTCAGGATTAGAGACAGGGGGATAAGACCTTTCTTTCTTCCGAAGCAGCTTTAGATGTTTTGTTAATCGATTCCTCGAATGGGTGATCTCTTGAGCTCCTGAGCATCTTAAAATTCATGGAGGTTTCTACTGTTTATCTTTTCAGTGCTGAATCTCTAATAACTTAGTGCAGGCTGGGTCACTTTATCCATGTGGTCTCTAAGATTAAGTTAAAAGCCATCTCACTTAAAGGCTCTCCTAAATATATGATCTGCAACATAAGGAAAACATACCCTCCATGTTGTGCATGGTATATAACATGATTAGTATTATAATATAGAATAATAACTAGTGGCCACAGAAACAACTGTAAGTTTATTCAATCTGGAGGTGTAATAAACGTTATTAAGCATGGGAATGTGCCTAATAACAATTAATTGTGATGCCGCTATTCTAAAACCCAGCCTGTGTTTACAGTAAGCCGAAAAGTCCAAAAAGTAGATCAGAGATAGACAGTACAGTAGAGTACAGATGGCAATAAAAAACGATGTCTTTAAATCATTTGCTGGGAGTTGCCTGTGTTGGAATTTTGAACATTACTGTCTTGATTTTTTACTGATTTTTAAACCACTTTTTCCCTCATTCACTTTTTCTGCGCTATCATTTTGTTGTATTTTTTCCGCTTTTTCTTCTGCAGCATCGTCATTTTCTTGAAAATCGCCACTGTTAGTTGCGTATAGACAGCAAGCAGAGGCCATCGATGTTGGATCTGCCTAAAACAATCTCCATAAAGCTCAGATTAAGGTATGTTAACATTTATCATGGCAAACATTCAGCTTGTGCAGTGTGTCGAGCGCAGGATGTTTAGTCATTCTTCCTCATCTCTAGCAACAGTTTTATCTATGATAAGGGCATGTTAGTAATGTCTCTGATAGAGAAGACTGCAGCCTTATAGGTATGGATCCAGACTCTAGAGAGGGTCAGGAAGAGTGAAAGTAGTATAGTTTCTGTAGGGGAAAGTTTGGATGCCTTAGTAGCAGTCCCCCAACTCCAGCATCAGAGCCCTGACAGCAGGGCAAATGGGTGATGACTCGGCAGCATAATTGCAGAGCCAAAGCTATCGCTAAGGCTAGCCCTCGGGAGCACCACTCCTTTCTGCTTCACATTTCCAACAGGTTTGCTCTCCTCAGTGAAGCAACTGCTGAGAAAACTGAAGGAGCTCTGGTTTTAGGATACTCTGTCTCTACACCACGTGAAATTAGCTAGGCCTTTAGAGCCACCAGCAGCTTTAGTTTGGAGTATACCCAGAGTCAGGGTGCCAGAAATAGCTTAGGGTTATAGGCAAGCACAATCTTAGGGTTTTAGGCAAGTATAGGTTTTCTAAGATAGTGTTTCAAGTAAGAGTTAATGATATATGCTTTTATCTGTTACTAGTAGTATTGAAGAGGTATGCAAATGGTATGAGGTATGCTCTGGACCCATCCCAATGTGGTGTGGTGACACAGTTACGGCAGGTTATGGTTGTTGACCTGCTGGATGTCCAGGTGGTGCTCTGAAAACAACGTAGGCTTTATAGATAATTGGAGCAATTTTGAGGGCAAGGCTGGCCTGTTAGGGCAGGACAGTATCCATCCCACTCGGGAAAGTTCTGCTCTCATTTCTTGCAGCATAGCTCATAGTCTCAGAACAGAACTAGTTAATCAGTGACAATCCAGAGCCAAGGCCAGGGAGCAGACAAACAGGCTAAACCAACCGTCTGCTAGCTGTGCTGAGTCGTCACTCAGGTTTCACCATATTAAGACTGTGTCTGTTCCCCGAGCTCAACAAAAATGTAGAAATACTCATAAAGATTGTTTTAGTAACCTAATTAACATAAAAAAAGATCATATTGAATACCAGCACCTTTAATCTGAAGCTAGAGGTGTTAAATATTAGGTCTCTTACATCTAAAGCTCTTATTGTTAAGAGCTTTTATTACTGATCAGGGGTTTAATGTACTGTGTTTAACAGAAACATGGATTACACCAAATGAATATGTAGCTAGTCCTCCTGGATAAAGTTACATACATCAGCCTCGTCTAAATGGCAGAGGAGGAGGCATCGCACCTATTTATAATGATAATCTAGGGCTCACACAAAAACATGGACATAAATTCAATGCCTTTTAAGTTCTCTACACTAATATAACATACATAGCCACAAAAAACAAGTCTGCCCAGTTGATTCCTCTAATGATTATTTACAGACCCCCAGGGCTTTATTCTGAATTTCTTTGTAAATTTACAGATTTTATCTCAAACCTGGTTGTTTCTTTAGACAAACCATTCATTGTTGGAGACTTTAATATTCATTCTGATAATCCACAAGAACGCTGAACTCTCTGCGAACAGCATTTGTGTCCATTCTAGACTTAGTAGGAGTAAATCAGAATGTAATAGGACTCACTCACAATGCTGCTCACCCACTTGATCTAATATTAAAATTTGGATTGAATACAGAAACTATAGTTACTCTTCCACTGTCTGAAGCTCTCTCAGATCACTATCTTATCTCATCAAAATTTGTCTTAGTCATAATATATGCCTTTTGCCATGCTACTGCATCAAACGTACATTAACGTCTGCAACTGCACATAGTTTTATTGATAATCTCCCAGAAATATTAAGTTTGATTGGCTCGCTGTCTAACCCCAAAGAACATGATCAAGTGGCCTAATCCTTAGACTCAGCGTTTCGCTACACTCTGTATAATGTATCTCCTCTTTAAAAAATAATTAGAGAGAAAAAACTAGCACACTGGTATGACGATCACATGTGCACACTAAAACAGACTGTTCGCAAATTAGACTGTAAATGGCATCAAACTAAATTGGTAGTAAACAGCATGGAAGGAGAGCCTTTTGAGCTATAGAAAAGCCCTTAGTGCTGCTAGATCAACATACAGTATCTCTCTACTGTAACAGAAGATAATAAATCTTATTTCTAGATTCTTATTTAATACTATAGCAAACCTAAATAGGAACAAGACCACCACAGAAGCATGCACACCATCATAATGTAGTAGGAATTTACCTCATGAATTTTTTTCAGTGACAAAATTGAAAATATCAGGCAAAAAACTTAAAGCCTGATAATCTGATAACAAGCCATGTAAATGTCAGTATAACCATATCAGATCAGTGATTCAAAAGTTTCACTCCCCTTCGACAGACCGAACTAATCTCCTCATCAAACTTGTTAACTTGTGTACTAGATCCCTTACCTCTTTTGTCATAATAATAATAATAATAATAATAATAATAATAATAATAATAATAATAATAATAATAATAACTTTTTTTCAAACAGATAGTACCAGAAACAATCAAACCTCTTCTAAAAATAAAAAAATTTTCTCTCAGCATTGGCTGTGTACCTAAATACTTTAAACTATCAGTTATCAAACCCCTGATTAAAAAAACCTGAGCTCAACCCCTGTCAGCTGTCTAAATATAGGCCAATATCAAACCTCCCCTTTATCTCCAAAATCCTAGAAAAGATTGTAGCACAGCAGTTGTGTTCATACCTACAGTACATAGGAAAAACATTCATGAAATCTACCAGTCAGGATTTAGGCCTCATAGTACAGAGACAGCGCTGGTTAAAGTGGTAAATGACTTACTACTGGCCTCTGATCAGAGTTGTGTGTTCTTGCTTGTGTTAATCTTAGTGCAGCTTTTGACACCATCGATCATACTACTCTCCTTCACAGATTAGAAAATGTCATTGGAGGAACAGCCCTCTCCTCATTCAGGTCCTAACTGACTTTGTAGATGTTAATGGTGAGATTTCCATGTAGGCTAAGGTAAAGTCTGTAAAATTTACGGTAAAATTAATCGTAAACATGATATCAACTTCCATTGTTATGCTGATGACACAATGATGTATGTCTCAGCAAAGATGAGAGACTCCAGCTTAAAAAAAAGTTGAGGAATGTGTTAAGGACATTAGACACTGGACACTGAATACTTCCTCTACTCAATTCTGATAAGACAGAAGTACTTGTACTAGGAGCACAGGCAGCTGGAAGTAAGCTTTCTGATTACACAGTAAATCTGGATGGCCTCTCAGTTACATCATGTACAGAAAAGACCTTGGTGTGACTGTTGACTCCAGTATTTCATTTGAAGCTCATGCAGATAATATTACTAGGATATTCTTCTTACATCTCAGAAATATTGCTAAAATAAGAAATACAATGTCATGGCATGAGGCAGAAATATTATTTATTATTTAAATATAATAATATAAATATTATTATTTATTACCTCTAGGTTGGATTATTGTAATGACTTGCTGTCTGGATGTTCCAGTAGGTGCATAAATAAACTATAGTTAGTACAGAATGCAGCAGTCAGAGTCCTTACTAGAACCAGAAGAAATGACAATATCACCTCTATCTTATCTACACTGAACTGGCTCCCAGTCAAATGTTGCATTGAATATAAAATACTACTATTAACCTATAAAGCACTGAATTGTCTCTGCAGTACCTGAGAAAACTTTTGGTCTATTATGATCCACCACGTCTACTAGTCAAGCCTTTTGTCACTAGCCTTCTTCTCAGGTAAAGGCGCAGATCTGGAGGGTTCGCAAGCATAGATTGTTCTGGTTAAATGGGATGTTGGGATGCTCCCATGTTTGTTGATGGTGGATCAGCTGGCCGTTTTATGGTCTTTTGGCTCTCCCTTTTAGTTGTGCTGTCATAGCTAGTCTTGCCAGAGTCCCTGCTTGCACTAAGTGTACATTTTCTCTAAAGCATACCTAATAATCTCTATTCTTTTACCCCCACCTCTTTCTTTCTCTCCCTTGACCAACCTCTTTCCTTTGTTCTGAAGACACCCTGTGACAGAAGGCTCAGATCATTTCATGGACAAGGACAGACAAATATATTAGAATTCTGCAGTGTTAACTCACCTGTGACCTGGAGAGGCACTGTGTCTTGTTCATCATTAAGTCCCACCACTACCTCGCATCGGTACATGCCCGAGTCACTAGATCTCAGGCCTGTCAGTGCCAGGCTGGCATTGTAGCGGTTCTCCGTGTAGCCGGGCAGGGTGACACGGCCCTGGAAAGCTTTCTTCACCTTCACCACATTGCCTTTTGCCACCAATACAGACTGCTCCCTCTGTAGCCCGTCAAGCCCATGGTGGCCCCAGATTTTGGTCCACTTAATGCGAGGAGCATCATGAGATTCTTGAGGTGGGCTGGGCCGTAGAGTGAAGATGCAAGGCAGCACAGCAGTGTTTGATAGAGGTACCTGTATTACCTGGTGAGTCACCTTCCGCATATTCACTATAGTTTCACCCCATACCATATCTAAAGAGGAGGGAAGAGAAAAGTCAGACCGTAAGACTTTTTTCCCCATACATAAATAGATATGCCCTCATGTAGTACACAAAATCCACAGAACAAAAACATTTAAAAGCTGGTATATCAGGTTGCAACCAACTAAAATCAGACAAACACCAATAGCAAAAGGAATGAGGTTTATTCTCTGTTAAGCAAAGCGCAAAACTCATGAGAATTTGCTCATACATGCCTACAGCTGTCGCACATCTGCTGCGAGATGACACATAAAAGTTTACTTTATAAGATAGGTGTAAGACTGCTAATTGGCTTTCACAACCTGCTACAGGTACATACGTTTTCATTCCTTCATTAAATCCACAAACTGCAACAGCTAGTGTATGCATCTGGACAACTCGTAATAGTTAATGGCCACTGCAGCTATAAATTATTTGTCATTGAGTCAAAAAGGCAGAAGGGAAATGAACAGATTTTTGTTGCCTATGAAAAAATGTACAAAGCTGATGTTTTGAGATCAATGACTGATGATTAATGTATTTTCCATGCCAGTACTGAGTGCAGTATATATTCAGTGAGCAAGGCCCAGTTGAGACCAGAGCCAAATTGCATTATTTGTTTTGTGGGGGTTTTTTTTGAAGAAAATAAATTTCTCAAATGACATATTGCCCTTTTCACTTTCTAAACGTACATCATACTGTATGTTTTCTATATTATACTGTAGACTACAGAATAAAAGATTTTTAAAAGAAAGTTTTAAAAAATGAAGATGGCAGGTTAAATACAGTGGCATGCTTGGCTAATTAGTTGAGCATTACACCTAATCCATAATTAATTTACTAACAATATATGGTCTGTAATATCTTGAAGTAATAGCTTGCCTACTTTACAAGTCTGCCATTCTTTTCCCAATTTTAGTCAGGAAAAACCCTTGTTATTAGTCTGGTAACATTCCCCAGTAGCTATAATAATATGAAGGAAGAATTCATTAGGTGTTCATTAGTTGGGGTATTGACAGAATCACTGTGCTGGAGGCCATCATGGAATCGGATCTCGTTTCCAGCTGCACTTAAAAGCAATCCCTATTACATATAATTTCCATTAGAGCCTATCACAGATTACAACTGAAGTCAGAGACACATTGGATATGGCATTCACAGTGATTCATTATATCACATAAACATGGCCAGGGGTAGAAAAGAAGCTCTGAAGCCATTTCCCTCTTTCTCACAAATGAAAAGTGGAAATGTAATTTTCAGGCAGATGGAGTATGTGAATGATGCACTGTATGAAAAGAGGAAAAACTGAAATGGGATGAAATCCTGGATGAAAGCATGAGAATTCACTCACTAATTTACTTTCATTAGATATGGTTTTGTACCTCCAGTTTACAGGATTTATGTGCTTTGATATAAAGTAAAAAGGTTTTAATCACACCGTGAAGAATGGCATGTCTCAAGGTTGTTAATTTTTATCTCCAGGCACCACATACACGAAACAGCAGCATCAATTAAATAAAGTATTTATTTTGTATCTTATTTTGCCAGGCCTTATAGTGAGTTACAACAGTGTGGCTTGACAGGCCTGCCTGCAGTCCAGATCTGTCTCCTATTGAAAATGTATGGTGCATCGTGAAGAGGAGAATCAGACAGCAGAAACCACGGACTGCTGAGCAGCTCAAGTCTTGTACACAGCAAGAATGGGCAAAAAGTCCACTTGCAAAACTGCAACAATTAGTACCTTCAAATCCTAATGGATTAAAAAGTATAATTACAAAAAGGTGATGTGTCCCAGTGGTAAACATGCCTCTGTCCCAACTATTTTTTGTGTGCAGGCATAAACTTATAACTTTATTTATATTTAACAAACAGAATTAAGTTCATCACTGAAAACACTAAAAATCTTTTCTTTGTCCTTTTGTCTGTTAAATAAAGGTTCAGGTGAACAAATTACAGATTTCAGTTTTTATTGCATTTTAAAAAAGTGTCCCAACTTTTCTGGAAATGTGTTTGCATGAAAATTAGTGATACACCAAAAAAGTGTGGATTTACAATGTGCTGCTTTGAACTATTACCCAATATTCATAATGTTAATGGAGAATTGAATGAATAAGAGATAATAGGCTTCACTTTTTATCACTAGTCATTAGATGTTACAGCTAGAGGTTAGATGTAAAGCTAGGGTTCGAGTTACATGGTTACATGAGTCCTACTTTTCTTTTATTCATATAGCTGTTCTGATATCTTGGGGAAGATCATTGCACCACCTAGTTGGCAGAATGGAGAAGAGCCTTGATGCATGTCTTCCTGTACCCTGATAGATGGTGGGACCAGTCGAGCAGTGCTAGAGGATTGGAGAGAGAGCGGGTGGCGGGTGCAGTGCGGTGTGTGATAAGCACATTAAGGTAGGTGGGTGCTGGTCCATTTTTGGATGCTTTGTAGGAAAGCATCAGTGATTTAAAGGCGATGCATGCAGCTACAGGAAGTCAGTGGAGGAAGCATAGCAATGGAGTGTTATGGGAGAACTTAGTAAGACTGAAAACAACCAGAATTCCAGTGGCACTCAGAGGCAGAGCTCAGAAATTCCAAATAATGAGTTGCCTATGTGGATATAAATGGACAAATCCTTCTGAGGACGTAAAGGAGAAACTGACATGAGAATGTCAGATTAGTAATGTGAGAGGAAAAGGTCAGCTGATGGTTCATGGTTACCCCAAGGTTGCAGTGACATAAGGTGAGAGTTGTCCAGAGAGAGCATAGGATCCTGAAGTGAGGATGAATCAACTGGGATAAACAGCAGTTCAGTTTTACTGGGATAAAGTTTCAGCAACACACTAAAGCTACAGCCACACTAACACTTTTTAGTTTTAAAATGCATTACTTTTGCTAGGCTTTTGAGTGGCTTCCGTACTACAGTTTTCAAGCCCCTTAAACAGAGACCTTTGGAAATGCTGCTGGCCCTGTTTTATATGTAAAACTCCACGGTAGTGTTGTAGTGTGGACGGGCAGAAATGGAGGCTGAATAAGCAATAGGCAAGCTATTACTTGAGTGATCTGCGACAATTCCCATGTTGAGCGGCTTTCTGAATATGGAATAATCATGCCCTATGCACTTTCAGGTGTGTTAGTACAGACGAAGGTTATTTCTGGTAAGTAGCTGAAATGCTCATCTGGACAGAGATCATTTTCGGTTTAAAACTGTATGAACATAGCTTAACATATGCCTCAGAAAAGTTATTTCTGCACTGAAGCAAAACACCTTCACATCCAAGCTATTCATTCCTTGAGACTAAATGAGAATGCTTTAGATGTGACCTACTGTACAGCTCTTACATATATACAGCTCCCCTTGGAGTGCTGGAAAATAAGCCTGAGAACCTCCTTACTCTGAGTGCTGAAACATTCAGATGCTGCACAGAACTGGCATTTTGTGTCAGGAGTGTAATAACAGCAGCACAGCAATGCTCTTGGTAAAATACCAACATTTGTAAGTAAATGAAAACATGCTCCTGACCCCTAATAGTAGTATTCACCAACAACTTTAAAGACTTATATGCAACAAAATGACAGCAAAACTGTCTACATAAGGTGTAGGCAGTGCACATCTTATATACTAAATTAGCACCCCAGGGGTAAATGTGATTCTATAATGGAATCTGTGATGACATTTCACTAAGGCTTGACAGATAATGTGTTTTCAACCACACAGCACTCCATGGGGATAATGGTACTGCTCATCTTGGGAGCGATGATGGCTGCCCACTCCTCTAAGTGTGGCTGAAGTAGCAAACTCGTTTCCTGTGTTTAAAGAAAGTAATATGTTTTATCATTCTAGTGTTTCATCTGAACAGATTTTTCAAGGTGCTATATAATGACTGAATTCTCAAATAAAAAATATATTGTGCTGTTAAGAAATGAGAAACCATTTATGATAAAGTACACAAATATAAATACTTTTTAACCACTTCTACTGAACCGCTTAGCCCTTGGCCTTATTACTCTTAATTTCTAGTTTAACACACAAATGCAATTAAGTAAAATTATGTAAGAAAGAAAGAATTATTAGACATATTCTTAGGAATCTCTTCCAGCTTGAAGAGGTACATTTTTCCCGGTGGCAAAGTGACATTTTGCCTTGCAGATGTGTGTTTGAGCACAAGGCTCTGGGGAGAGAGATACTAATGTGTGTATGCAAATAGACACACAAACACACACACACACACACACACACACACACACGCACGATCCCCCTCACCATTTCTCTCCTCCCCCAGGCATAACCCACATTTACAACACACCTCTCTGCAGAATATCACACCTGCGTTCCAGGATGCACCCTAAAGCCAAACGAAAGGAGACACATCTACTTTCATATTGCTAAATTTCACGCTTGAGAAAACAAGCAATCAGTCATTAATTGCACCAACTGTAACACATGACAGTCTCTGCCCCAGGTCTTCATATGTTCTGTAATCAAACCAAATACACTATAGATGCAATGACAACAGAATGCTATTTATATATCAACAATAAACCCCCACACACTGCTCTTATTTTCTGAGCACAGATCATTCAACATGAAATTAGAAATCAATTGCAGATGCTGTCTTTAAAACAAATTACAACCCAAAAGAATCCAGCAAAATTGCTTGATTCCCACTTGGTTAAATAATAAATGTGTATTGCAGAGCCATGCCATAGCAGATATACCAAATCTGCATTTAGATGGAAATGTTTCAACAAGCAAATCTCCCCAGAGTCTCTCCCTTTGTTTGAGACTCTGCTGCTGTTCTTTTTCCTTTAATAATTCTTTCTTCAAATAAGATACAATCAAAACAACAGTACTCAATTTTTAGAGGTGATGTATTGTATAGCACAGAAGTGAGAGACAGATAAAATGAACAAGAGAGGGAAAGGAACAGTTACAGTCAGTGTGTTGTAACTGTTAACTTTTGTCTTATTTGTTGTCTTTTTAATAAACTGAAATGCAAGAGGCACATTTCAGAGGCTGTACACCGGAAACAGAAGCCAACCACACAACAGTGCTAAAAGCATCTCGACAATAAAAAGAACATGATTCTGGTCTCACATCCCACTTATTTCCCTGCTCTGTGTTGAATGTAGGTTCACAGACACCACTTATCTTTAAAGATTGATCTGCTATGTGTGTGCTGACAATCGGCATCATATCAGCAGTTAATTCAGTCAGTTACTTAATCTGGAGAGTTTTATTTGTTATGTGTTATTTACTTATTTAATTTATTTATTTATGTTATCTGTGAAAGGCCTGCCATTTTATTGTCAGTTGAGAATTCAGAATAAATAAGGTATTCCTTTTGAAAGAGATCATGATGAGAAAACATTTTTACTGTCCCAGCTACTCGATGCAACAATTATGATTAGCAGATATTTGCAGCCTACTAAACACATGACCTTTTATAAAAGGAAGACAAAAGCCTTTTTTCACACAATAGACCTTGCACCCAGAAACGGGGAGCAGATGTTAGCCCCCTTCTTACACATCCTTTAATCATTACCATGGCAACAGAGGTATGTATGGCTGGGCGAAGGATTAAAACGATGTGAAAATGGAGAGTAAAAGTTTCATATTACCACTTTATAATAAAATTAATCGATTATTTTAATATTACATTATACAATTGTTTAAAAAAAGATACATCCTGATTGTGCTTTAATCTACCCTTAATAGTATTTCTATCTGTTTTTAACTATCCTAGCCAGGGCTCTGTTGTAAAATACATCAATTTAAACTGAGGTCACAGTGAGCCACCTCTGCTTTACTCTCACATGCTCATAAACATGCCAAGGCTGTTTTCATGACTAATTTCCTCTCCTGTGTTAGGTAATAGCTCATTTATCAGGCCTGGCACAGGAATGCTTTTTTCTGTCTACTTCTTTTGCCCATCAAAATAACATAGATCTTGACACCACTACTCTTCCCAAAGTCCCAGTTATCCATTTCCACATTCATTCCTGCATACTGGAAGGGATATGAGATGGTGGCACATCTTCCTGAGTATCTGGAAACTAGGTGTGACTGAAAGGACTTATTTACACTGCAGGCATCCTGTGGTGAGCCTAGATGAGAAGGACGGTGCACAGAAGAAGAACTGAATTTATTTTCAACTGATTTTGTTCATGTCAGGAAAGTTCATGCTTCCACCAGCAGACAGCAGATGAAACCTGCCTAAAAACGTATGCCGGAGAAGGGGCTTTACTGTTCAGGTTCCAACCACATTTCACTGTTTATCCCACCATACAGTCTGTCCAACAGCTACAGATGGCAGCAGATAGACAGAGAGACAGGGATGGAATTTCTCCCAGCTCTTAGTGTGTGAGCCTGACTGTCCTCTGACCCTGCAGCACACTTTTTTTAAGAATTAGTGTTTTCACCAAACAATTACATGCCACGTAGAATATATTGCTTTTACATATTTATTCTGCTTAGACAAAGTTCGTTGAAATTACCAAAAACTGGTTGTGTTATCCTCAGGCCACTGATTCATCATTGTGAATTTAATTAGCTTTCTGCTATTATTTTCCAGTCACTGCACCGCTCACTACACTCTAATGACAGTTATGTAAACAACTTGATTTGCTCAGGGGACAGAATGATGTCACTCCCAAATCTCTGACACCATCAGTTGTTGGTTGAAAAAAAACATCAGAGACCAAATTTCAAATACAGATACAAATTGTTTAGAGCATTAATCAGATACAGATAAAGATTATGGTATTGTGTTACACCCCAGTGCAGAAAGGCAGACTGATAGATATGCCTTAGTCAGATGCCCTTTAATGCTAGTATTAACATTACCTTTAATCCAGTGTGTTTATGGTAGAATACTGTACACTATATGTGTATTACGGTTTTAACCCTATCTCTCTCTCTCTCTCTCTCTCTCTCTCTCTCTCTCTCTCTCTCTCTCTCTCTCACTTTCTCTCTCATGGCTAGGTGATCATACTCTCAAGGGCATAGATGAGTTGAGACAGTTAACTATAGGCATTACAGTGACTGATGGTAAGTCTGTAGGTGGCAATGCCGAGAAATGAGGCTTTCACAGATGAAAGTCTACCTCATGCACTCTCTATTTACTGGCTGAGGGCCCAGTGAGGCAGCCTGAGGAAATTTGTCTTTATCCCACCTCCTAAAGGGCTGCAGTAACTATTATGGGATGAAAGGACAAAAGTAAAACTTCTGCAGCAAGAAGGGAAAAACAGTGTTGTGCCAGGCTGCAGCATGGTCTAATACACAGTGTGGGCATATTACCCTGAAGATGAGGTATTATAGAGTAATGATGGTGGACGGAGGACACAACTCTGCTGAAATTCTGTCCAGAATGAGTAAACTGACCAAATTCTCATACAAATTACAATGTGAAAAAACTGTGGTTCTAAATGAGCAGGAAGAGTACTCACCTTGTTCCAGAGAGAGTAGCAGAAACACAGTCAAGAGAGACTGAAGCCCAGACAGACGACACTCCCTCAACATCCTGAGAGAGAGAGAGACAGTGAGAGATGGAGAGAGAGATGGAGAGAGAGAGAGAGAGAGAGAGAGATGGAGAGAGAGATGGAGAGAGAGAGAGAGAGAGAGAGAGAGAGATGGAGAGAGAGAGATTGAGAGAGAGAGAGATATAGAGAGAGAGTTACACATACCTGGTTAGTAAGATCAGTTCATTTTATAGTAAAATCTCATTGAGAAGAGCAGAAGAAGTTTATATGCCATCAGAGCAAGATTTTATATATAAATGAAATAATAAACACATTCTGTTTATGTGGTTGGAAAAAAATTTATTAGAACTGAAATATGTTAAAATATTCAAAGGATTTCCTCCAATACCACATACACAACAGACTTTATCTCCTACAAATCAAAATACAAAAAGAGCAATAAGATATTGACCCTCACTTAAACATGCTGCCCCACTTTTAATAAAGTATAAAGCTCTTCTGGACAAACAGCTGCCTACAGAGTGTCTACTCGCCCAGAACCTCACAAATCACATAGGCCTGAAATCTTCCTCCTTCTCTTTCAGAAACACAAATATGTCAGAATATTTCTCACCCTCAAATACAACCATATTTGGCAAAATCAAATAAATATCAAACAAAACTATAAAACCTTTTTAACCATTAGGTACAATAAAGAAAAAACAAACAAAAAATACCTGGAAGTGGAGAAAAAATGACACCACAGAAGCTGAAGGCTGAGAGAGGACAGACTCTGTATGTAATGTCAGTTATTACAGGCAGAAGATATAACACACTTTCTCCTCCTACTGCACGAAATATGAATCCATCAGAGACAAAGTCTTTTAACTATCTAGAAAAATTAATAATGCTTTCCCTGTACTTTGTGACTCAGAGAAGAAGCTGAACAAAGCTCAATATGTTTCGTTCATTCATTCATTCATTCATTCATTCATCTCTTTAACCGCTTATTACTGTCCCCAGGGTCACAGGAGAGCCAGTGCCCAGCCAGAGGCATAGGGTGCAAGGCAGGATCAACCCTAGACAGGGCGCCAATCCATCATAGGGTACACACACACATACACACACACACACACACTCACACACTAGGGGCACTTTAGAGACACCAATTAACCTAATATGCATGTCTTTGGACTGTAGGATTAAACCGGAGTACCTGGAGGAAACCCATGCAGACTGCACACAGAAAGGACCCAGACCGCTCCACTCAGGGATTGAATCCGGGACTTTCTTGCTGTGAGGCGACAGCGCTACCCACTGCGCCACCATGCCGCCCAAATATGTTTCAGCACTTCATCAAAGTAGAAACGATACATAAATTGTTTATGTATAACATACGTTTCATTCTTATGTGATGTATACAGTACGATTCTCTTGGTTTAGCAGACGGTGTTGTTTTTTCTTTCTGTGTAACGCTAATACAGATTTTCTGTTGCTGTTACTACTTACTATTACTCATTCAATGTATAGTGTTACTGCGTCATATGTTGCTTTTTTATTAAATTTAGAATTGTATTATATTCAGACAATATTGTATGACTACAGTCATGACAATAAAAGTTTATGAATGAGAAGTGAAAATGACAGAGAGAGAGAGAGGGAGAAGGGATGGGTGACAGACAGACCTACACACACACACACACACAGACTGATACTAGATCAAAACCATACGTTTAAAACCATAAGCAAAAACATGAAGTGGTTATTGTGAAAACAATTTCCTAAAGATTGTGAGATTTCATATGTTTCTGCTTATCAGATGGTGACTCCTCCTGAATAAAATGCTAATTTTGTCTGTTTCCCAACAGCTCCATCAGGTATCAAATATTTGCACAGACCCAGCAGAAGCCAATAAAGCAGCAAATATAGTCAGTAAATTGACCATGATGAATACCTTTGTTCCCATGGCAATTGTTGGGTATGCCATGTCTTGACATTTTAACAGAACTCTTTAAATATCTACAGTGACAGGGTAAAAATGAACACCAAAAGGGAAAAAGGTCCATACGGAGATGTTTCTACTGAAACATCAGACAAAAGCGCAAAGACTAGAACAAGCTTCCTTTCTGGATGAAGCAGAATAAAGACACTGGCCAAACAATAGGTTTTCATTTTAACCACTCAAGCACGGCTTTCTATTCCCTTTATTTGAGCGGCCAAAGGCAGAAAAATGCTCAACAACTCCATTTCACACTGACGAGGGCTTTGGAGTATTTAGCGGGCAAAATGTGCACAGAGACAAAAAGCCTCTCAGTGAATAATAGCTTCAGTAGGTTCAACAAACTGCGGCCAAGGGCGAAACCAGAGCTGTAGGTTGAAATATTAGCCACAGCTAGCTGGTATAAGTTACACCAGCAAAGACATGCACAAGGACAAACTCGGAAGAAACCAGTCCAGAGCACATCGATATGACAGTGAGTCAGCACAGTCAGCAAGTCAACATGAATCTGGCAGCATATTTGAATTATAATAAATAATTAACATTTACGGGGTGGCATGCTGACACAATGGATAATATACTACTTTATAGCTCTAGGGTTCCCAGTTTACTCCTGAACTTGAGATACACTGTTCTGTGTTCATATGAGTTTTCCTCCACTGTTCTCTAGTTTCCTACCACTGTCCCAAAAATGAAGGTAGATGGATTGTATATTCTAAATTGACTCTAGGTGTGAATGAGTGTGTGAATGTACAATGAAACTGAAACACCTGGTTTTAGACCACAATAATTTATTAGTATGGTGTAGGGCCTCCTTTTGCGGCCAATA
>JAOVVH010000004.1:16023042-16034883 GCA_028566435.1 Scorpiodoras heckelii
TCCAATTTAGCCATGAAACCTCCCACACTAAAATGACAGGTGTTTCAGTTTCATTGTCTAACCCCTGTATGTATGAATGGTGCCCTGCCGTAGATCGGTGTCCCATAATATATGTGCACTATTAGAATTAAATGTAATAAATTGTATCTTTCCTTGGCTCTATAACTGTCCTTGATTTAAGGTCTGATTACGAACCTTTTTTTTAAGTGCACACTATATTTATGTGAAAGTTACATACTAATTACACCACCCCAGTGACAAAAAAAGATACAGGTTAGGACAATATCTCCTAAAAGTATCTAGCTTTCTTAATATAATTTTTTTTATAAATTAGATCTTGCTTGATATGAATGCTACATTAATTAGGCAAAAGAAAGGGCACAAATTAAGCATAGAATACAAATTATTCCAAAGCATGTCATCATCAAGGTTCATCAAGCCATCAAGTTTCCAAAGAGTCAGCTCAATCACTGTGGGGTGTCAGTAATGGACATCTGCTGAAACACAAAATACTCACATCAGAATTGAGCTGCAATGACGCATCCCTCTTTATAACATTTTATATAGCTTTAAGTGATGAGCTAATAATCAACAAAAACTCATTTTCAGTGAAAAAAAAAAGAAAACTGGCAATATGAAATTAGTCATGTGCCTAAAACCAGATTCTCCTCTTTCAGTAAATGACTCACACCTCCAGTTGTGGTTGGATGTTTACATGCACTCATCATGGACATGAATGTCATGGCAATACTGGGCTTTCAACGATTTATTTGAACACTGTCCAGAAAGTAATGAGACTTATTTAATTAAAAAATTTACAATTCAATATTATCACCTTCAAAATATGATCCTTGTGAAGGCACACGACACTCAACACCATCAACCGTGAGAGTGTTCAGAGTCTCGGTTAAGACTCTATGGATGTCCTTTACTGTGCCCAAATGGTCGCCTTTCAAACGTTTTAATCTTGGCCTTCTGGACTTGATGTTTGATTTGCTCATGCGAGTTTTCTTTGGCCGAGGTGATGCTGTTGTGTGCCATTCAGTACTTTGTCTTTGCGTCTCAGGATCGTACTCAAACACCCATGATTCATTTCCTGTGATCACTCTGTTCAGGAAATTGGCCTCTCTTGTTAAATAATCCAACATTTCATGGTTAATAAGCACACAATGTTCCTTCTGATCAGCTGACAAGTTCGTGAGAACAGGTTTTGCACAAACTTTCTTCATGCTAAGAATCTGATCACGTTCCATTGCTAAAAAAACTCGCTTGCACTGTTTCAGTGAAAAGGTACTTCAGTGGGGTTTCACAAAGCAAATGTCTGAGCACTGCGAAGGCTGGAATGCAACTGAAATCGGTCCTACTGTTTATCTGAGATCCCACATAATGCATAAGCCTTATGGAGCTCTGGAATTTCATTCTCATTACTTTCTGGACAGACCTCTTATATCTTTAATTAAAAAAGTTAGATTTTTGGGGAGTTTCTGAAGACAGCACAGGTTCAAAGTTACATATATACCCACTTAGGTTTTTTATTCAATGGCACTGAAAATTCCAAAATTTCTTTAAACTTGACAAAGGCCTTTTAACATCCTATCGGTGATTATGTTTGACTACAGCTGGTATCAACAAGGAACAGGTCTACCATGAAACAGAAGCTGCTGGAACACCAGTGTCTCTGTCTACAGCCAAGCAAGTTTTACATCACCACTGACTGAGAGGCTGCTGTCCAAGAAAGAAACCCCTGCTCTAAAATTGACACCTTCAAACTTGCAACTGGCCACATGGACAACGAAAAAGTCTTCAGATTGGAAATTGCAAAAAAATTTTGTTTGCCCACAATGTTCAGAGGTATGTTTGAAGGAGTAAAGGTAAGGCATTCAACCTTAAGTACACTGTACTAACTTGTGCTGCCAGTGGAACTGGTACCTTGGACAACGTGTATGGAATAATGAAGAAAGAAGACTACCTCACAACTCTTCAGCATAACCTCAAACCAAAAGTCAGATGGTTGAAATTTGGACACAATTGGGTGTTCCAACAGGACAATAACGCCAAACGCACATCAAACGTTGTGGAATGGATAAAGCAGGCTAACATTAAGCTTTTGGAATGGCCTTCCCAAAGTTCTGACCTTAACCCTATCAAAAATATGCAGATTGTGCTTAAAAGTCGGGTCTGTGCCAGGAACCCAACAGATTTGACTGAAGCTTGTTGATGTCTACCAAAAGCAACTAGTCGAGGTGCGCTTGCTAAGGGACATTTCACCAAATATTAGATGTGCCATATGATTTTGGAAAACCTAAAAAAAATGTAATTAAAACTTGTGCACCAAATAATTTTTTTATTAAAGATATAAGTTGTACACTCATTCTGTGCCAGCAAAAGAATAGTTCAGTGAAATCATTGAAAGTTCAATACACTTCCATTCCACTTCTAGTACACTTACAACCACAACTGTATTCAGTGACTGCCATGTACAAACGAGGTGGTGTCACTTTTCCTCCTACTGGCTTGCTTCATCACTCTCTCTTGTCGTCCCTGTCTCTCACTTCTCACATGTCAGCATCTATCTTTTTCCCTCTCCTTTCTGGAGCCTCTGCACCGCTGTGCCCCTATCTTCCATCTTTGCCTGTCTCAGCTGGAGGAACTCAGGCTCTATCTCTTAATTGTATCTATGATTTGGACTCTCGCTATTTTTGCTGGCCTTCACAAGCAGGTGACAGCTGAATGACTGGGATCCTTTGGTAGACAGGCAGACGGAAACACAATATACACTCTCTGTCCACTTTAATATAAACCTATCATGTTCATAACCTTTTAATAAAGCTTGTGGCAGAAGCACTGTACATAAAATCATGCAGATACAGGTCAAGTGCTTCAGTTAATGTTCACTTCGAGCATCAGAATGAAGACAAAATGTGATCTCTATGACTTTAACTGTGGTGTGGTTGTTGGTGACAGATGGGCAGTTCTGAGTATTTCAGAAACTGATGATCTTCTGGGAATTTCACACCCAACAGTCTCTAGAGATTAAACAGAAGGGTGTGAAAAAAACATAATGTGAGTGGAGGGTCTGCAGGATGAAACACCTTGCTGATGAAACAGATCAGAGGAAAATGACCAGACTGGTCTGAGGTGATAAGAAGTCTATAGTAACGAAAATAAGCACTCTTTATAACCTCTGTGAGCAGAAAAGCATGTCAGAATGCCCAACACATCAAACATTAAGGTTTATGGACTACAACAGCAGAAATCAACAGCCATCTCTCTGTTTGTGTACCATTTCGTGTAAACTCTAGACTGTTGTGTGAAAATGCCACGAGCTCAGCAGTTTCTGAAATACTTAAACCAGCCCATCTGCTACCAACATCCATGCCACAGTTAAAGTCATAGAAACCGTGTTAAACTCACAGTTTTTCCCCATTATTATATTTAATGTGAACATTAACTGAACTTAACCTTATCCTATATTTGTATGGTTTTATGCATTGTGCTTCTGCCACCTTTTTTGCTCCCAGTAATGTGGACGGTAAGTGTATATATAAAAAAAATCATTATGCCCAAATGTCATGACTAAGTATTTGCCCCCTTTCCAATTTCTTCCATTTTTGCTAATTTGTCACATTTAAATGTTTTAGATCATGAAACTGATTTTAATATACAATAGAGACTACATGAGTAAACACGAAAATGCAGCTTCAGTAAATGGAATGATCATATAAAAGCTGCATTTTGTGTTTACTCATTCACTCATTCATTCATTCATCTTCTTAACCGCTTATTCCTGTCCCCAGGGTCACAGGAAAGCCGGTGCCCAGCCAGCGGCATAGGGTGCAAGGCAGGATCAACCCTAGACAGATCACCAATCCATCACAGGGCACACACACACTCACACACACACACTAGGGGAACTTTTAGAGACACCAATTAACCTAATATCCATGTCTTTGGATCTGAAACATTTAAATGTGACAAACTGGCAAAAATAGAAGAAACTGAGCAGGGGCAAATACTTTGTCATGGCACTGTATACGCATGACACGCATATATCAGAGACATCTAATATCTATGACAACATGTTTACAAGCATTTTTTCTAAGATATAGTCAGAAAAAAGAAGCTGCTGTCTCTCCATGTGCTCTGGCACAAAGTGATCCTCCCGCTGTGTCTCTCTCTGTGCTTTGGCAATGACGATGACCCTCACCAGCTCATCCAAAATCAACGTCAGCCTTAGTCTTCCTTCAAGAACAAAAATGTGTACACTGCTCCCAGGCTGAGAAGTGAAGGAAGAATGTTATAAAACATTTCACTGCAGCAGTCATTTGCAGTCCTGTCACTGAGTAGTACAAAACATGCTCAGGCTCCCTCAGCCTGTCAGCGCAACACAAACGCACAACTGTGCCATTTCCACTGGCCAAGATTTACACGGCACTTCAACACTCCTCTCCTCTGCACTTCACACACAAACACACACACACATACACACACACAAACCTAAGAGAAATGAGTGCCATTCCTTCCACCACTAAAACACACTTAGGTTTCTTCAAATGTGTATTACTAGAATCCACTAAACACTTACTCCAAAACCCTGATTGAGTCAAATAAGCATGCTGCATTATCTAAAAATGCTTGCCTCTTTATGAACTGCCAACAAAACAACATGACTCACTACCCATCAGTTCTGTTCTGCATTACAGAAAGCAAGAGAGAACAGAAGCAAGATGGAAGACACAAGAGTCAGTCAGAGAGAGACTGAGAGACTGTCAAATCCATCAATATATATACTATTTATCCTTCTACAATAAGCAAGCAACCAACAAGAGGATTTGAATCTTAAACAGACATGATTTTGAAATACAATCTTCACCGATGTTGCAGCTGTGTAAAATCTGTCCATATAATAAAGAGCTCCAAGCACAGTAAGCATCTTGAATCTTAAGCAAAAATATGCAATACAATTATTAATGTCACTGCAGGCACAGACAATCTGAATGCTGATCTCAGCAATATTAGAGGCCCTCTGACAATACACTGAGGGGCCCACAACCCCCTAAAAATAGATCCAGACTTCTCCACCCTCCATATGTTTTGAGATGACACTGGGGAGTTCCTTGCCCCTGACCATCTGAGCCTGGAAGCTCAATTGTTGTTAGTCACAGACTCATAATTACCATTGCAGATTGAATAAAATGTAAAAATGTTTACAGACAATTCTAGACTAGTGTCAATCTCAACAGGAAAAACATTGCCATTTCATAGAAGAGTTAACCATGTGGGAATGTAATTTCTGTTTCAGAACTGTTTCAGAAATGCCACACCTTTTAAAGCAGAATTATGTAGGACGTAACCTTTAAAAAAAAGCTCCAAAATCATTTTGATGGTACGCTGATTTGAAATCAGGAGAACGGCGCATCTGTCATTACTGTCGCACACGCAGAGAAGTGCGTGAAGGTTTACAGCCCAACGTCACACACCACCAACAACTATTGGTCTTTAGCTGATATAAGAAAAAGCTTGCTCAATATTCAAATCATGGCAGAGGCAAAATGACCAGAGGATATTAATAGAGGTAGTACTGAAGATAAATTATGAAGAAAGGATACCTGAGCAAGAGACTGGACAAGAGTACATTTTGGACTGGTTTTTACTCATTAAAAGGATGCCACACACAAACTCAGCCGGCCTTCTTGCTGGACTAATAAGTAATAATTTATTAACTGGCTTGCTATGTCTTGTGTTGTTGAGCTTACTTGATATTTGGCTGTGTTTACAAAGTTTTCAACTTGCTAGTTTTTCCATTATAAGCCAAGTCAACCCATTTAGACCGAGGTTCAGCTGCAGTTAGACATCTCAGCTAGCTTGTAAAAAATTACATTGTACAATATAATGTGCAATAGCCTATATCATGTCACCACCAACATTTTATTCGATTACACACATTATCCACATTCATACCCACATATGCTTAGCAAAACAATGTACAGCTAAAAACGCCAGCAGTATTTCAGAAAACTAAAACTTGGGTCATTCTTTTTGTTATTCTTTTTATGTTAGCGTTCATCATATTCGTCATATTTGTGTAAAATCCTGTAATATTACTCTACCTTGTCAATCAACATGCTTCTTTCACTTGTTTTTGCCAGTTTAGTATCATTCAGCTTGTTAAAAAATACGTATGTACTGCTGTCTATGGCTGAGTTCCAAATTGCACCATGCTACCTAAACTAGTGCACTAAAAATAGTATGAGATAATGGTTTATATGCCCACACAACACAATGGAATTCAGCTCATGAGTGGAGCTCAAAGTGTGATTTGTATTAATGAGAGTGTTAGTTTAGGGAATTACACTCTGCAACCTGTAGGGAACCCCAAGAGCAAAAATACAAATTCTCGTCTAGTGGTGCTTTATGTAAAAATATTCACTTATTTAGAATGCTACATTGTTCTTACTATCTACTGATGAAACTATTTGGTACATTCGAAAACCATGTATACTTTTAAAACTATACTTTCTGTTTTCCTACTTTCATAGTATATGATATGTTTTCTGTTGCAATCTCCCAAAACCACTCCACTGTTCTTGTGAACTTACATCTATAACACTTATAATCTGCTGTATGCTGTACATCTATAAATTATATATGGGATATTTTATATTTCATCAGATATGTAAACTGACAAACAGTGGGACACATAGCAATCTACATGGTTTATATGTCACATCCATGACGCTTTACACTTAGTCAGGTTGGCTGGAGGGTGTAAAGTTTGTGAGTAAGCAGGGACAGGAGAGGGAGGGTGAGTGACATGTTAACATTTCACTGCTGAAAGTGGGGCTCACTCACACTCACATCCACAGTGGCAAGTGATTTTCACGCAGCCCGTTCCCCACTCTCAGTGGCCCTGATTGCTTTTAATGGAGCAGGATGTGACCAGGATGTGAATGTGGGACTGAGTGCTTGTTTTGCTCCTAGGTAGTGTGACTGGATCTTTTTTGCTTTTTAATGTGTTTTTAACAGGCAGAGCCTCTCTCTTTCTCTCTCTCTCTCTCTCTCTCTCTCTCTCTCTCTCTCTCTCTCTCTCCAACACTGCTGTGGTAGAAACCAAGCGATAATTGAGCTGGTTCTGATGCAACCCAAGATGCCACTTTCCAAAGACAAGCATATAGTCCACATGCATTCTGATTTGAAACCAGGAGTAAAACCTACACCAGTTCTTACACTTGTGTGTGTGTGTGTTTTCTGTAAAGCACTCAATGTTTTCAAAGGCCTTTCAGATACGAAAGTAACACTATCACTCAGCAGCATGCATCAAAAGACAGTAGATTGTGCAAAATGCATTCAAGACACAGATGGAAAAGCAGCAGCCAGAGCACCTCCCCAGCATCTTATCAAGGCCGAAATCGGGCTGAAAATCAGGTTCCTTCTCTATCTTTCCAACTCAGACGTCCATGCTGCAAATGAAAAAATCCTGGCAATCACAACTAAGTGCCTGTCTCCTAAAGGCTCTCAAATATATTGCTTTTATCCACCAGCTCTCTTCAACATCTCAAAGAGTGAAAGTACAGACCCCGGATTGAAAAATGAGGTGACAAAAAGCTTATTCTGTACGAGCCAGGCCACTGACAACTCCAAATGTTTGTCTGCTTTTCATTTGTGCCCAAAAATCTACCAGTCATGCCTGATTACTCCGGCACAGGGAAGTCTTTCAGCTTGCTGCTTTGACGTTCCTTTCAACTGGGATTTTTTTTTTTTCGAATCCATGATTCATGGGAATCAAACTGCAATCTTGGACTACTTTTGTGTCTATCCAATTTGCTACACTAATAAAGTGGTGATTTTCATGACTGGGAGATCTTTGAGAGAATCGAAGCAGGCTTGTCTGTCTGAATAACAGTTGCCTTGGCTATTATTGATGAAGCCTGGAAACCTAATGCTCTCCACACAGCCTCTATATCAATTGCCACACAACCATGACAAAAGGTCCACTGGAAAATGGCTGTAGTAGCAAATAAGCTCAGTTCAGAGGCAGGACAAAATGAAAACCACATTCATAAACAGCGTCAGGGCAAATTACAAGAACATGAGCACTGGCTGTTGTCCAGGGGCCTGGACACCATGTCATCACTTAATTATTTTGCCTGGTCTCTGCAGCATCAATGTGCTATATTTCATGCAGCCCTCCCTCCCATGGCTGCTCAAGCCTCTCGGCAAATGAACAATCGTGGCAGAGGATAAATCTAACCTGTGCTGACTGGGAACTGTTAAACCCCCCTCCCCCACTTAATCAAAGTTACCAGCCTGCTATCTCTGCACTGTGGCCTACATGTACCGGCATTGAAGAGGCTGCATTTCTGAACTGTTCTGCCAGACCTGGTTTATTAATGTACACTGCTTGAGAATCTGTTCTTGTATCTAAAACTGGGACTGATTTCATGAAAACAGACAGTGGTGCTGCCAAGTCAGCATTGCTTCAGGGATTAAGAAAAATAAAGCACAGAAACAAGACAGACCCTAGGCGATAGCTACCTAAACCTTAACAAATAGGAATATGGCTTTGGCTTGAAGCCATGTCTCATTAAAGAAAGTTCTGCTAGATAGGTGCTCTGTCCCAGTGCTAGGGCCTGTCCTGGAAAATGAAGGGAAACAGGTGGAACAGAAAATAATACTTGAGTCGCACTAAGCTGGGCAAGAGAAAAGCAGCATTCTGCCAACAGTCATTTTATAATAACGCTTCCTGCTCTCTGCCGCTCATGAGTTGTTGCTTAGTATCAGTTGGGGAATACACAAAGTGTGTGTGTGTGTGTGTGTGTGTGTGTGTGTGTGTGTGTGTGTGTGTGTGTGCGCGCGTGTGTGCGCCTGACCATAGAAAAATATGCAAATGTGTTAAAGTCTCAGACCAGATGTCAGAGCAGCTTCTGGTGCTCAGTCCCAGCCCACTGCTTCTGATCCCTTTATGAAAACACAGCAAGCTCAATTATCCCTCAGCCATTATCCACATTGTGGGGTGTGAAGCATATGCTGCCTCTACAGATGTTGATTCATTCAAACCACAAACCCACATGCACAGCACATAGCCAATCTGTCCTAAAACACTGCCTCGCATCAGAATTACAAGTGGATATCACAACCCATCGAAAGCGCAATGGGGTTCTGTTCTAATGTATTAAAAACACACACCCAAGCACCCGCCGACTGTCAGAAATAAGCAAAGATGAAGCCACTGTGACAAGTTCTGCTTTTGATGAATGGCATTATAGGATTTATATGCTTTTCTTGGTGCAAAGAGCTTTTCATACCCATTTCTGGCAAACAGGAAAAAAAAACTGACATCAGAAAGCAAACAGAATGCAACTGTAATATCACAGTATAAGACAGAGTTAATTGGAAATTGATACCTAAGGTTTATTGAACACACTGGCCCGTCATACTTGTCATGCCCTAATTTAATTACGTAGACATCACTATAACTGTCAGCAATTCGATGATATGATGTGTGGAACCATTCAGTCAATCAATAAAGCAGTCAGGCAGACTGATACAGAAAGCCAGGAAATCAGATTAGAAAAAAATACGAGAAAACAAGAACATATTCAGCTCAAAACCTGTAATAATAATAATAATAATAATAATAATAATAATAATAATAATAATAATAATAATAATAATAATAACAGAGAATAAGTGTTATAGAGATGATTTGATCCAGAAGTAAGGGAAATTTCCACAAAGGAGGTTTTGACAGTATAGTTTCTTCAGGAGGTATATGACAGTCTGAGACATCTGCAGGTAATTGAACATACTGTATAATGCATGTTTATTAAATAATAACACTCAGAGAATGTAAGGAGTCCTGAAAGTCTGCAGATGTTTCCAGCTCACTCTTTTTCCACATGACACCAGTA
This sequence comes from Scorpiodoras heckelii, assembly GCA_028566435.1. Taxonomy (NCBI): domain Eukaryota; kingdom Metazoa; phylum Chordata; class Actinopteri; order Siluriformes; family Doradidae; genus Scorpiodoras; species Scorpiodoras heckelii. The sequence continues at coordinate 16,032,954 of JAOVVH010000004.1, forward strand.
GAGTGTTGGGGTGATAGTTTAGAGGTGTTTTTTAAAGTGAGAAAGTGAGAGAAGTACAAATGAAGGAGAGTGAGAAGCAAGAACAGGAAAGGGGGAGAGGTGGGAGAAAGAAGAAATGGATGGATGGAATGAAACATTAAATAAGGGTCACACTGTTTCTTTTGTCCGACTCATATAATGGAGCACTGGTACCACACTGAATTGGTGCTTCAGTTAAAAAATGCTGATGCATGCTATTTGTTTACTTGTTTGGCTCTTGTGGTTTATGTAAAGCCAAAATAGATGCTTAACAAAGCACAGTCTTTTCCTTTCTACACAATCTGCAGTAAACCAACTCATCCTTTACAAGCATCCCTTGTTCTTATAATACTTATTGAAATATTACTTTCATACTTTTCATGATTAATGTCTTGTTTGTAACCACCTAATTTTGACAATAACTATTTCCCCAGTGACACAATTTTTGTAATTTTGCACCTGTTTAGCACCATAATGGATTTCAAATGAATCAGTTACCATGCAACTGAAGTGTGGACTTTCAGCTTTAATTTTCACAATACTACGGAAGTGAATGATTGCAGAATTCTTTCCTTGGTGAAAAAAAAAACCCTTCACAACATCTAGCCAAGTCAAGAACACTCTTGAGCAGGTAGGCGGATCATTGTCGCTGTCTACAATTAAGAAATGCATTCATGAATGTAAATACAGGGAATTTACCACAAGAAGAGAAAGTCAAGATTAGGCTTTGCAAAAAAAGTCTGCCCAGTTCTGGAACAAGTTTCTGGACAGATTAAACCAAGATTAACTTGTACCAAAATGATGAGAAGAGAATGATGGGAGTATGGAGAAAGAAAGGAAGGACTCAAGATCCAATCCATACTACATCATCTGTCAGACATGGTGGAGGAAGTGTTATAGCTGCCAGTCAAACTGGGTATCTGGTGTTTAATGATGATATGACTGCTGTTAGCAGGATGAATACTGGAGTGTACAGAGCTACACTTTCTGCTCAGATTCAGTCAAATGCTTCAACAAGGAAAGGATGGCGCTTCACAGTACAGATGTATTATGACCTAAAATATAGCACAAAAGCCAACAGTTTCTTAAGGCAAAGAAATAGATTTTTTTCTAAATGGCAGAGTCAGTCACCTGACCTCAACCCAACTAAGCAATCTTTTCACTTACTGAAGAAAAAACTGATGAAAGTTGCACCCACAAACAAGCAGCAACTGAAGGTGGCAGCTATAAAGGCCTGCAAAGCACCTCAAAGGAAGAAAACCAGCATTTATTGATGTCTATGGATTCTGGACTTCAGAGAGGCATTGACTGATGATTTGCATCCAAGTATTCAAAATAGTCCTTATATTTATGTTATTTTGTCCAATTACATTTGAGCCTCTGAAAATTGAGGGGGTATGGAAAAAAATGGCTTTAATTCCTGTGCACTATTTTTGTAAACTCTTTTGTTAAAGCCGAAGGTCTACACTTCATATAATGCATATAATCATAATTCTTGTCTAAAATATTTTCATCATGTTTGTGACATTGCTAATTAATCAGTGACTTGTTTTTTGATTTGAACTTTCCTTGGGCGAGATGATGACATCATGTGCCATTCAGCACTTTGTCTTTTTGTGTCATGCTCAAACACCCATGATTCAACTCCTGTGATCTCTGTTCAGGAAATTGGGCTTTTGCTCCAAACTCACGTTGTTCCAGTGACGAGGTACTTGAGCAGGGTTTCACAAAAAGAGACTGGGCTAGAATGCACCTGAAACGGGTCCTACAGTTTATCTGAGATCCCACTCTAACTGACTTGAACCATGAGGAATTTAATTCTCATTACTTATATACTGTACAGGGGTTAGACAATGAAACTGAAACACCTGTCATTTTAGTGTGGGAGGTTTCATGGCTAAATTGGACCAGC
>JAOVVH010000004.1:16050459-16063189 GCA_028566435.1 Scorpiodoras heckelii
TCACAAATGCAATCAATAGAGTGTGATTCGGCTCAGAACGGCTGTCTGGTATGTGTGGAGCTCATGGTGATCTGGGGGAAACTCTGTACTGATCCAGTTCAACAGGAAGGTAGGGATCAAGTATAGGCTCATGTATAAGCTCATCACATGTAAATTAGGATGGCAGAGACCAAATGATCAGCTAAAATAAACCAATATCTCATAATGCAGTATCACATTTGCAAAGACTATGTACGTATATGCCCCTGTGAAAAATAAAAGGATTTGTCATTCTTTGCCTGACTCTTTGTCTGTTTCCTAGGATGAGGGTAATAGTTATAAGATTAAAGGAGGGTTCTTTTAATACCCATTATATAAAACAGAGGATTCATGAGTAAGCGCTTAGGAGGATTTGGCATGAGAAGTAATTTGTCATGAATGTTTCTTGACCCTTCTTGTGAGCCAGCCTACAGCAAGAACACCTTTAAATAGTGCAATAATATTTATGCAGTATCTGCATCGCCTATCATGATGATGACAATAATACAGAGGAGAGGATAATTGAAGACAAGAAGCAGCTTTTTCGACTCAATACTATAACCAATATGTGAAACCCAAATGAGCTGTATGAGCCACGCAAGCTGAGAATCAATATTTCTGTGAAGACATGGCATTTCCTCTCATCTGACGCAGATGCAACTCATTTACTGTTGCAGCTGTGACCAAGCAGATGAGAAAAAAAATCCCATGTGAGGGAACTGTCCAGTGCTGAATGTTAAAAGACCCATTTATAAGTTGCCGTTTGTAATCTTTTAAAGTGTTTTTATAATCTATAATAAACATATGCAATATGCACATGCAATAATTACTTTCAAAGCTACCTAAGAACCAATTCAATCCACAATATTACCTTTCAATGTCTCTGAATGGTTTCTTTGTTTCAGGCGTCACCTATTCAGCATGGATATTAGCTTCACTCCTAGCCCGAGTGGAGAGGTCTGTTCACTTTTCTCTAAAAGGCAACTTTTGAGGCATAGATAGTTTTAATAGATCTAAAAATTGTGTTCCAGTAGAATTCACTTCACAAAAGAAAGAACAAAAACTACAGGCCTATTCAACAAACACAAATACTGCAATATAAATAATGTTTTAATGCTTTTGAAGAGGAGGAAACCCTGTCTTGAATAATGAAGCCTATCTCATGTCTGCCATCTAATGAATATTCATGGTGGACAGCCACACAGAGCCTGACTGAATTGTGTGTAGTCCAGGAGGTCATACTAGCGGAGCACACATTCTGGGCCATAAGGCTAAGCAAACATTAAAAACAGTATCCAACAGAGGTCACATATGTATGGTGTCCAACACAATGTTGTGATTTCCTTAAGATACTTATTGGAAAATCCTGATTTAAACACACACGTCACTGATAGAAGGTTGTATTCATGCTGAATGCTGTATTCAATTGTGTGCTGAGAAAGACTAAGTGTAAAACAGATGCACATAGCCTTGTGCATAAACAAGTATATACAAACACAATTAGATTTATAAATCCTGGTAGTAGCAACTTTGGTTCTGCAGCAAGGAAATACATTATATGTTGTAGGCTTAGTAGCAAGCATTCACTAGGAACATCATTTTCATTGCTTTGTGCCCAGCTTAGGCTTCCTGAGTAATTTCAGTCATCTGCACAGTAGACTCGGTCCATTAAGCTCTTTGCATGATAATTTACGACAAGGACATTATCTCCTGGAATCTGAAGACATTGGGTTGTTTGGATGCTTTTCAAGTACAAATTTAATTCCACCTGTCAACATTCCTCTTCTTACAAGTGTTGATGCTAAGCTCTGCGCTGCCATGCAGAAACACATTACTGAAATAAGAGAGAATCAATCAGGTCCCTGCTAAAAAACGCATAATACGACATGATTGCTTTCCCAAAGCAATTTCCTCTTCACTTTTAATGATCATATCGGGTGCCCTTTTGCCATTTGTGCATGTGAAGAAGTAGTGCAGATGAGAAATTGTGCTGATGTAGACAAAGGTCTGGCAGCATAACGCCAAGCCACCTTGAAGTTAAATACAGAAGCACTGCTAGTGACACTGACAAGATTGCAGAGGCGTGTTGTTTATCGTAGGTCTGATGAATCACAGCAAGGTTCCCACATCCTGATAAAGGTCAGTGACAGAGATTTTACCATGTTTATTCAAGTGGTGTCAAAATGTAGCTACATGTTAACAAACAAATGATGAATAATGCAGATGCTGAGAGGTGTTTGATCTCGCCAGTGTGGGGGAAGACGAAAAGAGAGAGACAGACAGAGAGAGAGTTACACGGGCAGCACTATGCGAGAGAGTGCAACTGAGAGAGACTACTTCGATCACAACATGGTGATAAATACCACTGTTGAATGTTGCCCACTAGAACACGTTATAGTAGAGCGAGAGACAGAGAGGATGATAATGAATGTGTCTGCGTGAGAGGAACAAGGGGATAGGGTAAGGACAGATATAGTCAGACAAGAAAAAAAAAATCAGAGCAGGAGGAAGAAGACATGAGAGACATTGAAAGAACCAGCAACCAATTTGCTACAAACAGCTGCTTGAAATTTCCCCTGGGCTCCTATAAACACAATGTGCTGCCACTCTCTATTTCAAATGCACTTTGACAAGTAACAAGGGATCACACATACATGCATGCATACACACACACACACACACACACACACACACACACACACACACACACACACATGCAATGTGGACAGATGATTCTATTATATACATTCACTTTTTTGTCAAAGACATGTTCCTGACTGATGGCCCAAACGCTATGGGGTGCTGTGTTCCTCTTTCACCAGCCGTCAAGTCTCCCGAGCCTGAGTCATATATAGAAAAGATGTAACTGCACAGACAGACACGACAGCATGCCATCGTGCATCAACTCTGCCTCCTTCTTCCCACTAGCGGTCCACTGTCACAGCGACAAGCTTAAAAGCGATCACGCTCGCCACTTGTCAAACTTCACATGACCTAAAGCGTCACGAAGCTTAAACCTTGCAAATAGGATATAAAGTGACCGAGAGCTGCATGGGGTTTGTCTCTGCCTGGTAGGGACATGGTTTAAAAGGAGGGTTGTTTACATTTTTTTTTTTTATCAAGCTGGAATAACAAGTGACATTTCAAACAACACAGAAGTGTATATCTTTCTGGCAGTAAGACACAAAGTAAACCGAGAAGTCAGACTGAAGAAACCTGAGGTCACAATCCTGTTAAAAAGAGGACACTAAACTATACCTGCTCCGTGTTGTCTTATCTGTTGTACCTTTAATAGTTATGCATCTTGCACCTGGAAACAGGGATCTTTAAAAGAAGATTTTAGATAAATCATTGGCCGGTATTTATACCTTTCAGAGTACTACATGCACCTTTCTGAGTTAATAGATGAGGTACCGCCCCGGAAGGAGGAATGGTACTGTTTAGTACTCATTTTAGACTGTAGATATGTGCAATATGACAATATTATATTGATACCATGTTAAATTATGGCACGATACACTTTTTGGTGACATCATGAGCAATACCTCAGACCAACTCCAGTATTACTCACTTTGACAGTTTTCCTCTTTGTCTCATGTCAAACTTTATTTTTAGTTACAGATGCTAGATTAAAGCATAACTGGACACTTTTTCACATTTTTATGTACCGTTCTGGGGGCTAAATATCCTGATACTTATCAAGTACTGTGAAATCACATCTTCCAACTAACACAAATATTTGAAACTTGCATATGGAGGACAACATAATGGTGAAACGCATACGCTTTTAAATACCACTTCAGCATATAAGGACTTACAAGCTTTAACTAATGTAAAGCACCTGGAGCAGGATGTTTAATCTGTACATAGTGAGTATGATACTCAGCTGTTATAAACTCATTAACTCTCATAGTGTACAAGCAGTGAACGCTGTAAGTGTTCATTTAACCCTGGTGTATATTTCACCGTCCAGTCCTGCTCGTCTTTACGTTATTAATTATGCTTTCTTTGCTTCCCAACACATTTCAGACTCGCCTGCGGTGAACGAGCATTTCAGCGCAGTTCAGAAATTCCTCTCACCTTTTTCTTTTTCTTTCTTTTTTTTTTTTTTTTGGAGATTTCCGGCGTCTCAAAGTGCACAGGAATGTGAAGTAGCCGAGAGCGCTAGCCTACAGCCCGACACTCAGCGCCGCTTCTCTTCGGTGCAGGTGTTGTTCCGTCGCTGTTCCGTTACTGAGATACAAAATTATAATATTAATAATAACCAGAAGGAAAAAACGCCACAGCTTATGAAGATGTGAAAAGGTTCCGGTTCGTTACCAAGGCGAAAAAAAGATGTGTACGTGTTTCACTTTTCATCCTGATGAAATATGGAATATTGGAATAATGGAATTGGAATAATGGAATATTTAAAAAAAAAACACACACACAGACAGAAGCGGCGCGCGCGTTCCGCCGGTCGCGAGGAGACAGAAGTGAACAAAAGCGCGCGCGGAGCCTCAGCGCCTCGACTGTCCCCTCCTCCTCCTCCTCCTCCTCCTCCACCTCCACCTCCTCCTCCTCCTTTAAATCAGTGAAGAGACCAGAGCGCGTTTTAGTCCCGACTGTAGCCCATTAACCCTCAGCCACCATTATACCGTACAGGCTGTTTCACTGGAGTGTCTGCGAGCCCTGTAGAGCAGTTCGTGGGCGTTTTAAGTGTTTTACGTTTGGTGGACGGCGGGATGACTTCCTTCAGACACAACTGCACACATTTCTACTACAGTGACCCACAAAGTGGGAAGCGTAGCCAAGGAGGGTCTGTGGTGTGTTTTTTTTTTTTTTTGGTATTTTTTGTAGTTAGACTATTTAGCCGGTCATTTGAATTTATCCAAACCTCAGTAAAGCAAAAAACTTTTTGTGTTTTATGAATTTTCAGGAATAAAAAGCTCTACGGCACCAACAAAAACAGTTCAAAAATACATTATTTTTACACCTAAGCAATACACCTAAAACATTTGGGTTTGACCTTAAAAGATGAATATAAGACAATTAATCAGAATTTCGGGGCGCAGTGGGTAGCGCTGTCGCCTCACACCAAGAAGGTCCCGGGTTCAATCCCCGGGTGGAGTGGTCTGGGTCCCCCCTGTGTGGAGTCTGCATGTCCTCCCCGTGTCTGTGTGGGTTTCCTCTGGGTACTCCGGTTTCCTCCCACAGTCCAAAGACATGCATATTAGGTTAATTGGTGTCTCTAAAGTGCCCCTACTGTGTGAGTGTGTGTATGAATGTGTGTGCTTGTGTGTGCCCTACGATGGATCGGCGCCCTGTCTAGGGTTGATCCTGCCTTGCGCCCTACGATGCCGGCTCTCCTGTGACCCTGCAGGAATAAGTAGTTAAGATAATGATTGAATGAATAATCAGAATATCAGCTTTCATATCCTGATAGTTACATATGGATGTTTTAAACAGCTTAGAACATAGCTGCTTTGGTGGCAGACCACCCAATGTTTAGGTGAGCAAAAGTATAGGAACAAATCATCTTAACGTAAAGATCACTTAATATTTGGTTGCATATCCCTTTCTTGCAATAACTTGCGACCCCCTGACATTACCAGACTGTTGCAGTTCTTCTTTTCTGGTGCTTTCCGAGGCTTGTACTGCAGTTTCGTTGAGTTGTTGTTTGTTTTGAGGTTTCTCCTTTCAGTCTCCTCTTCAGAAGGTGAAATGCATGCTAGTTGGGTTAACATCTGGTGATTAACTTAGCCAGTCTTAAACCTTCCACTTTTTTCCAGTAGATGAAGTTTTTTCCATTAGGGCGGACTACTGTAATGGTCTCTAATCTGGACTTCCCAAAAAGACCATTAAACAGCTACAGCTCATTCAGAATGCTGCTGCTAGAGTTTTAAGCATGACCAAGAGAACAGAGCACATTACATTAGTTCTAAAACCTTTATACTGGCTTCCAGTTGGTTAGTTACAGAATGGACTTTAAAGTGTTACTACTAGTCTATAAATCACTGAATGGTTTTGGCATAGAATACATCTCTTAAAGAATAGAAACTAAATCTGTCTCTTAGATTCATGGACTCAGGTAAGCTTGTTGAGCCCAGAGTCCAGACTAAACATGGTGATGCAGCATTTAGCTGTTACGCTGCATACAACTAGAACAAACTATACCAGAAGATCTTAGATATGCCCAAAATGTAGAAATCTTTTAATCCAGGTTAAAAACCTTTCTCTTTTCATGTGCTTATGATTGAGCTCTAAAGCTTGCACTCTATTCTCACTGCACTTTACTCTTATTAAGCCCTTTTATGTTTTTTATTACCTTTATTTTAATATCCTTTATGTTTTATCATATTCATACTGCACTTTACCTTTTATAAGCAAATTTTATAACTCTTATGTTTTTGCAATTATGCTTTTGTCAGTTTTATAACTCTTATGTCCTTTGTTCTAATTTCATATTAATATTTGATTTTAATTTGTCTTTCTTTTCATTGTAACTATTTGTGCAAAAGCCTTTCTGAGGTGCTAGATATCAGGAATGTACTAATGCTTTTATTTTTCTTTATGTAAAGTGCTTTAAATACAAATAATCTTGCCTTACCTTGCCTTTGTTGTGTTGGCAGTGTGTTTTGAGTCACTGTCTTGCTGCATAATGAAGTTCCTCCCAATTAGATTTGATGTATTTCTCTATAAAATTGTAGGCTTTTCTATAGACTTCTGAGTTCAGTCACATTAAAAATAAAAATTAGTGAGCCCATTTCAGAAGCAATCATGCAAGAACAAGGAATGACACTACCTCCACCATGCTTGATTGATGAGCTTGTATGCATTTGGATCATCTTTCTTTCTTCATACTTGGCCTTTCTATCACTCTGGTCAAAGTTAACATTTTGTAGCTCATCTCTTTATTTCTTGTGGTATGGCCTCTGTCTTATTTTGAACAGTGGATTCTGATACCTTTACAGCTGCCTTGTTTTTGGGGTTTTCTTCACAGCTCTCAAAACTATTCTGTCATCATCTGTTGTTGTTTTCCTAGCATGTCCTGTTCAGTGGTCAGTTGTTAGTGCACCAGTGATTTATTTCCTTTTCCAGAACATTACAAATTGTTGTACTGGCCATGCTCAATGCCTGTGCAATGGCTCTGACAGATATCCCATCTTTTGCCTGCTTCAGAATGGCTTGCTACTCTCTCACAGACAGCTCGCTGGTCTTGTTGTTGGTTTATCCTTTTCAACAACAATCTATCTTCACTGGCACAACCCACAGCCCGAACCAAAAGTAGACATTTAGAGATATTAATTGTGTAAAGAATCAATCTAACACGGCACACCTGAGCAACAAGAAACATATGTCATTCAAGTGTTATCATATTTTTGATCACTTGAAAATAATGGGTTGGTTCACACAAAATGTGCCAAGTTGTTTAACACATCTACAGTTGTGGTCAAAAGTTTACATACCCTCATCATTGACATAAATGTCATAGCAATATTTGGCTTTCAACTGTTTCTTTGAAGTGTCCTTTTTCTGGGGCAGAATGAGTGTACAACATACATCTTTAATAGAAAAAATTGTGAAAAGAATTGGTGCACAAGTTTTATTTTTTTGTGTTTTTGTCTGAAATCAACATAGGATCAAAATGATATATTCAGGGTCACAAATATGCATACAGCACACCTAATATTTGGTTAAATGTCCCTTTAATTATGCTCACAAAATAAATGAGTTCTGATGGGATTAGTGGGATTTATTTTACAGTTAAAGGGATCCCTGGCTACAGAAAAAAATTGTCTTAGTATAACTGAAATATTTAGACTTAAACTCTCAACAGGAAACCAGAGAACTAATGGAAAACCCACACAAACATTTGGATAACATGTGAAACTCTAAGCAGACAGTAACCAAAGCTCAGGACCAAATCAGTGACTCTGGAGCTATGAGGTGATAACAGCACTCAGTGCCACCATAATATATGTCTTTTTATTTTTAGTATGTGATTTTTTTTCCACATTGTTTTATTCATTGCCAGATGTAAACAATGTCTGAAATAGCACCATACTGCTGTTTTCTAAACAGTGTAAAGTGCATTATGGGTGTTTTGTATTGCCTGTAAGTTGCATTCCAACATGAACTTAAAATTATATTGGGCACTATATAATTAAATATGGTACATAGACAAACATATTAGTTACATCGTATTACTATCCATAATCCAGTTTAGTGTGAAATATTTGATGATAACTCAGCACATGTTTTTTTTTTTTTTTGCCGTGTGTCAAAGGGTGTGAATGACCATGAATCTTCTACGAATAATGGGGTAGGTACCTCCTCATACATCTCTTACTGTGCTTTCAAGCACACATCGGGCTGTAGGTTTCTCTGAGGTGAAACTCATTTACCCTACTTGGTCACATTCATGTGGTTTGTGTGGGAAATTTTAAAAAACATGGAAGCTGTCAACCTTTTTTCTGTTGTATGGCTAATCATTGTTTTCAATAAATATCTCCATTAGCTGTCGATTGTAGCCTTTCTGGGTGTTTTTGAACACAAACGTAGCAAAAATAACATATGCGTTGATTGTAGATGTTTGAAAATGACGTTTCTGTTACAATTAACATACAGATTTTACTTTATTATATGATATCATACTTGTGATTAACTGTTCAGCCATGTTGGAAATTTACGCTTATGTCTCTACTCAGATTGTGCTGCATCAAAAATTTCGATGTATCCGACTTCAGTGCCTGATTTCAGAGGGTGTTCATGTGGTGCCTCCACATGGGAAACTCGGCTTTCAGATAAAACCAACAACATTTGAAAGCACAGTTAGTAACAGCCACCATATTATAAAATAGCAAAAAGCATAGCCCTCCGACCAATGAGCACTGTGATAGGATCCAGCACTCCCTCGACCAGTAGTAGGATAAGTAGCTTAGATAATGAATGATTGAATGAGTGAGTGAGTGAGTGAATGAATGAATGAATGAATGAAACATACAAAGTGTGGAAACATCCTAATGTTTTAAATGAACATTGAACATATTTTGAACATTTGTCAGTAATTTTCTGATATCCAAACTAATATTTTCCCCAGCTGCACATCCCTAAGGCTAAAGGCTGACCTGCTCACTTTCTTCACTTCAGAATAATGATGTCCCCAGAGATGCAGAAGGATAACGATATGGCCCACTGACACACATTTCATCTGAGACACAAACGGCCACCTCCATCTCTTTTACTTATTTATAGCCTCACTAATTCTCCTGGTATACCATGTAAAGTGCCATATTTGTCCCATATATAGTTGGTCTGGAATGAGCTTTGATTGACATCCTACTGACTGAAGATAACCAGCTAACTGTGATTGGGAGCATTGTTTTCCTTAGAAGTGAATAAACAATATTTTAACAAATAAAGTAGACTCTGATGTTTATGTACTTGCACTTTGCATTCTGAAGCTTGCCTCAAAGTGTTTGAAGAAGCCTACTGGCTCTTCATGTCACAGTGATCTCCTTAGTAGAAAAAACTTTGTCATTATAGGGATTTATGTCAGGTAACTAAATAATATGGCTAATGTTAAGAATATTACCTGCCAAAATAAACTTTATTTTAGACACAGTTGTCCCATAATCTAGCTAGCTAGCTAACACATGAATATACATATACATATACATATACATATGAAGCAGCACTGACATCTATGTAGTCAAGTCTATTAGTGCATTTAATTATCATAATAAACCAAAATGATTCTTCATATAAATAACAAAAACAATAAACAGCTGAGAAAAATCATACCCACACAGATTCTCTGGTTTGGCATAAAAAAATCTGGAGTTTAAGGTAGGCTTCCCAGTGTTCCACTAGCTATGAATAGCAAAACACTCCATCATGGGGTACATTTGACATTTTATTGTAGTTTGCGATAGTATTGGATGTTGGGTGAAGTGTCAAAAGGGTCCAGTTACAATCCTGAGCATGCTCAAATTAACACGCTGTCATTAGTGGAGCGTCAAAAATGCGTAGCGTGGTGGCTTTCACAGAAGCTCTGTCCATGGTGCTGAAATGTGACAGACCTGTTGATGTGCCATCATGTACCCTAATTATTCATGCATATTATTGAAACATGCTTCAAGTTACAATTTTCAGATATGAAGTTACAGTGCAGTGTCAGTGCAGCAAGTCAGAAGCGTTGGTTATTCAATGTGTGGGTAATGCTTTAGACTGGGATTTAAAGAGTTCATTAGCATCACACAATGTGTCTTCCATTGGACAAAACATGTCTTCTTTCTAAGAATTACTGTAGAACTATATGAACTGTATTTCAGATAATGTGATTATGGCATGTGCCATTTTATGATGGACAGAACCTTCAGAAATGTAAACTCACTGGGCAAGAGCCTATCAATATAACACTGCATCAAGGAACATTAACCAAGCCACCATAAACACTCAACCATGGATCCATTACTCTGGCTGATGATAAAGCAAATGATTAAATGTCAATGGCACTTCATATAAATGGACAACAGAACAGAACATAGAAAACATTTGCTGTATTTACAGACATTGTTCTGATATTTAGCACATTTTTCTCAATGTTCACAACATAGCTTCAGTCCTAATGATTTATGAATAGAATCAAATTTCCTCCCTGAGGAAATGTACACCTTATTAAAATTCAAAGGGGAGCAGGATGCTGAGAGTCTAAAATAAGTGCAGTCTAGCAACAAAAAGGTCTTTACTTTCATCTGTGCAGTGAGGAGTATTGATTAACTCACTGCAAATAGGAGCATGCTTACAGAGATGTAAACATGTACTCACATTTTTCACATATGCAACTGATGCATACTCTAACTTTTACAGTGTGTGTAACAATGAAACATTCAGTAAATGAAAAATAATAAACTTATAACTGAGACTGTTGGGGATTGATGAACACTGCCTTGACTTGGGCTGCAGAAGCAAATAATATATGATGAAGTCCTAAGAGCAAGTGCCTTATAATCCTTTATCTGTTGTTGCTAGTGTGGTGTAAACATACACCCTTGGGCTTTGCAGTTCTTTCCTCTCCACAACCTTGACACAACTGCTATAGGCCGAAGTTGCTCTGGCATGATGCCAGTACTGCTTACTGACCCAGAAACAACTGACACAAGCACTTAAAGGCAATTGGCCATGCTCTCTAGCAAACTTGCCATTACTATGTATATGTGTGTGTGAAAGCAGGCTTGAATTATGCAATGAGAAAATTTGACCCGAGAATTGGTCTTCTGTGTAGTGTAAATGACAAACAAGCCACAACACAGAGAATCATTGGTGTAAATTTGGTATGGATTAATCTGAAAGAGGAAAGTTGTTGACCACTGTAAGGAGAGAATATCAGTGTAATAGTTATCCTTATAATTCAAATAGATAATAAACAGCAATCACTGAGGTGTTGCACCAAAATGCAAGGTGTAAATTGATCTTTATTTTATATATTCCTATGGCAAAGGAGTATTGTATTATTGTTAAACAGAAAATCCATTTTCTACATACCCTCTGGCACCACAATGCAGCTACCACAGTAATTGATCATTATACAGACGTAGGGAACCAATTAGTAAGAATAGTAATGGATATTATGTTGGTAAGTACAGTGTAATGATGTGGTTGCAAATCCACTAGGACATTAGGGTTGATTAAGCATGTGGTTATTTAAGCAGTTAGTGCTCTCATAAGGGTGTGAGATCCACTCAGTATTAGTCCAACTATATTAACAAATTGGTGCATGGTCCAGAGAAAATATTATTGCACTTTTGAATGCTGAAACTAGTATAACATAAGCTAAACAATCTGACAATCATCTTGGAAATCATCAAACAAGCAAAGGTACAAAACACAAATATAATGAGTACAATATGCATGCTGCTGTGAAATCATTTTGATAATATTATTGTTTCATCTGTAGTCATAGCACCATTGCAGGAGAACAGTAATTAAAGGAAATGTCTCAAATAACATTCTGACAGTAGTGTTATTCTCAAAAACAGATATGTGACAAAATCTTACAAAGAAAAAAAAAACACAAAACAAACAAATTGCAATGATCACATTGTGCTAATCCTGTTAATGCTGGCAAGGTAGCATGACTAGTAGGGGTGTGGAAGTAGATAGCTAGAGTCTAATAGCAGTCAGTAAAAATGATTTCCTGTAGAGCATCTTGGTATAACATGATAGTGTCTGCCTATCACAGAAGGTGCTCTTCAATTTCATCAGAATATCACAGAGGGGGTGGAAGACACTGTCCATGATTGGCATCAATTTGGTCACCGTTCTCTATTCCATCATTTGTACGAGAGCCAGGAAGCCAATATGTTGAAACGGGACCTTCAAACTCAACTCAATCCGATAATGAAAAATGAAACTGATCTCAAACCCAGTAATCACCAAGAAAGAACTGAGGCATCCGTGAGCATGATGCAGTGAGAGTTTAATACAGTTGAAGATCATATCATGGTACTGATACAAATGGAAACCCAATTCAGACTTGAGTATATCAACGTGGAATACGCGAACTGACAGAGGCGGCACAATAAACTCAATTCCTCACTATTGCTTTGGGCTGAGATGATGTTAAGATCAAAGAGTGTCTTGGGACAAGGTAATATCACACACACACACACACACACACACACACACACACACACACACACACACACACACACACACACACACACAC
>JAOVVH010000004.1:16063289-16074085 GCA_028566435.1 Scorpiodoras heckelii
CACACACACACACACACACACACACACACACACACACACACACACACACACACACGTTTGTACTGTTATACTTGTGAGGATTTCCACTGACATCATTATTACTGCTACTAATTAATGCTAACCCTAACCCTAACTCTAACCTAACCTCAGTAAAGAGCAACTTTTTTGGATCTTTAATTTTATTTATTACATTGCTGTTAAAAACTAGAACAAACACACTTTCCCTATGGTTACTGGCAATATCCCCACAATGTTAAAAATATCAGATTTTCCTATCCATGTGGGGACATGGATATAAAATAAAGAAAGATATAAAACATGGTCCACACGTGCACACACATACAACCCCCCCCCCACACACACACATACACACACAAATGCCAATTAAGAACAAAAAGAAAAACTAAAAATGCACTAACACATTTGAAAACTGACAAATAACACCTGACCTGAACATAAGAAATATTTCTCTTTCAGTTTTATACACCAGTTGATCTAGACTACCATCCATTATTAGAAATACTGCTGCCATTAAATTTTGAGTGTTAAGTCCTTGAGTATAGCCTAGAGGCTATTGCCACCCTGAGGACCGTTCTGAACCCACATCTACTGTATATACAGCATAATGTCCATACAGATAATTTATCAGTGATCAGTGTGTGATGCATATAATAATAACAAGCACCTAAGAATTATTCTATACGCAATAAATTCATTTCTAACATTTTATACTTTAGCCTGGCATGGTCTTCCCTATGGCAGTGGTAGCTCTGTGGTAAAGGGTCTGCACTAGTTGCACAAATTGTCAAGAGTCACTGCATAAAAACCCTTAATCTTTAATTAATTTAAATTTCTATATGTTTGTTTAGCACTTTAAGCAATAGACATTGTTATACAGCATTTACAGAAATCTGAATTTAAATTGAGATCATTTGTGAGACAACATGAGGAAGAAATGGAACCAGGCTCAGAAGGGAACCCATCCTCTTCTGGATGATACCAGACAGTAGGATTATAAACTATATAGCCATATAGGTAACAAAACAACTATCATAAATATGCTGAAGTAGGAAAGTGAGTCTTACCCTGCGCTCATGCCAGCAGCAACAAAAGCAAAAGCAGCAAAGCAGCCAGAAGTTATTAATTTCCAATGGTCACTGGGCTACATTGAGCAACATGGCATGGCAAGTTGCCTGGCAACAAAATCACAGTGACTTGCTAACAAAAAAAAGTTCCACTTGATGCAAATGAGCAGCAAAAGAGTAGAACATTGGCCAGTCAGAGGGCAGACGTGTTCCTCATTCTTTCACTGTGAAACGTTTTCTTAAACTTTAGCTCCTATATGAGCATTTACGTTCCTACTGCCAACATGGAAGAGTAACTGATTACAGCTATTGCTGGCTTTCCTGTCCTGTACAATGCATCCCTGCTCATTTACAGGGATGTTACAAAAAAAAAAAGATGGAATTTACTGTGCATGTTACACGTGTGCAGAATAATGTGCACCCAAGAAGATCTCCAGTGGCATTATCTCTGTTCATGGATAGAGGAGATTGTGAATGCTACGTTGTAGTCCATCGTGAAATGGTAGTGTTGGAAGCAAGATCACACTATTTATAGGGAAAATAAATTCCCTCCAAAACATATTGTTAATGGGAATTAACTTGATTTGTCGGTTCACACACATATTGAGCAATATATTAATAGGCCTCCCTTTAAGAAAACATGCAACTCTATGATGTATATAATAAACATAAAATATAATATATATTTATTATATGAATTAGTATGCACAATGTTTTTTTTTTTAAAGAAAATTAATGCATTTCCTGTCATTACATTTGTAGCCCATTTTCTTAAAACTATATTATCAATGCCCACAAGCTGGCTGCAAGCGACAGCTTATCAAAAGTCCAGAAGTCCAAATGAAGAAGGAACAGCAGGAACAAAGCAGGAGAAGTTTATCAGGCTCTGACACAGGGATCACATTGGACAGCAGATGTACACGAACAGCTAGACAGGCAGAGAGAAGAGATTATTAGGTATGCTTAGTTATGACAGCATATGTCTAGCTATGACAGGAGAACCAGAAGGTAACACAGGCATGAGGGCATCCAGGGGCATACAGCACTCTTCCATTCCACCAGCAACAAACCAAAGTGATTGTGTGTGAGAGAAACCTTTACCATAACTCTATTCCCATGAACCCACATGTATACACTTTTTCGTATAAAAGAGAAAACTATTTCACAAAATGCCCAACTAAACAAAAAGGTTTTAAAGCTAGACTTAAAGATTGAGACTGAATTGGAAGGCTCTTCGATAGCTGAGGACCCCTCCTATAGTTTTCATTATTCTATTTACTAATAAAGACTCAGTACCTTTTGATCAAAACAGCCATGTTAGATCATAATAAAAGTTCACTCAGGTGCTGTGGGGTAAGATCATTCAGTTCTCTATAGGTAATAGTGCTATTTTAAATTTAATGGACTTCTACTGGGATCCAATATAGCATGGATAAACTAGACATGATGTGGTCAAAATGTCTGGTTCTAGGATTGATTCTGAACTGGAGCTCGCACGTACACCACCAACTGGAACATCCAGACAGCAAGGCATAGTTTAACTTTGTGATACAAAGAAGTAACTAGTTTTTCAGCATCATGTAACAACATCTTTCTTAGCATAGCAATGTTTCAGAAATGTAAAAAGGCTGTGCGAGTAATGGTATCTACAGACATGGGAAAAAGAATGTATATACACGCCTTCAATTCTATGTTTTTATTTATTAAGGCCTATGTGGCAGCGAATGTGTGATCAGGTGCTGATCTACAGTGGGAGATGAGGCTAGGAGCAGCAGATGAGGCGAGTGCTCACACCTCTTATTAACAAATTAATTTCTCCTGCGTGTGTGTGTGGGGGGGCGTGCAAACAGTGAGCGAGAGATATTAAAAAATAAACCTAAGAGCTAAATCATGTGATCTACAGGCCTCTGTAAGCATGTTAAATTTTATGTTCATGACAGCACTATCAGAAAAGAGACTGAACAAGTACGTCTTTCATGAAAGGATGGCTAGGGAAAAAACCCTCTCTCCAAAAAGAATATGGCAGCATGACTTAGGTGTGCAAAATCTTTTGTACTGATGAGGCCAAGGTGGAAATGTTTGTAAATTATTCACAGTGCCATGTTGGCAAAAAAAAATCACAACATATCACTACAAACACCTCACTGGGTCATGTAATTGTAAGCCCTAGCACATCAACAAACCGAAATCCTAAAGAAAATAAAATCAAGGTGTCTAAAATTGAGATCAAACACCAGACATTACCCCCCTTAAGATGCTTTGGCAGGATCTTAAGAGAGCTGTGCATAAACGCATGCCCTCAAACATCAATGAAGCAGTAGCCAGCCAGCCCCAAGTACTGCCTTACCTCCGTTTCGGTCCTAGGTCACAGGCAAGCCGCAATTGCTGTGGTCCTCCCGGCACTGGTACTGGGGGAAAAGGGAGGAACGAGAGGTGTGTCACAGTCCCCATGTGAGTAGTCACCTCTGGCAGGCATCCCGCAGCTGTTAGCTGAAGGCAAAGAGTCGACTAGCTGTGTCATACTGGAGGGCGATGTTGCTCTGGGGACTGGCCAACCTGTTGCATGACCACCCAGCGGAGGCTTGAGGCAGCATGCTAGCAGTTGGCAGCTGGCAGGCAGCGAGCTGTGCCTCCCCTGAGAGAAGCAGTAGGAGGCGGGTGGCCCATTGATCCTCTGGCCAGTCGCATGCCTTCACGGAAAGGGCAAACAGTTCGACAAACAACTCCCCATCATCAAAGTCGAGTCAAAAAGTCAAAGTCTGCTTTATTGTCAATACTGCAATATGTACAGGACTAAACATGTACAGCAATAAACATTAAACCATAAGTAAACGCTAAGCATAAAAATATATGTCGAAAATACACTAATCATAAAGATATAAAATATCATATAAAAATATAATATAAAAAGGTCCCTTACATTAACATCAAAAACAATAAAGTGACATAGGCACCTAACAGATTAAAGTCTGTGGGTATGGCTAGTGCAAATTATAGACAGTAGTGCAAATTATTGACAGTAGTGCAAATTGGATGTGCTTATAGCCTGACTAAAGTGTTGTGTGCGTAACCAGTTCTTGATGATGACAAAGTTTGGTATTGATGGGGGGATGTCGGGATCCTGAGTTTGAGCATTGACGGAGAGGGATGTAGGATCCAAAGTTTGTGTGTGCAGGGGGCAGAGCAGGGCGAGAGTTGAGCATCCTGATGGCCTGGTGGACAGAGCTGTCCCTCAGTCTGCTGGTTCTGCTGGTACACAGTCTCCTCGCTGATGGCAACAGGCTCAAGAAGCTGTGTGGGTAGGATCACCTCCCATGCAGAGGGCTTTCCGAGTGAAGCAGGTGCTGTATAGGTCTTGGACGGAGGGGAAAGAGGTGCCGATGATCTTCTCAGCTGCTCTCACGATGCGCTGGAGGGTCTTGTGGCAGGATGCAGTGCAGGCGCCATACCACACAGTGATACAGCTGGAGAGTAGGAGGCTCAGAGAGGTGACCTAAATCCAGAGGAAGATTTCCGCCTTGTTTACACACAAACCATTCTGTTTACATAAAATGGCCTTGATATATTAACTACCGTACTAAAGGCATGCAGAGATAGGTCCAGGACTATTACTTCAGCATTAATGACAACTGTTGGCCAAAAGCAGTTAAAGCCTGGGAAACTAATCTATAATATGTTGTATGTGATGTAAGAAGGAAGTACAGCCAAAAAAGATCCAGATAAACTGCAACAGTATATGGAAAAAGCAAACATTTAGTTTAATTGCAATTTGTTTACAGCAGCCCAGTCCTGACTACAAACAATAAAGCTCTTTGTAAAAGAATACCTAAACTGCAATGTAACATTTGCTTTTACAATGTGTTTATGTATTATTTTTTTCCTTGTAGATTTTTGAAAACACTTTCTGCTACCAGAGAAGACAATTAAGCATGTGTAAAACTTTTCATCCTCACTTTTCTAGTTGGGTGCACAGCTTTGGTTCTAACTAATCAAAAACAATCTCAGAGATGAGAGATCACATGGTCTCAGGAGATTTATTTAGCTCTTTAATGGCAGAGAGATGGACACAGCCTTTGCACCTCAGCAGCTTGTGTTTGGTCTAAATTGTGTCTTTCTGAAGGAAAAGACAGTCTGCCATATCAAAAGCCAGAGAGTTGGACTCATCCATTAATTAGAGCCTTGTGCTTGAAGCATATCTCCTTTCTGTGCCTGACCCATTACCCAGAAAGCCATAGTTATCCCTGTCACAAAAAAAGCTCAAATGCATGGCATTTACAGCCCTCACCCCAGCTTAATTTGCACACAGTGCACCAAAGAAGCTGAGAGAATGAAATTTTTTGAAAGAGGAGAGCTGATTCAAGGTTCTTCCAGAACAATATGTGGTGATGCAACTTTACCCACCCAGCATGTGTATATGAACTACAAAACTTGCAAGCATAAGGATTTACATATGCCCATATGGTGCTACATACAGAGATGATCAAAATCCTCCACGGTGAACATTTACTTCACGAAGCAATTTTCAGTGACACAAACTGTTATTTTATTCAAGTGTAAAACATCATTTTTCAAATTATGCTGGAGGTGTTATCTTGCAGTGTCTGTAAATGTTAGAACTTGAATTACCAATGACCAACATAAATAGATTTCAAATGTGTGTGTGTGTGTATTTGTGTGTGTGTATGTGTGTGTAAACAGAACTAACTATAGACACTTTTCCCTCTGCATACCCACAAATATAGGCAGAATTAATGACTCAGCTATTTTCCCAAACTCAGTATCAGCCTTTAAAGCACTACTACATTAAAACTTTTTCCCCATACAAGAGCAGTACATAAAGAATGGGAATTCTACTTTTTAATCTCTAACTCATATCTCTAGATTTTCAAAGACAAAATGACAGTACCTAAGCAGAATTTCCAGATGAAATCCTGATCAAACACCACCATAATTTACAGAAAAACAAGGCCTCCATTTAAAATAATCTTAGCCTCAGATGAAGGCATTTAGCATAAATAGAACCAACTGTCTTAGTTTATACTCACTTCTAGGAAAATGGGTATTAAGCTTTACCAGTACTTGACACTAGGGTAGTCAGCTCAGGGTGTATGTTTCGTACATTTACTATGTAAGATGCCAGTAGTGCCAGTAGCTGTACCTGTATTTGGGTATATGTTGTGTTCAACTAAACTTGGAAATTTGGAATTTAAAAGCCCAGGTAGAAAAAAATGTACCATTGACTTGAAAAGTCAGGAAGGTCACCTCCTGAGGTTCTGGTAGTGTTTACCTTAGATCAATCAATATAAGCACATTAGCTAGTTCAAATGTACATCACCGACCATGTGGTTTGTTGTTCTGAGAAATGAAATACATCATAAACATCATCATAAACCCATATGATAATAAACTCAATGCTAAAAAAAACATTTTTCATTTTTGAACCAATTATTCCACATCCCTAATATAGCTATAAAAATCATTTAAAGTACAACAGTCAGGTTTAAAGTATAATCAATCATGTATCTTAAACGAGTTTTAAAGGTACAGTCACCTTTACAGGTGAAAGGTACGTATATATAGTTGAATAAAAAGCAGGCACCTCCCCAACATCAGGCAGTGGTTCAATCTTATATTTTTCCCAAAGAGTGTGCAAAAACTGCCATTAGACAGATTAAAATGCACCTTGAGAGTTTAGACTGGGATTATTTTATACTATTGAAGATTTCATCACTCAGCTGATCACTGATTAAGGAGGATTAATCAGTTCTACTTATATAATATAAATCCAATCCAATTCTGCATATGCTTTCCTACGAAAAGCATCAAGAATTTCCTCTCATAACTGAAAACCTTTACAGACATACCTATAAAGGGCTGGCATAAATAAACCAATACAAATAAAGCACTCTTATGGTGGAAATACAATGAAGATCCTTTAAAACTGTACTTGTATGTTGAAGAGAACAAAAAAGAGACTGTCCTCCAGAGACATAAAGGCACCCTGAGGTGTAGACACAGAGACTTCTAAAATTAATTACAAAGACAGAGAAAGAGAACAGCATGGCGTCTTTCCCATTCGAGAGAGAGGCAGAGAGAGAGAGAGAGAGAGAGAGAGAGAGAGAGAGAGAGAGAGAGAGAGAGAGAGAGAGTAAAAGTGAGAGATTATGGAGTGGACTGATCATTCTCTTCCCTTCATATGCCAGTTCTCCAGGCACTGACATTTCCACACCAATGATCCATCCAGTTTATTCCAAATGTCAGCAGCAGTTTAAATGGCTGGGTTAACACAGGGACATGGTCTCAAAGGTACACGTTATTAAAGCTCACTCCAACCAATCTTCGAGCATTACGCATGAAGAGCAGGTTTACACCAAAGTGGGATGCATATAATCATGTGCACTTCAGATAAACCCATAAATGAAAAAATAATGGCATTTGAGGGGGGAAAAAAAGGAAACAATAGATATGGACAGACTGTAAACCATTTCCTTAAATGACAAGTCTGTTGCCGTTTTAACCATGTATCCAGATTGTTTGGAGTTCAGATATACAGGAAAGTAGAGGTTATCTCTACAGAATGTCAGTACAGTAATAGAGAATGTTAAGCTTTGTATTATTTGTGAGCCCACAGCCTTGGAAATGTACTCTGAATGGCCATAGTACTGTATGTCTGTATGCTTCATGCTCTGTGGATGAGGAGGTGCTGTGAGATTCTGCTAGCTCTCTTTATGTAAGGGGAAGTCAGGAAATTTTAAAGGAAACTGGGTTTGGATGACAACTGAATGGTTTATAGGGAGGAATCAGCAGTTACACTGAGAGTGAAATCATTTACAGTGAACAATCTTGAGGCAGAAATTAACTGAATGCACTGCAGCCACATACCCATACATACTACTTGGTTCTTAAAGCCCAATTTTAGTGGTGTTTATATCCTAAGGCTGTAACGCCATGGTCTAACCTCTATTTCAGCACAACAAAATGCCCCCACTGAGGTACATATCCAGAGCACCACACAGACAATGCCCCTGCTGTTGCAGTCAGTGTCAATGTGCGCTAATGAGATCCTCCTAATTAAAGCTGCTATTTTGCCATAATAGCCATAAATACAATTAACTCGGTGAAACTAAGACAGGTATCTAAACTGCTGGAGACATGAAAACGTTTCGTCTTTCAATTATTTTGTAGCCAACCTTGGACAAGCAACCTTCCTTTTACTAATACTCAGGGAATAAAAAGACAGACACAGAATTGGAAAATGAGACAGAGGCCTGCATAGATGGTCATGAAAACTAAAATACAAAAAAAAAGTTTTTTTAAAAAGTTTAATTTTTTTCCCTTTTACTTTTATGCGTTCAGTTATATTTGTAATGATCACTTTTTGTGCCCACTTTGCAGTGCTAAATCACTGCAATCAGCTAGCAGCACTAGACAAATAGCATATTACTATGTGGCATATCAGTATGTTTCATTTCTAGCTAAAAAATTAAAGTTGCAGGCTGTGGTGGTTATAGCAGAGATCAAATACTTTGTACATATTCATACTGTAACTGAAATTTTGATTTTGTGTAAAACAGTCTACAGAGCCGTTCTGCCCCCTTTGAGTGCAGAAATAAAATACAGTGGGGCATGATTAATCAGGAAAATAATCAACAACGTGGTGGTGTGATGCAGGACAGTATGAAGTGGAGTTACTGTCACCACCCCAAAGTGTGTCCTGAAGTTTTATTCCACTTATATAACAACAATTTGCCAACATTTATAATTCCTTATTTATTAATGATCATTACATATCGTTTATCCATGTAGAGTTACATTTAATGTTGTCTGCAAAACAAGTTAGCTCCTGTTAACCCTTATCGCAGCAGCTCTAAACATTTCATTCATTTGCTTAGTTCATTTTTAAGTTTCTAATACAGAAAGTTGCAGACTGTTACAAATAAATCACTAAATGCAAAGTCCTCTGTCCTTAAACTTTTGAGAGGTTGAAACCTTCATCTTTATAATACGCAAGGAAGAAAAACAAAATTACCCAATAGGACAAGGAGACAATGAGGAATGAATAGATGGCCATGAAGACTAAAATACAAACATACAAAGAAAAACCCTTTTATTTGAGTTACTTTTTTTTGTTCAGTATTCTGTGTTTAGTAATATCTTTCATTATGCAAGGTAAATGATTTATTAATCAGACTACTCACCTGGCCTATTAATGCATTCATATGCTTTTACTGAAATAATTAAAGAATCAAATAATAATTAAAAAATCACTAATTTAAAATAAAAATCTATGCTTAATTTACACATAAGTTCTACACATTTATATAGCTGTAAAGTTTAAAGCTCTGTGCAAACATCATCCCTTAGCCATTTTGGAAATTCAGTGCCAATACAATAAACAATGTCTACAAACATCCACTCATATGCCAAGGGTTAAGTTTGCTAATGTATATCTTCAGGGTTAGAGGAGCTTTTTTCTTTACTTAATAGATTTTAGAAGAAGCAGATAATTCAGCTTTGCCAAAGTCACCTCTTTCGCAGTGGTGCACTTCTAAGTGGGACCAGTCACACTTCATAAACCCTGCTGATGCACGTACCTTTTACTTTGTAGAACCAATAGCCAGAGGGGTACATACTCTCCATGATGACAAAGATCCTATGAAATGGAAACCCATCAACAGGATGGAGATGCTCTGGTCAGCCGTTTACTGAGCTGCAGACTCAACCCCTGAGGCTCATGTTTAAGATACTCCTGGATCAAAAACTAATGGGCTTCCAGCATGTCCTTCTAGTAAATATTTTCATGTCTACACACCAGACAATACTGATGTCTAATTCCACACAGCACATAAACAGTACCACTAGCAGAAAGACTGAAGGCATCCATGGTCTGACTGGAGGCAATTACAACACCGTAGATATGCCTCATCTTCCTGTCAATCTTTCTTTCTCTTTCCAGCACTTGTGGTAGAATATTAATACACTGGCTAACAAGTCCACTATTCCTTTTATTATAGTAAATAGTCTAATGGATGACTACTTTGGAACCATAAGGTTGGGAGGGAAAGAGGTCTAAAAACTATTTCATGCCTTTGTAAATGAATAAATTACAACTGCTTGTGCGCTGTAATGAAGGCAGCCAAGCATATTGTGCAAGCATTTAGCTTATTAATTCCTTAATTAGAAAGCTCATTCAAAATGAGGCAGAACTTTTCAGGACCAAGGGTATGCGATATGGCAGGTTGACGTGCTATTGTTGGATAGATCGCAAAACCTCTCCTCAAACAGCAAAGAACATTGTACACACCGTCAGATCTGCACCAGAATAAGAAAATGTTACAACGAGAAACATGAGTTCTGAGTATATGCAAAGAAATAATGCTATATATGAAGCCACATGGTTCTAGATTATAGTGCTGCTCTGTTTCACACAAGCCAGCGTAACTTTCAAGCTGGTCAGTAATGATAGAAGCTGCTCTATCAGCATAGTTTAAGGGATGTGTTAGCCAGAATGTTCGATCTTCCTGCAAACCAAAACTGGCTAAACACTTGCTGTTTAACATAAGCTGTCACCAGCAAGCCATCTGATTATTTGATTTGATACTTTTTTATTCCACCTTTCCCAGCCCATATTACATGCAACTTAGATGGCTGTAGCATCACATTAAGATTAAAAGCATAAATTGAGGAGCATTTGGAGCATTAACGTGAAAT
>JAOVVH010000004.1:16120489-16134317 GCA_028566435.1 Scorpiodoras heckelii
ACACACACACACACACACACACACACAGATTAAAGCACTGAGGTGGGTGTAATACTGAATCAACACGAGTTACACAACAGTGCCTGGCTATAAGAGAACATTATCTTGGTACAAAGTGGGTGGATCAGATCTCTGTGACACAGTCAAAGCACCTGAGCATCTGAAACAAAGCATCAGACATCTGTTTTGTGATGGACATCGGTTCAGTTTTATGCTACAGCTAATATAAATCCCACAACCAAGAAAGCAAACATAAATGAGACTTGTTAAAATAACGATTGATTTTGCATGGCCTGGCATGTCTCCATGATGATAGCATAAGTGGATAAAATATTTCTAAAATTTAGGGTTGCATCTATGTCATCACATAAAAAAGAAAGCACTTGAGGACATGATGTTGCAGGAAAAGTAAATAATGTTGGCACGGTGTGATGTGATCCAGCATGAAGAGGAGTTACAGTTTAGACCATTCTTCAGTTTTATTAACTAAAGTATGACATCATACTTTTTACCCTTTTACAGTTACATGTAATGTTTTAGTGCCTGCTAAACAAGTTAGTTTCTGTTGTGCTCTCAATTTAATGGCATCTATCTTAATGAGAACCTTAAGTGCCAAACAAATGCCAAACTATTACAGCTGAATGGGGTTCAGTTCCAACTATATTGGACAAGGCAACAAAGTCAGATCCTTTTATTTTTAAAAAGTGTTATAAAAACCTACCAATGTTGCACAGGTATGAATTTAGGCTTGTCTAGCAGTTTATTTGTATTCTAAACAGCATGTGATGTTACCCCAAACACACACTTACAACATGACTGAAGTCTTTCCCATAGGAGTATTTCCTAAGAAGTCACGAGCAAGAGGTTTTATCCACAACACAATTATAACCAACGGGGACAAAAAACTGGTGTGCAGAAGGATTCTGTGAAAACAAAGCAACCAATTTATTTATACAGTTGACTCGTGTTTTTATATGTATTTATTGAACATACAAATTTTCTAAACCATGAAACTATGGCCATATAATAATACTGGCTTCTCAAAAATATACTGCATATGTTCTTACTGAATGAATGGCCTACTGGCATTCATCTGTACAGCATCTAAGTGAGTTTGGGCCAGGCGCAGTCCAGGGAAAGCAAGCAGAGCACCAAAGAAGGCACAAATGAAAGCCAAGCCCAGCTTCACTCCCAGTTTGGTGAAAGGAATGCTAAAAAAAAAAAAATCAGAATTAAGCAACTGAAGATACAGTACATAATGTTATTGTGTGTGTTAAAGAAACAATGAAAAGCAGATGAAAAACTTACGACCACTCAAATCCTTGTTGTTTGGCAAAGGCTTCAAAGTTATCAAAGACACTGGTGAAACCTGAAATGTCAGAAATCGACTTTTAAGGCTGATGGCAAAGTAAAAACTTGTTTGATTTTGAATAAATAAATCTGACATCATACCAGACTCAAGGCCAAACTCCAGATAATCCTCCCTCACTACTAGAACTAACATGGCCATAAGCAGAGAGAGGAAGCCAAACGCCAAGCATACAGAGCGCTCGCCGCCCTCGTCTGAGCGGAAGTAGTGGCTCATCAGCACATGCAGAGTCCTCCTGGGAACCCGAGTCAAGGATTATAAGAGAGACAAGAAAGTAACAGTACCCAGAACGAGAAAAAGCCCGAAGTCAAAAGCAGAAGATAGATTTAAAAAAGTTTATAAATGTAAAACTCATTATAGTTAATCAGACGGAGTAGCATCTGATGTTATAACTTAATCCTTAAACCCTATGACTTCTTAGAATTTATTAATATTGTCGGATTGTCAAAGCCGAAGTGTAACTTCCAATGAAGCATTTTCTTCTCATCGCATGGATGGCAGGGGATGGTTTAAGGATACAGGCAGAAGAACACCATCAGGACACACCATATTGCCCCAATGTTGACCTCTTTACTGGCATCCACCACAAAGTAGTAGCCCTCAGTGAAGAGGTAGATGCCCATTGCATAGACAGCAAAGTCGACCAACCACTGGTACTCCACGAAAAACCGCAGAACTATACACACAAAACAAGACACAATAAACACACGTGTTCACAAAATCACAGTAAACCGTGTGGGTATCAATAGCACTTCTACCACACTTTCCAACTCAACTGTCACTCATCATAACGGATTTGATATTAAAAACTATTTTTTAATGACTGCTTAACTGATTGTGAATAAAGAAAACTGTCAACAATGTGACACGGAGCAAACCTCGTCAGAACGAAACACTCTAATAAACATCGTCACTAAATATCATAAAAAGCATTGTGATATGATATTTTTATATTCTACACCACAGTTCAACTCAGAATGGTCAGAATGTACTCATTCATTTTCTACAACAGCAGCTCAGACAGTAGTTACGGATCGAAGGTGTCTATTAATGCGTGTGTCCTAATATTAACTCTCTACAGTAATAATGTACATGGAAGCTTTTATGGCAGAAATCTCAAATAAATGGGTTGTTTATTTAGCATTTTTTGAAGGAGTCTCCAGTGTCAGCTCTTTGTGACACTCAGACATAAAACTAGACTTGGCACTTTGTGGTTTCTTAGCAACATGGCAAGTTACATTTATTTTGTCTTATTAACTTCAAAATAAAGAACAAAAGGGATGCTGATGAGGGAATAACTGTTATAACGTAAGGGGTCTCAGGAATGAACATCTGTTTCAGACATTTCATAACAATGTAACTATAAACAGATAAAAAGTGTTATTTAAATTTAATTTAAACATTTTTTTAAAGTGTTTGCATTGCTGTGGAATAAGAGAAATAAAACACCGTCTCATCCAAATCTCTGAATGCAAAACATTCTGCCTATCTGCTACTGATTCAGGATGCATTTTTGACAGAACAGGACCCGGTACGTACTGTGCATGTAAACAGAAATCTTAAACAGAGTGCTGAGCTTCGGGTGCAGGTACACAGCTTATTCCGATTTAATTCATTTGTATTAACGGACATCAGTGCAGACAGACGTGATTACGAACACAGCCTTACCCAGAGCATCTATAACGTTCACAGGGGTGCTCTCCAGGTGTAAATCAATGTCCTTCGGTACTGTCAGAGGCTTGGGCTCCCCGTGGCCATTCTGCCGCCTGAAAACAGCCCAGGTTAGAGAGGGCATGACTGACAGACTGAATGAATGCACTGCACAAACGTAATCAAGCCAGCTCACACCTGTCTCTCCTGCCAGGCTTGCTGGGCACCTGCTTGCCTGCGAGTGCACAAAGCTCTCCCTCTGAAGGATGCTTGAACCTCAAGAGACTGAAAGAAACAACTGTCAGCAACAGCGTTAACGCTCATGATTGGGAACATACTGAATGAGAATCATCCGTCAAGCCGTGACACACACCTGCCATTGCATAGGAGCCAGCGTGCGAAGGAGCAGTGTGGAGCCATTTTCTGCATTATGCTCACCGCCAGCAAGCTGACCACCAGCTGAATTCCCATCAGGGCCTAAAGAAAGGAAACAAGTTACAAACACAAAAAATTTGATTGTTTTTGTATACTGAAAACATGGCAAAAAAGCTGAGTTGACTTGAAACAGGTGTTTATTAAGTCCTGGTAAAGTTAGATTTCCAGGAACAGAAAAGCCAATAATAATTCCTCCACTTGGTTCAAGATTATATGAATGTCATAACTAAAGTCTGGATACTTTTAAATTTAACCTTTTCTAATGTGATAAGCTAAAACAACTATCAGACTTCATATCTCAGCACTGATTAAGTAAAACAGCAGCGTCTGCATCCCAAATGGCTCCATATTTAAAACATAGTGCACTACCTAGTGTGCACCAGCCATCATTTTAACAGCCTACGTAGTGCACTTATATAGGGAGCAATGAAGATTTAACCGTAGCTACTGCGGCACTCATAGCTGGTCTAAAGGTACTAACTACGCGAACTATGAGAAAAGAAAATAACCAAAAGGTTTAATTTCATGCTTTGAACGATACTGTTAATATTGATCACTTTCTTATTACTGCTTAATACAGAACTAGCTACAGCTAAATAACCAACTAGCAGCTCAAAGTCTGCTAGCTAGCATAGCATCCGTGCAGCTAACACAGGCTAATGTAGCTAACTAACTGCTACATATCAGAGTTAACAAAGGACAGAAATCGCGTCAGAGGAAGAATTTTAACGTAAAAGCCCTCACCATCTTGGAGTAATGTATTTAATGAGTGTGCGTGGTCCCATACAGCTCTCAGCACTGCAGAAACTTGAGTACTAGGAACAGCTGAATGAGTTTTGAATGACAGTAGTGACCTATTCTACGCCGCACCGGAGGGCGGGATTGGCACTAGATATGGGCTCCTATTGGTTCCAACCAGTCACTGAGCTGAAAGCCAATTGGTCCAAAGATACACATCAACGATTTGATTAGCTCACTTCGGTGAGGGAGGAAAACGCTGGGAGACAAAAATAGGCTCACGACTGCTCAAGTGACAATTAACGTGTTAGACTTCTGAAAGGAGTCACGCGTCTTTGGTTATACCGATGGCTATTTTTGGATATTAAAATTATTACTGAAATGTAAATCTTAAAGATGACTTTCGAATTAAGGTGAGATTTGCTTTTCCCTCGGCTGTCACCTGTTACCTGCCTGTACAGGTGATCCAGGTAATCTCGGGGTTACATGGGTTCATTCATTCATTCATTCATTCATTCATTCATTCATTTATTCATTATCTTATTCATGTTCAGGGTCACGGGAGAGGCACAAGGCAGGAAGGCAGGATCAACCCTAGACAGGGCGCCAGTCCATCGTCGGACACACACACACACACACGCACACACACACTAGGGGCACTTTAGAGACGCCAGTTAATCTAATATGCATGTCTTTGGACTGTGGGAGGAAACTGGAGTGCCCGGATGAAACCCACGCGGACATGGGGAGGACATGCAGACTCCACACAGAAAGGACCCAGACCGCCCCACCCGGGTACTGAACCCGGGACCTTCTTGCTGTGAGGTGACAGCGCTACCCACCGTGCCGCCAGTTACATGGGTTATTTCTATAATTCTCTATGAGTTTTATTTTGGGTTTAAATTTGTAAGAACACCTTTAGCATGATCAAAATGTTAATAATACCACTTGAAAGAAAAATCCACCCTGAATGATTTGCATATCAATATTTATCAGCAGGTTACGTGAGCTTCATTTGTGCAAAAGATTAAGTTGTTTACTTTTTTTGGCATAAACATCTTTCACTCACAAGCTGGTCACTATCTTCACTTTGTTTTGTTTTTGTTTTGTTTTTTTTTCCCCACAGTTTTGTTTGACGACCCACTGATGGTGGTGCCAGTGTCTACCTGAGGAGAGTGATGCAGCAGCGCTTTACACCTTCAGTCTGTGCAGCTCTCACTGATTAATTTGTACACTGATCACACAGATACAGTTCCCAAACTTCAACACCATTATTAATGCTATTGTGCTTGTCATCTCAGATTGCTATCTTGCTGAGCCTCTGCCATAACTCAGTGTAAACTCAGTGTAATAATATTTTACACTGTTAATGCGACATAGCAACCAACACAATTCAGGTGAAAATCAAACAGAAAAGTTCTAGAACAAGGACCAAAATTTACAACAACGTGGCTGCATAACACCCCTTTAACACCCCTTTAACACCCCTTTAATACCCCTTTAATACCCCTTTAACACCCCTTTCTTAATACTTTGCTAAAGCACAGCCCTCTTTAAGTCTATCTTTGTAAGAATTTAGATTTGGACTGTGACTGGGAAAATTCAAACTGGTGATCTTCTTCTTCTGAAGACATTCCTTTTTTGGCCTCAGTTTGTTCCTTGGTTCATTATCATGCTGGAGGTCAAAAAAAAAAAATCTTGATCTTCAGAGGCCTGCAGGTTTAGTGACAATATACAGTAGATGGGTATTTGGAGCTATCCATAATTTTCTCAATCTTGATTAGAGCTCCAGTCCCAGCTGAAGAGAAGTGGCAAATGTTCTGGACCATGGTGTCGGTAATTGGATGAAACCAAGAAGATGTCAAGAAAATTCAACAGAAACAGCTGATCTTATTTTGGGTTAATCATTTTACTGATGACAATTGTGTGATAACTGAACCTAAGTTGTAGTTATGGGTAATTATGTGCACAGTCACCTTCCCCATTATAAAATGGACAGACCTGTACAACCAGATTATTGCATTTCCCCCCTAAAACACTGTATTTGTTTTCCACTCAAATTTTGTTAGTTGCCATATCACATTGCTTTATCTTTGTTTATGGTTTCACTTTTTATATTGACTGTATGTTTATAACTTTTAAAAAGGAAGTCTTCTTTACATTTGTATTTATAGCAGCCCCATCGTCATGAGGGAGACAGCTGGGGAAGTTGTCCCAGCCCTTAAGATGGTGTTTAAATGATGGCTGTGGAGAGAGCGGTCTAAATACTGCTCTAAAATCTAACAGCTGGGTTGAGATCTGGTGACTGAGAAGACCATAGCATATGACTTACATCATTTTCATCTTCGTCAAACCATTCAGTGAGCTCTCGTACCCTGTGGATTGGATAGAGTCATCCTGGAAGAGACCATGCCCATCTGGATAGAAATGTTTCATAATAGGGTAAAGGTGATTAGTCAGAAAAACATTGCGTTGATTTGCGTTGATGATACATTCTAAGGGGACAAGTGGAACCAAACCATGCCAGGAAAATAAACAAATGCCCCCCTGAATGTCTTGACAGGTAAGAACACCAAAATGGGGAAGGCTTAGCCGTTGACATTTTGGATCAGCATAACGATTAAGGTTTTAACCCTCAGCAATTACAGAACTCCAAATGTACTTTATTTGCTGCTGCCTGTTGTTGGTTCTTTCATTTTGCAGCAGGAAGATGTTTGCACTATTCTCTGCTGCATTGCTGCTTTATCTGCTGCTATACAGTAGCAGTTCCCAGTCATCACTAGGTTAGACTTTTACATCTTTTCTATGTCATCAAGTAGGTGTTAGGAAATTATATGTTAGCATTTCTTTTACTGTTTGCACCCATGAATTCTCATGCACTTTCCTATTTCTTGTTTCTCTCACACAGTGAAGAACCTTAAAGCTTGAATCTGAATTTAAATGGTAAGAATGTATAAGTTATCGTTTGGTTCACAGCCACATGACTAGAGCATCACTCATATTGCTATATGTTGTTTGACAAATGGATAAATGAACTAAAATGAAATGGAGAGAGAAACACTGTACAGGACTGTGTCATAAATATATACTGTACAGTATGTATAGGAGCAATGACATAATGTTGGAATTATCCAATTTCCTGGTAGAAAAGGAAGCAGTAATTTTACTCCAATAATCTTCCATTTTGAAAATAGATCATTTTGTTACAAATGTTGCACTAGCTGCAAACTTTCATCTTTTAATGGTGCACCGAATTCTCTGAAAAATTACACAAAATGATGTAGGAAGTCCACTGCAAAAGCCTTTTTTGCCATTGTGGAAAGTGATTTTAAACCTCTGTTTCTGCTTCTCAAACATTATGAGCGCAATCCAAATGTAATCATGAAATGTGCAGAAATGTGCCGTCCTTTATTCAGCCCTGAATAGGAAATAGCCTATAGTTGGCTGCATAAAAGAAAACAGCAGCTTTGCAGTGAGCTCTTTGTTTCTGTGCATTTATGTACTAGCTCAAACTGGGGCTGTTTTCCTTCACTGATGCACAGAAAAGTAACCCCCTGTAAGTCTGCCAGCATGCACAGCTTTATTGAAATCAGAATCTTGCATGTGCCTGCATTTGTTTGGAGGATATAGCTTTGGTTTGAAAGGACGATGCATCTTTGTTATAATTTTTTGCTTTTGTCACGTTTTTTTAATCAGCAAGTTAAACCAAAACTTGTAAATTCATTACAAAAGGCAGAGAAATATAGGCAAGCTACACACACTATTGTTATTTAAAAATGATTATTAATTCATATTTACAGTAATAAGCTTAACGTGACTGGCATCATACTTGTGCCGCATTATATACAAAATGTCCTATAAAACATGACAATTATATTTCAGCTGATTACAGAGCTATGAATGCATCTTCATATCTTGATGTAAGGCTGCCACTTAAATGTTTACATTATGGATTAAACACACTTATAGAAAAACTAAAATCATATAAATCCCATGTAAGTTACACGTGGTATGCTTCACACCTTTTGCTCATGAACTTTCATGTCATGGATGTGATATTTATCCTATGTGATTTTCTCACATGATTCATTTATTTTCACATCATGATGTTCCACATGTAGTACATGTACTGTTACTCAATTTATTTGGCAACTGTTAATTTTTCACGTTGGAGGCCATGTCATTTTTTTCCCCAAATGTCTTTTTCAGGGTCTAATGTGGTGAAGTGCACCTTGGCAACATTCAAAGAATGTCTCACCATCAGCTTTTTGTCCAGAAAACATTGCAACCTATACTATATTATACTATATTCTATACATTATATATTCTGTCTATCCTCCCAGCTTTAAAATTCAGCTCATTCTGATACACAAGGTTCTTGAGCAGCAAAGTAGGAGCAAACCCTGCCGGCTTCACCTCCATTCTTTGCACTTTGATTTCCTGTGTATGGTTTATGGTTTGCATACTGATCCCCAGTGTAGCCACCCATATCCACTTCTGAGTTTTCTGTCAAAACTTTGTTCCACGTGTTTTTTTCTTCTTCCAGGTGGTTTTGAATAATATTCAGACGTTTGCTTTCATTTATGAGAAAGATGTCTTCCTCCCTGATCCGTCTCTTTCAGCTGACTCATGCACAAAGAAATGAACTGCAACATTGCATTATGCCAAATCATTGTTTATTGTCATAGGTTTTATTATCAGGATACTATAAAGGTGCAAACTGGGTCTACTGTAGCCCAAAACATTACGTTGTAAGCTGTAACATTATGTTAGTACGTTTCCTTTGGTCCACTTGCTCCCTTAAACGTTGTCCCATTTTCGCAGTAAAAGAATTGCTTCAAATCCAGACCTCTTTAAATGGTAACATGTTTTGCAAGCCACATTCATGACCACCCGCGAGCAACGAGAACAAACACATTATACAGTGTACAAATGAAACCTAATGCGGGCCTCATTTTTCTCACAGCGCTTTCTTTCACAGCCGTAAGCTCGGTCTCTGAGGAGAAGGATCCAGTCTGAGGCGCTGGTGGGAGTCAGCAGCTATTGTTCAATGGTTATGCATATTAGTCACGCTTTATTTGAATATATGCAAATGTGGACACGCCTACACGTTCACACTCATCCAGGATCCCTGTCTTGCTAGAAAGCTTAGTTAATTCATGAGTTTTAAAGATGACGAAGTTCACGGTTGCCAAAGCAGCAAATTACACACTTGTGAACAATGTTGAGAAAATGTACAAACTGTGTGTCCGAGATGTGACTTATTACATGTGACTTAACATGTAATAATAGCACATGTCATGTAATAACCTGACTGGATTTGTTATGATTTGGCGCTTTATGAATTTGTTCACACTACGAGGACAGACTCATGAGGATTAAACTGGATTTTGTGTTTTGTTAAAGTGCGTTAGCCTACACATGGCAATTATTTATTACACCGTCGCAGTATAATATAAAACATCCTGCTTTAAACAGAAGTCTTAAAAGTTTATTGTTTTTTTTGTTTAGGGAAATATCAGAAATAAATAATAGCAATATTCCCAGTGGCTTCCCAGAGGACTCAAAAGTTCATTCGTGATACCTGAAAGTGTTGATTATCCCATTTTCATGAAGCATTCACCTTTAAAACTTCAGTAAAACTATAGCCACGTTTGTACTATGATCCTAAGTTAAAATATTCCAGGTAAAGCTGAATAACATGACAAATGTGCATGTACGGGTAAAGGGCTCATCAGCGCCGAATTTTCAAAACGCAAATAGCGCAGTCGGCTGGAAACTCTGGCAACCCGAGTACTAAGAGACTGGAGCTATGCGCTTGAACTTGACCGAGGGGAGCTTCAGGGGTAAAGAGATAGAATTACCGCCCTCCCATCTTCTCTTTTATTCCGGATAAGCCTTTAAGAGTTGATGTGACTGCTCATTTCCATAACATGTTGCCCAGCGCCAATTAAAGCTCAGAGCGCCTCTTTTCTCCTGGAGCTACAGCCTGGTGATGCTGAAAGCACACTGAGGGTGAGTTTATATCCAAATATCCAAAGCTAGTCTGCTCACTGCTAAGCAAAAGAAAGGAAGAACGAAATTATTCATAGTAGATTTGGAAATATTTCAAGATTAACAAGGTTATTTCAAGTGGAATAAGAATTATTTGTTTGTTTGTTTACCTATTTGTTTATTTGTTTACGAGTTTGCATAGTTTATCTATTCCTATCAAATAAAATCTTAATAATTAAGAAGGAAAATAAATAAATAAATAAATAGGATAAAGGATGTGGTTTTTCGAGACTCCTAAAAAATCTTTCTGTGCTTTCATTTGCCTGGTTGTAACACATGAGAGAGAGAGGAAGTAACGTACATGGATGCCAAGTACTCAGTGTTAAATGATCATTTTATACTGAATGTATGTCAAAGAGTGTAAGAAAGTTTCACATAGCTACTGAGCTCATGATATGCTTTAAAAAAATATAATAGTTATCAACAACAAGGGGCTCAATATCTATCTCAGTGGCTCTTAAAAATGTTAATGGGATATGAAAAAAACTGCTGCATCTTTGGGTTCACTCTTGTGTTCACCCAGCGTTTTATAGGCAGCACCTGTTGCACAATGCGTGCTGATTTAGACTGTATGTGTGAATTCATACTAAGGATTTTTGGTGTGTTGGTGCTACATCTGGTAATGTTTGCATGTCTGGTGATATCTCCAAGGTAAGGCTGAAAGTATTTCGTCCATACTCTATTCTGATGCTTGATTTCATGACCTAGAGCAAACAGCAACTGGTCAAAAGTGCTCAAGGTCAAGTTCATTTGTCTAAGAATGCTATTATTATTATTATTATTACTGAATTTAATTATAAAGGAGGCTGTTTTTATTAACTAGAAATTCCTTATAAACAAGTGTTAATGGTGAATAACCAGAATAATCACACTTAGGCTATATATGACGTCGTCTTTAGTACGGTGTTGCAGAGAACATGAAGGGTCCCAAAATAATAATAATAATAATAATAATAATAATAATAATAATAATAATAATAATAATAATAATAATAATAATAATAAATTCAGTGAGGCTATTAGTGGAAGTTTCATTTATTAAAATGATGTTGATCCGTTAATAGCATAATGGGAATAATTCAGTTCCCAGTTGGACTGTAAGCATTAATTCAGCACTGTGGGTTTTGTTGTGTACACCAAGATCTGTGTGATTACTAACATTTCGCAGAAAATATATAGTGTAGGTATGTGTAATACCAATGCAGTCTTTCTGTGCGGCTTAATGTTCAAATGCGGATACGTTTAATTTATTATGCTGCATAGAAATAAATGGATATCAGTGTTGCACTAATAGTGGAGCTCAGTTAGCCAAGTGATGGGATGTATTTATACTGTTTAGGTGCATTGCAACGAATTCATTTGAAATGTGAGTGATATAAATGTTGGAGTTGCTAAAGAAAACTGACGTCCTGCAAGACCAGGGTTTTGACCAACTGACTATAAGATAGTATTATAATAAGCAAGAGCTCCCAATGCGTTAAAGCACTGCATGAAAAGTGCACAGCAAATCCCCGGTCTTAAATGAACACCCAGAGAGTTACAAAAACATTGCAAGGTGTTAAATCAACACTCTGGGTGTTCATTTAAGACCAGGGTTTTGACCAACTGAGTACAAGATAGTATTATAAGAAGCAAGAGGTCCCAAAGCGTTACAGTACTGCATGAAATGTGGATGATACTTTTAATGTTTGGAGGTCTTAGCAGCTCTTCTTTTGTGACAATATGTAGGTAACGACGTGCCTTAATATGTACATAAAATCACTATTATGCTTGTTATGGTAATGGCATGTGAACAGTTATTAATTAAAAAAAACCTGGGTGTGTTTACCTCGAAATTATTAAAATACTTTACTTGACCTTGAACTATATTATAAGGTCCTACCTTTTAGCCTGTTTTCTAATTGGCAGATTGAAAGTGTCAGAGATTTCATTCATTAAAAAAATAAAATTAAAGGTTTTGCACGTCTCACGTATTCTTGACAACTTTAAATCTGTTAATCTTTTAAAGAAAACTTTCAGAGTGTGCGCTAATTTTCATTACTTTTTAACTTTTCTTCTGATAGGAATATATTTATTTGTTAATTTTAGGTTATTCTGGTTTTATTTCCAAACTTCCCAAATAAGCAATGTGCATCATATTTATTTGTTTGTTTATGGTCAATAACTCGATTTGAGACCGGAGGTGCGAAATGTGACGGAATACAGCGATCACAATTATTCATTTTATTTTCGTGTTTATGTCAGACATTCAATACTCTAGTCAACTTATCATCATCTTTCTATCATATCATTCATTATTTTTT
Organism: Scorpiodoras heckelii; assembly: GCA_028566435.1. Taxonomy (NCBI): domain Eukaryota; kingdom Metazoa; phylum Chordata; class Actinopteri; order Siluriformes; family Doradidae; genus Scorpiodoras; species Scorpiodoras heckelii. The sequence goes on from JAOVVH010000004.1 coordinate 16,133,039, forward strand.
TCATCTATCTGTCTGCACACCATCCCCCAAAACAGAAGAAGGGGGGAAATGGGAGGATTCCTTCAGCCATGGTTCACGTGGTTGCCAGATAGGTCGGTTTTACTATCTGCTATTCGTTTGTCATATCGTGTTGGACATATCGTGTCCCACATTCTGGAGTTTATTACGGCTTATAAGTTGCTCCTAATATCGGTTTAATATGCACATGCTATAGGATGTGCAATAGTATGTCCGTTTTTAGGAGGCTTTTGTACTTTTTATGCTTTTTTTTTGTTTATTGCTTGAATTGTATCATCAAAATAATCTGCTAATTGCCTGCACTGTGGGACCTAAACGTGTCAAAACTCAAAATGTCAAAATGTTCTGTATGTCTTCACGTGCTGTGTGTAATATAACAATTTCGCAGTCATGACCATGGAGTGTGAACATTGCAGACTCTACTCCATTTAGCCGATGAGTGTCGCTGTGTCTGTTTTTGTGTCTACACCATGCACCGACATTTCGCTCCGCTTACACACAGCATGTAGACTTTATACTGGTAAAACCTGCAAAGCCTGTTATTATCCAAGTGTAAAAGTAAAAAGTGGATAAAATAAAAAAAAGTGTATCAGTACTAATAAAATGGCATCTTGAACAGACCTAAACGTCTTCAGGGTTGAATTCCTGATGAACTTGTGTAAAGACCAAGTATTAATTCAGCACTGGGGATTTTCCTGTGCAGTCTCAGAATAACCACATAACAATACCACTTCACCGTTTTGAAATATAAATACACGCAATTTATAATATGCTGTAAATTAACTAAACGAAACTTTAGTGTCATTGTGCCATACGCTCATAAAAGAATTGTGTAGCAATTAAACAGGATCCTGCATTCACTTCACAACACATGACCTCTCCCAAAACTCAGTCAGCTTTTCTGTAAAGCTATCATTAAGGCTCAGGCTTTTATGAGTGGCATTTGTTCCTTTATAAGGATGTTTTTAGAAATTCAATCACCGACATGCGCTTTGTGTTGGCACTTTTTAAAAGCTATTTTCATTAACGTTTATCCCTCGTATACCTATCAAATAATTGGAGGCATTTTTAAAATTGTTTTATAATTAACATGAGATACGCGTATTTAAAGAATTATGAGAACAATTGTTATATGGCAAAAAAAAGTCAAATAGGAAATTTAACAGGATCTAAATAACACTGCTTAAAATGAACCATTATTTTTCAAGAGAAATTATTATTATTATTATTATTATTATTATTATTATTATTATTATTATTA
>JAOVVH010000004.1:16214452-16228683 GCA_028566435.1 Scorpiodoras heckelii
TAAAGCAGACTGGAGTAGATCATGAGGATCCTTTGCACACCTATAGAGTGAAGCAGAAATCATTATGAATCAAATCGATTTGAATCGAAAATCATTTTGAATCGAAAATCGATTTTGAGTCGAATCATGACCCCAAGAATCGAATCGAATCGTGAGATAGTAAAAGATTCCCACCCCTACTGGCTATAGACCAGTTTGGTGATTTAGCTGCTCTCACATATGTGATATATTTTTAGTGAGTGTGTCTGAGCAGGGAAGTCACCAAATTTTTTACCAAATCATATTTTATATATTATATTTATTTTTTCAGCGTGAGATTAGTGAATCGAGTCTTTGGTATCGACTTTGATCTGAACTGAAAGGAGGCTGGAGACTTGGTGACTTCACACGAAACCTTGTGTATGCTAGGAATATACAATCGTTTATCAGTGCTGCTGGTTTAGCTTCTTAAAAGCAAATTGATTCAAATAGCTTCAGTACTTGCATGATGTGTTTTGAACTGAGAAACACTCTTTGTCATCTAATTATTCATTTGAGACCATGAATTGCTAATGAAGTGTTCATCACAGCATGGTGCACTGCATATCAAATGAAACAGCATGACTTAACCTTTCCATACTTTGTCCATGTGATGGAGTATTGGCAAAAAATGTTACATAATTAACATCAAGTTTAATCATAATTACACTTTGGATCCATCTCCACACCCATTACTCTCATTTGAATTTACTCATAAAATTGTCGTTGAATAGATAAGGAACACGCATCAGACAGAGGAGCAACTAGAAAGCAACTAGAGTTTTGTAATGATGCTGGTCACATATTTGTACATAGTAACGTAATGAAGACAGAAGACAGATCAATAGTGCTATCAAATCACTAGTCAAATAATTAATCACAACTAAAATAATTAATTAATGCCACTGAAATATTTTAACGCAGATTAAAAAATAGTTAAATTACGCAAACCAGCGGCGCCGTCAGTGAACACAAACATTCTGAAATTGAGCGTTACGTTATTTGTTTTAGGCTGCATTCCGATCACATGGGTCCCTAATCTGTATCCCTGCTCCCTAGACAGTGCACAGGGTACAGAATCCCAAGGGCTCTTCATAGGGAACTCGGTCACTAAAACGGTTCTATTTGGAACCCTTCAACGTCAACAACAGCGGACAGCATCGCGGCGCGTCTTCATTACATTGGTCGTGTTCTACAAGACAGCACTCGGCTGTGTTTAGCATGATAAATCAAACAGTGCTGTTCAGACTAATTTTCTATGCTGTGGGCACTTTTGGAATAAATGTGATGAAATGTCTATGCACTGTGGGTGATGTATTTGACCTTTTTAATATACCTTTTGGTTGCCGTTTAACTTCGCGTACACAGTTCAGTTCCCTTTAAATTAAACAAAAAGAAAAGACATCAATCATCTTTAATATTTCACTTTTATCAAATAAAGTCAGCTGAATAATGAGGCAACATTCAACAGTTGTTACTCTTAAAATAAACCAGTGATAAACAGCAACGACCTGCATGAACAACGCACACCAAAATGTTCATTAAAACTGCAATTAAAAACATGAATCACGTCACAGCTCTACGGATCAACCATCTGTCACAAAGTCTCTGTCACTTCACAACATACCACATCAATATAAACAACAGAATGTACCGTTTTCACTGACACTACTTCTTTCTCTGTTCAGCAAAGCGTTGTCCAGTAAGTTGGTTTTGAAATCACCAACACAGGGCTGACATTATGTGCCACTTGCTTTGAAAAATGAACACAAAATTATGGATTTGCTTTTCATAACACTGATTCCAAAGACGTGGTGAAAAGATGTGCACAGTTAGGATACTGTATGTGCACATGTGCAAACGCAGAATCACACCTGACTGAAGACTTGTGTGATGTTCAATTGGACACTTGCTCCGGTGTTGGCCAAGTGGCCAGGAAACTTTCTCAGATCCCAGGTGGTTGCAAACGATGCGGCCATGTAAAAAGATGGAAAAAGAATAGACATTACTTGCACTATATGTGATGTTCCACTCTGTGGAGTTGCCTCAGGAGAATGTATCAGTACTTCTCTGTTGACACCTTTGTGCAATTGAAATTTATTTTTAACTCTGTGTATAGTTCCTTGTTCTTTATGTTCTTTTTATTTTATTTGCATGCTCTTACAGTTTTAACAGTGTATTTACTTTCCTTATTTTCAGTTGTCTTTTTAAAATAAAGACTTCAGTGAATAAAACAATCATGTTTATTTCTGTGAGCCCACTAAGCACATATTTTTTCCACATTGCTAAGTCACTGAGTATTGCACCAGATTCTGGACAATCTCCAGACAGATCTCTTACACAATTATGAAAAAATATCTTTACCACCAGCATTTATGCTGAGATAAAGCTGTAAAAACATAACTATTTCATAAGATGCCATCTTTATTTTTCTTAACGCAAATGCTCATATAAAATATCTGCAAGTATTTTCATATCAAATGATGGAAGCACTGCATAGACTAGACTGGTCTGAGGGAGAAAAAAAAGGATACACCATGCTGTAGCTGTTATAATGACCAAGATATGTGCTTAAAAGTAAAGGTAGTGAAATTACTCTGAAAATAGCCTAGGGTTCAATATCTGCCCTCAGAGATCCATCATACCTGGTTTTTGAGTAAACAGGTTTGGTGTGAAAAAACTGTCAGCTTGTATGTGTCAGGAAATGAGCCCTGTGTATTGCTTTATCCCTGTTAAATCGTGCAAGCTCAAGTTGTTTGTTGAGCATTGTATGTAAGCGTTCACGCTACATGGCTGTTGTTATACTGATACTCTCGCTAATGTGAGGCAAGAATTGTGGTTGACTCGAACTTTTCAGTCTTGTAATTTTGTTCAGTGCTTATTGAAAAGTTTAAACTGAAATCAGTATTCACTGAGGTGCATTGTGTGGGGTTTAGGGGCATCTACCACTGAGCAGATTGCAACCAACTGAACACCACCTTCTCTCCCTGCTCTCTGTCCTAGTGTGTGGCATAGACTAATATGGCAGTCATGTACCCGCTTCCATGTAGATTTGAAGAACTCCTTCTAAGCTAATGAAACATAAGGATTCATGGGTAAAGGCTATTGTACACTACATTCGAGTCACAAGTGTCACAAGATCCAGGCATGCTTGGGTTGTATAAGCAAGCCTTGCATGAATAAATGTCTGTTCATTGATTGCCCGTCACTGGTTATGTGACATCAGGTGTCAAGAGATCATGTTTGTTAACCTACTTTCCTGAGCTTTGTCCTGTGCTCCTTGATAAACTTCAGTTTATGTCACCACATTGAAACTTGACTTTCCTAAATTTGTTTCAGTTAAGTTTCAGAAAGTGTGCAAAGATAGCCTTCTGATTTTAAGAGTAGAGATGATCACTTGGTCTCTTTTGGCCAGCTGTATTAATTTATAACACCTCATGTTGTGAGGCTTGTTGCAGCTTTTTTGTTTTGCTTTCAGAATTTTTCCTTCATATGTAACATAACTTGACTTGTTACATAGTAATTGTGTGCATACAGGCAAAGTTAGGAATTGCAGCCGTGTGTGTGTGTGTGTGTGTGTGTGTGTGTGTGTGTGTGTGTGTGTGTGTGTTCATTACTTTATGGCAAGGACGAAGACGCTTTTGTGTCTCTTGCAAACTACTTGTGTTTTGGAATGTTAAAAGCCCCTCCCCCTCCTGTGTGCGTGTGTGTGCGTGTGTGTGCGTGTGTGTGCGTGTGTGTGCGTGTGTGTGTGTGTGTGTGTGTGTGTGTGAGCGTGCGAGGGAGAGAAAAAGTCTCTGCCAGTCAGTCTCTCAAGGGGTTAAAAACCTGCCTCGGTCTCTTGGCTGCATCTGCAAACCGGTTTAAACTGGTTTTCAGGGAAGTGCTTTGTGTGTCCCATGGAATCTTGGGAAGGGTCATGTGGAGCCCTAGTGATGTCACACGTGAGATGAGAGAAGGTTTTGGTGTTGATTTGGCTCAGCCTCTGACTATCCCTCTGACAGGTTGGCCCAGAGGGATCTTGTTCACAGAAATGATCATATTAATAAAGTTTAAAAGAGAAATCTGATGTGTGCTTGTGTAAAGCATTTTTTATTTACATTTGAAGAGAAGGACTGGCAGCTGTAAGCATGTTATTAGTGGCACAGAATGGTGATCAATAAAAAAAGGTAACTTGTGGTTTGTTCTCCTTCAGAACTTGTCTTTTTTTTAATATGTTTTGTATGGGAGCTGAGGAATTTCACATGGTATGCTTTCACACCAAGTAGTTTCAGAATAAATGTTAATTGTTCAGAGTCCTGTTGTTCCCATCCATGAATATTCTAACATATATTTGAATGAGACTTAGTTCTGGAGGTAAGGGAATAGTTTATGAATGCCATGTTGTCTAAAATTTGTCCTTTTGATAAACGTCCCCCATGATTCTCACTTGCTCGTCTCTGCACAGGAGCAAAGATGTCTGAGGAGGCGATGCGCCAGACACGTAGCCAGAAGAGGGCACTGGAGCGGGAGGTGCCAACCCTTGATGGAGACCCTAAACGAGTGAAGCTGGAAAGAGGGGAGCTCGGTTCTAGCAAAATGGCAAATATCCTGAAGGCCGGCGAGGTGAAAGCCACCATCAAAGTGGAGGTGCAGGCAGAAGATGAGCCTGTGGACATGAGGACACCACGCAGGTAGGCCACATAGCAGCAGTCTGACATATGACACACGATTTGTGGACACTTTTTCAGGATAAGTGATAAAATGTCTGGTCTGGTCACCTCGACTTACCGCTCCGTTCACACCGGCAGTACTTTTAAGTCTCACGTCACTTTAATCACCTCAGGAAGCTAAGGGTGTGTTCACACTTGTAGTTCGGTTCGGTTCCCTTTGTCTGGACCAAACAAGAAAATTAATACATTGTTACATTTTAGTCCTGGTTTGGTTAGTGTTCACACTCACAAATTTACAGTCAAACCAAAATAAGTTACAATAACTATGTACTACACTGGTGGGTTTTTTTTTTACCAACTGGAAACACAGCAAGAGGTGGTAAATGGATAAAGGAGGTGTTCACACTTATTTTAACGAACCACACTAATAGAGCAGTCGCACCAGGTTCGTTTTAATCAAACAGAAGCTGACAAGACTGCATGCACCCTAAGGTTCACACTTGTGGTTTTTCAGGTCTTTCTGCTGTTTGTCCTGATAGTTCACCATGTTGTGACTTATGAAAGCCTTATGAAAGTGGTCTAGAGAACCGATCCTCTGATTCTGTTGAAACCTGCGGGCCGGTGTCTGCTTCACCTGAACTCTGGTGTGGCCTGCATCAAGTGTAGGTGTTACCTGCTCTGTGTGCTGCATGTTGAGGATCGTGATTAAGTTCAGCTTGTTATGTACTGTTCTTCACTGCTTTAGTGTTAGTTCCAAAGGAAAATAATAATAAAGAAAAAGATGTATCTAGTGAATGTTGAACTAACTTGCCTACAAGTAACATACATAATCGTGCAATCAGTCCACAGTTCAGAAGTTATTCTTCTATGTTTGAAGCAAACCTGTGATTAGGAGCTCAGAGTCGGTCCTCAGCCAGACTCCAGTCTAGGTGTTAAGAATAAAAATGCTCTGATATACTGTAAGTGTGTGTACTTCATTAGTTCTGGCCACTGAGAACCAAGTCCATTCTGTTTCGGTTTGGTAACAGCATTAAAGACTCTGCAGCATGTCAGGAGCTCTGTTAGGAAACTGTTTAAAATGGTTTTACTCTGTAATGTCATCTGTATGTCTCACAGTACAGATAGTGGCCACTAGTCTTTTAGTCTTTTCTCTTTTAAAACTTGAGACCTCAGTGCTCCATTGAGATTCCTCATAATGTTTACATATCACATACCCTTACCTGGAAACAATATTTCTGCAGAATATCCTTGGTCATGCATTCTGTTTTTGTTAATTGCAGAAAGACCTCAGAGAGTCAAAGTCTGGTTTAGTTAGAGAGAAGTGGCTGGAAAGCTTAACCTTGGTAAGGCACTAGAATGTGCATGATCCTCTACAGGCATTGTAATTTTTCTGTTGGACTCGAACCCTGGTGCTTTTACCCTCGGGGCACAAATCATTGGGGCAGTTGTTAAGACAGCAAACATTTCATTGTGGATGGCAAAGTTTTGGGAAATGGATTGAAAACAGTAGCATGGCCAAAGCTATAAAAACACTACACCGAAGACTGACTGCAAGGTGTGGTTTTGGTTCGCCTTTAACTGAACCATAATACAGTTCAATTGCAGCGAGAATATGATTCAAGTTTGATTTGATCCAGCTGCAGGACGGGAAGCAAGTGGGCCTTTATAACGTGCAAGGTGGCAAAATGAGTGTCTGCTGGAGTGCTGTAGAAGTATTCTGGATATCTAGTTTGGTTAACTTGGAGCTTGGCTGCAGTTGATAAAACTACAGATGTCTTAATTAATAAATTTTACCAGCTTATAAAATGTATGAAGGAGTCCAAAAAGTGCCAGGAATTCATCCGTTCCACACACCAACAAAAATGCTGCAAGGAGACAGCAGTTCTTTGGTTTGTTTGGCCTTCTTTGGTCCATGTTACATTCCTAATTAAATTAAGCTGCTCCAGAGTTTGTTTGGAAGGAGACCCAGACCCACCTGTTGAGGGAGACTCTGTCCACTTGTTTGGTAGGCACCAAGATATGGATGGAGCATTCACACCTGTTCAAATGAACCACACTAACAGCATTCGCACCATAGTTTGTTTTAATGGAACCAGACCTGCCAAGTGTGAACACACACTGTTTAGAAATTACAGTCATTTTTGACATGCTCCCTCCATTTTCATAGACTTAAAAGTAATTGAACAAACTAACATGAATATACATATAAGGATTATTTGAATATTTGGATGCAAATCATTTGCAGTTTTTTTAAACCACTTTTCTTCTGAGGCAGTTTCAGGGATGGTTTGGAGGCAGTGCCTAATGCCTAAACTTGAACCAGTTCTTTGCATTTAGACAGCAAATGTACCAGCGCGGCACCAACACTTAGTTGGTCTAGAACCAAGAACTGTTTAAGTCAGGGGCTAGGGATAGGATTATTGTGACTAACTAAAACTTTATGACCAACATTTAGAAAACCCAGCTAGGGTAGCGTCTAGACCAACCTTAATACCGAGAAGAGGAATGAATATGAAATCGAAGCTGTGGCAGTCCGCCATTATTGTTGTGTTTGGTGCTGCAGTTTAGTGATTTTATATTCATGAACGATTTGATTCTTTTTATTTTAACTGCTTGTCCTAAGAGAGCAGCAGTTGTCACATGTGCTATAGAGTGAATGAAGAGAGGGAGCAGTGTTGGTGAGAACAACGAAGTGAATCAGAGAAATAAAACGTTTTTGGATTGTTTCACAGTGGTTACGTTTTAAAGCACAGATCAACACAGCCGCACTACTGCACAACCCTGTGGGGATAATTTTTTGTGAATGTGGCTGAAGCACACGCTTTGTTTGTTGCCAGCCCACCAGCCCAACACTAGCACATCGTTCATATTCAGTGAAAAGGACTAAATGACTGCCTGAAGTCTGGAACCCATGGTCATCACCAGATGCTGAGTTTCCTTCAATTTCTTTGCCTTAAGAAGCTCTTGGGTTGCTTTTGTGTTGTTTTCCTTCTCTATACTCCCATCATTCTCTTCCAATCATTCTGGTACAAGTTCATGTTGGTTTCATCTCTCCAAAGAATCTTGTTCCAGAACCGCCCAGGCTTTTTAGCTGTGTGTTTTCTTCTTCTTTTTATTTAAATTTTTTTTTTTTTTTTAGAAAATCTTATCTCAGTGGTGCATCCTGTGGTAATCCCTCTGTATTTACATTCATGAAGGCATCTTTTAATTGTAGACTTTGAATTATAGGCTTTTGGTGTTGCTGAGCTTACCATTGCATTCTTTCTTTTCAAATCTGTACAAAAGAAGGTAAGATAGGTCTCTCTTGCTTTTTCAGCCTAATGATCGCATCCTTCACTTGCTTTGAGACCTTTTTTCTTTTTTTTTTACTGCATATTGCGTTCCCATGAACAGGTGCCAAATGTAAATTCAACGCTTGGAATCAACTCCAGACCATTTATCTCCTTAATTTGTCATAAAATAATAAGGAAACAGGCCACCCCTGGCCATGAAACTCTTAATCAGTCAATTGTCCAGTTACATTTAAGCCTGTGAAAATGGGGCTCTATGGCTGTAATGCCTAAACATTATATTATATTTTTCTTATATTTCATATTATATAATATTTTTGTTAAACCCCTTGGAATAAAGCTGAAGGTCTACACTTCAATTTTATCTTGATTGGTTATTTTTTATTGTGGTGCTGTACAGAGGGAAATTTAGAAATATTGTATCACTGTCCAAATACTTGTATACCCAGCTGTACAAGGTAGGTTGAGAGGTGCACTTGAGGTGCTCTTATGTAGCAGTTGGTAGAATGTTATAGACTATGGCCAAGCTCAAGTATTAATTAATTTAAGCTTGTCCATTTATTAATTTATCAGCTGCAGACTTTTCTTAATGAGACCTACATTCATTGTCTATAATACATTTGTGGTGTAAAGGTTTTTGAACAGCATGAACACCAGATCAGACATTGGTCATATGGTAAACAGAAATATATAAAATAATTAAAATATTGGCCTCATTATTTGAACATTTGTCTATTTATTGGGGCTTTAGATCTTATTGTTGCTTTTCACTCACCACCCCCTGAGGGTTCCCCAGACCCCACTTTGAGAACCACAGATGTAGAGACTCGATAATGGCTTCTTTACACTGTGGGCTAATGAAGAGGACAAAGGGATGACTCTTATTATTGTGTTCTGTGGGGGTGGGGTGAACAGTTAACTGATATTAACAACACAGAAATCTTACAATTTTTTTTTTTTGTACAAACTCTCTGCCTGTTGATGTCCAGGAATCAAACTCTTACTCGAGTCATGTGGATTTTAAGTTATTGGACAGCTCCATTTTCTGCTGCACCTGAACACTTCCTGCCGTCACAAAATGAAGCCGACATGTCACAAACTGGTTCCAGCCGGCTGTTGCTATGGTTTCCATGCAGGAGGGAACCAGTGAAGAAAAGGGAGAGTGTGAGTCATGTGATCTGAGGGACCTTCTCATGTCATGTGATCTTGGGTGCTCATTAATAACCAGGAAGTTGTGATTATGAGGAGACGGTTGTGGTTTGGTTTTGGCCTTGCTTTAGACTGCGTCATGAAGTCCCAGCCCATGTTAGGACTAATTTTTCTTCTGATCATTGTGTGCTGTTTTTTTTCCACTGAAGGCCATTTCATTAAACTATGTCTTGAGTATTAGAAGAGTATTAAAAAGGAGCCTTTCATGAGTTTAATGGCCTAAGCCCATGTTGTTTCTGAGTGCCATTCAGAAACATGCACTCTGGTGTTCTTTTCATTGTCTGTAGATTTTACAGAATGCTGGGTGCAATTATGGGCAAACCTATAACCAGCCAACAGGGTGGTCTGATGGAGAACGTTTTGGAAATGCTAGTGTGATGATCTTATTAATGTCTGTGTCTGGGCTTTCTCAGACTTTATTTAGGGATGCAGGCGTCAGATCGCACTTTGAGAAACATGGGACTACATTATCAGCAGGGTCCACAAATATGAAGAATATGTAAATTTCTTTGGAAGACATTCAGAAGTTGGACCACTCTGTGTACTTGATACAAACATCTGAACAGTAGTCCGATATCCAAGTTCTCCAAATGTCTGTCCATCTCCCTCTGGTCCAGTCCTGTTGTGGCAGGAAAAGTGTTCTTGTTGAAAGGAGTGTTGTGCCTGTGTGATGGCCGAAGATGAAGAGGGAACACAATGGCCTGGACATCAGCCATTCCCCTCCCCCACCTCCTCCTCCAACAGTTTGGCTTAGGGAGGAGCCACAAACCCACACTGGGCCTGCAGAAAATGTCTTTACAAAGAGTCAACATGCAAAGCAGCTCTTGCATCCTGCTGTGAAAAGGGAAGGCAGATGGGTTCAGGGCAGCTTGTCCTAGCCATCTTTAAAGGAGGACTCATTTGGTGTGATATGAGATTTTGTTTATGGTCTGTTTAGAATGTATGTGGTTGCAGATAGTAGTACTCAAATGCCTCCTTGATTTCCTGGAGAAAAAAAAATCAACAAAATTCTGTTAAGTTTTGGGTTCACAATTCCATCAGTTTCAGAAAAACCATCAAAGTGCTGATATTTTGCTGCCCTCTTGTGGCCAGGTTATATTATTTTTTCCTTATTGTCCTGTCAGATGTGTGTTTTGAAACCTAGTCTCACATATTCTGTCTCTGTCATAGTGAAATTAAAAAAGAAAGACCACCGACGCCGGATGACGTGATTGTTTTGTCAGACAACGAGCCTGGCAGTCCACAAATGAATGGAATCAGCCACAGCTTGAAGAAAACAGACACAGATATGCTCATGGTAATCTAGTTTTTGTTCCTCCGCTGCTTTGCAGCTTTTAATGATATTAGAAAGACTAGATTGTTTCATCAATCAGTATGTTTTGACCACACCTGTTTTTTGAAATATACAGCTGTCCAAAGTAAAATACTGCTAAGCCATTTATTTCGTTATACATCACCCTAAACTGGACTTAAATTACGCAAGTTATAAATCTATAACATATTCAGGAAATAGTTTTGCCTTTTAATGTCAGTTTTATTTTAACAGGCAATGCAATCCCTGTATTATGTGATGCATAGAACAGGTGTTTTCCATCTAAACTGATATTAAGCTGCAGGATTTAAAATTAAACACACCTGTAAACTTTAAGTCTGGTGCTTGATTAGAAAGCTTAACTAGGATCTGTGATTTTGGAGCTCTTTCTTCCTTTCATACAGAAGTGATTAAACTCCTTGTTGAACAAGATTTATTTTATTTATGTATGCAGAAGAGCAGCCCTGAAGTACGCCAGAGATTTATTAAGCAGCTAAAGGAGGAACTGCGACTGCAAGAGGCGAAGCTGGTGCTGCTCAAGAAACTTCGTCAGAGCCAGATCCAGAAAGAGAGTGTGGTGCAAAAGGCAAGTCCCAGCACATCACGTACACCTAGCGTGGTTGTACTTAAATGGCTTTAATCTTTAAGTAAAATCTTACTTGGTCTTCTTCTCCTTTTAAAGACAACCAATTCCTCATCCAATCCTCCACCTCTTGTAAGAGGCAGCATTTCATGTAACAAAGCCCCCCTCCAGGTCAGTCCAGCTTTCAAGTGTCCTAAAACTGCACTGTTACAGTGTGGCAGAGTCATAAATGCATCATTTTCTCTGTGTGTGCGTGCGTGCGTGCGTTTGTGTGCGTACGTGTCTAGGTGTCGTCAAATAAAAGCTCAGGCACAGTCATTCCTCCTCCTCTGGTGCGAGGTGGTGCACAGGTTTCTAAGCATACATCAGTAGTGATGCCACCCTTAGTCAGAGGCTCACAGGTACACAGTGGATCTTTCGCTGGGACACACTCATAGCACTTATTTAATGCTCTTCCTTTAACTGATGACTCTGTGTTTGTGTATATGCGCACTAGCTCATTGCTGTGACTCCTCAGCAGATAGCCACACTGCGGCAGCAGCAGCACTCTGGCTCTGGTCCACCTCCTCTGCTGTTGGGTCCTCGTACCTCTGTGCCCAATGTTCAGGTGCAGGGTCAGAGGATCATCCAGCAGGGCCTGATTCGTGTGGCCAACGTAGCCAACACCAACGTGCTCGTCAACATCCCACAGGTCAGCACTCACACTTCTATTTTGAATAAAGCAGTCGCAAAAAGTAATCAGTTCTTGGATAAATCATCAGAAGTTAATGAAAAATAAAGTGGATGTTTTTTTTTTTTATTGTGGATGAAATTAACCTGTTTTTTTTTTTTTTTTTAAAAAAAAGCATTTGGTGATGCTTGGAAAATTATATTTAACACGGACTATAAAGATAAAAAAAATCAGGATACAGTCACGAGTTGTGAGGTGCCTAGAGATTTTCACTCCAAAATGAAGTAGTGCTTTTTACATTTCATCAGCCAGGATTAAATTTAGACTTTGACCATTTGTTACAGCAACCTTTTCCTGTTTGAGAGCAGGTTCTTTTTTTATGGATAAGCAGCTACTGGGGTAGATGACCAGCTCTCTTGGACAGCTTTTGTTTTATGTAAGAGGTTGCACAGTATTGGTGTGTTTGTCTAAATAACATTTTCTTTTTGTTTCTTGTTCCATCTTCAGGGCTCACCCACTGGGTTGAAGGGTTCTTCAGTCTCCTCCCAGTCAGTTATTGGCAGCAACACCTCCACCATCAATGCTAATGACTCCCCTGCCAGCCGACAGGCTGCTGCCAAGCTGGCACTGAGGAAGCAGCTGGAAAAAACACTGCTGGAGATCCCTCCTCCAAAACCCCCCGCACCAGAGCTAAATTTCCTTCCCTCGGCTGCCAACAATGAGTTTATCTACCTGGTGGGACTGGAGATGGTGGTTCAGAACCTGCTGGATCTGGCCAAAAGTGAGCACTTTGGTGTTTCAAACCTGCAAAAAAGAGTGACTTTTCTTTGTAGAAGAAGGTTAACACAGATTTTTGTCTTGCTTCTTGTATTATTTAGGCAAACAACAGCCTCAACAGGGCAGCCCCTCAACAGCTCCACCTGTGAAGGAACCATTTACATGTGTGCAGTGCAGCACAGACTTCACCTCACGTTGGAGGCAGGACAAGAGCAACAGTTCGATCCTGTGTGAGCAGTGTATGAGTTCCAACCAAAAGAAGGCCCTGAAAGCCGAACACACAAGCCGGCTTAAGGCAGCCTTTGTCAAGGCCTTGCAGCAGGAGCAGGAGATTGAGCAGCGCATCCTTCAGCAGTCTTCCTCGTCCTCTCCAAAGAGCTCAGCTGCCTCCTCGTCTTCGTCATCCTCACCAGTGGTGAAGTCTGAGAAGCGCGTGCTGGTGTCACCGCAGTACAAAACAGAACGATCCTCACTGCCTCCACAGCAGTCGAACAGGGCAGCAGCCATCCATCGCTACCACTCCAGTACCATCAAGCAGGTGAGTTCTGGGTTTGGAGACAAATCTTAATTTTTAACTAGCCCTGAATATATGACATTTCAGTTTATTACATTCTAGTTTTGTACAGTACTTCTGTAGTACATTTTATTAGAATATGTGTTCATAGTTTATCATTTGTGGCATTAGAACGCATAAACAGACTTTTAGTTCCTACTGATACCAGTTGTGAGCAAATGCAATAGCTATACACCTGGGTGATTATGTAATAGACCATTGGCCAATGGAAATAGAACAGTGCCAAAGGTTCAGGTATGCTATAATTTCTTAAAATTCTTGATCTTTGGCTTAAGATGTGCATCAAAAGTTGTGAACTACTTCATTACACATCAGAGAAATCAGCACAGACAAACCCACTACACAGTGATCCATATAGAGTGGTCATTTAGAACCCATTCTTATATTAAACGTGCGTTTTCTCTATTCTCAGCAGGGTCCAGCACAAGTGGTGCGTAATGTTCCCCAAGCGGTGGTCAGTGTAAATTCATGTGGCATGAACCGCAGCTTCTCCACATCCAGTCAGCTGCGGAATGCAGTCACGGCTGCGGCGCTGGTCAGCAGGCCAGGTAAGCATGCTGGGAGGGCTGGGCCAAATAGCAGCAGCAGCAGCAGAGCCAGCAGCAGCAGTAAGGCCACTGCCAGTGTCTGGAGGAAACAGAACAACACTCCCACAGGTAGATAATGCAGTCCAAATCAAGACAGATCCAAACTGTCTCTCTTCTATTCCTGTCTATGATTCTGTCCTTCTATGTGTGTGTGAAGTTGGTGTTGTAAAAGTTGTTTCACAAAAAATAGATGGCTGTGTGACTTGAATGTGTAGTAAAAGGAAGTTTCATTATCTTTACAAACACTACCTTATTTTCATCCTTTCTACTTTCATATATGCAATTCTAAAAATGTTTGTATTGATGTATTTGTGCATCAGTTTGCCTGTGACAAAATACTTTTTGCTTACTTTATTTGACATGTTACAAGTGCTTTGAATACCAGTGTTTAGCTTCACATCTCTCTCTCTCTCTCTCTCTCTCTCTCTCTCTCTCTCTCTCTCTCTCTATATATATATATATATATATATACACACACACACACAGGGGTTAGACAATGAAACTGAAACACCTGGTTTTAGACCACAGTAATTTATTAGTATGGTGTAGGGCCTCCTTC
>JAOVVH010000004.1:16272746-16286722 GCA_028566435.1 Scorpiodoras heckelii
AGCATGATAAATCAAACAACACTGTTCAGACTAATTTTGTATGCTGTAGGCACTTTTGAAATAAATGTGATGAAACTATGAACTATGGAATGTATGTTTATGTATGTTTTGCTTCTCATGATTTCTCGTGCTGAATGTTAGGATCTCCAACTTCGTTAGCTGTCATAAACATTGCTAAAGATTGAAAGGAACAATGGAGAACGAAGAAGTTGTTGCTCTTTTTGGGTTGCTATATTTTTGTATGTTACATCAGTTTAATATCGA
The DNA here is from genome assembly GCA_028566435.1 of Scorpiodoras heckelii. Taxonomy (NCBI): domain Eukaryota; kingdom Metazoa; phylum Chordata; class Actinopteri; order Siluriformes; family Doradidae; genus Scorpiodoras; species Scorpiodoras heckelii. The sequence continues at coordinate 16,273,011 of JAOVVH010000004.1, forward strand.
CGGAGATGACAAAGGCGACGGATCTGCATAACACTTATGCAAACTCCTTCCCTTCCTTTGCGGCGGGTCTCTGAGGTAAAATCGAATCAGCCAATCATGTGACAACAGCACAACAGAACCTCCGGCGAAGTGATATACCCATGCAGTTCCCTTCAAATAAAAAAAAAAAATGAAAAGACATCAATCATCTTTAATATTTGACTTTTATCAAATAAAGTCAAGCGAATAATGAGGCAACGTTCAACAGTCATTTCTCTTAAAATAGACCAGTAAAACGTCAAAAACATTTTCAATGGCCTACGATGCCGACCTACATGTACAACACAAATCAAAATGTGCGTGAAAACTGCAATTAATGCGTGACTAAAAAAATTAATTGCTTGATTAACGTGATTAAAAAATTTTAACGTGACAGCTCTAGTTTTATTCTTTATATATAGTAACATGCCATTCTGTTATTGTTAAAAGCAGTGCCATCAACTTTGATTTATAGACTAATATTCTTAGCACTATACTAGACTGGACTGTTATTCCATAAACATGTAATGAGAATTCTGATTACAATCACAACACACACGTACACTAAGTTATATTGTGTGTCTGAGGTCTTTTTGTTTGTATTAGATCAGGCTGAACTTCTCCTATTACAAGCAGTAATGATGATATTGGACCCCCCCCAACCCCCCACTCCCCTTCTTTTTGAATAATGTAACTAATTCATTTGTATTTCAGGACTACATTTTTTTAGAAGCTTTTTGATAGGTTTATCTTTCACTGGTGCTATAAACCAGTGGGAATATAATATGATGTACATTTGTTGATTCACATTCCATTTAGGATGTCAGCAGAAGAAACCAAAGAGCACTGTAAATCCAAACAGTGTTTATGGAGATAGCACATTTGCTCCATATGTGGTCAAATATATCTGCTTTTCCATTTGTCACTAGTTTCTCCAAGCAGCTGATGAAGCCCAGAGGAGGCTGATCACTTTACTACTCCAAACCTTATATCTCCTCCTGGCTCCATTTTATCTGATCAACTCACTGTTTTTCTCTTTCTGACCATTTAGGAATATGAGCCCACAATCTTTTACCCAAAACGCTCTCCTGATAACTTACATCAGGACTTTACCATTCAGTGTGAGAAGATGGACATTCCTTTCCTTTCTTATCTTCCAACTGAGGTAGACATTTTTCAAATTTTACATGTTAAAAGTTGTGACAAAGCGAATTGCCTTTAGCAGCCAGAGGGAGACGAGGTGTTAGCATTCAGTACTATGTCTCATTTGTACTTGTCTGCTTGTGCTCTGCAGGTTCAGCTCATAAACGATGCCTATAATCTGGTGATTGATGCTATTGTGGGGCCAGAAATAGATCTTAAAGATGTAAGAGAGCCCTATTCTGGCATATTGGTCACCCTCAAACAGGTGAAGATCCCCATCGCGAGTGTGGATGTGCCCTCAGGTATCTTCTCAGTAACATCACTATTCTCTTCTCACTAACGCTTCTCAGAACATTATACACAATCCATTTTAAAACTGGACCTCATTTATCAATCTTGGTATAAATGAATTTATCAATAAAGTTTTCACAGGAACATTTCCATAAGAAATTCATGAATATCCAGTTAGTCTGCACTGTAAAAAAAAATTATTTGTACAGTTGTTCAACAGTAACATTTACCATTTTCCCTTGAATTTCATAATGACAGTATATTATATTAAAATTACAAGGATAAACAGTTTATTTAAAAATTTTAAGAAACGGTTTGTGTCATTTGATTTAACCAGAAAAAATGATATAAATGGAATACATTAAAAAAGCTGTTTTTAACAGATTTTAGATGATGATTTAAACAAAACCAACTGTAAAAATACAGTATTCTTTATTGAAAAAGTAGCACCCCTGCTGCCAGAAAATTACCATTTCTTTGCAGTTTTCTTTTGCAGCATATGTTAAAGGTAATTGCTGTTTTTATAGACATTTTTTTGGCACCCCTGCTGCCAGTCAATTAATGTTTTTTTTTCACAATATTTTTTTTTACAGTGTGGAGGAACATTTGTATCCTGCAAGAGTTCCTGAGTTTGTGTAAATTTATGTTTAGGGAGACTCACTAAAGTCAACCTTGATTGATTAGCTTCTGTATAATTGCCATGAGTTACCATAAATTTTATTTTAAAAAAATACGCTTTCAAATTGTTTATTTCAATTGCACAGTAATTTTTGTGATTTTTTTTTATTCACTTGTATTATATGATCTAAATAAAAGAAATTTAAAAAATAAAAACAAATAAAACTAGTCAATAAATCAGGACAAAAGAAATGGCACCCTGTGTATGTAGTTAGTGTGTGCCTATGTTAGCCAATACAATGAAGTGGCTGAGCTGCATTACTAGTACGTGTTTAGGAGGCACACTTTCAGCATTTATGCTTCATTTTCTTGTTCTCAGCACTCTTTTGACATTTTTGTAAAGGTAAAACCTTTGGCACTACTAACTACTGTATAAATTAGTGCTGTAAACATGCTAAGTAATTTATAACTGATTGGTATTTATCAACATAAAGCAAATCAGTGTTAACAAAACACAAAAACATTTGCACACAACTTTACTAAAAGATTCATAAATGAGGCCCTGTATGTGAAAAGTTTTAAACCATTTACTAACTAAATGCTACTTTTTACTCCAAAGGCTGGGATGTAGATGAAGCGAGTAAAGATGGGATCAATCCAGAGGTTCTCATCTCTCTGACGGTCCCCAAAAAGTGTGCCACAAGTTTCTCTGGGAAGCACTTTCTAGCCGGACGTTTTCTTCCATATGACATGCAGAAAAAATACGAACTCAATCTGCCTGAATTTCCAGGCACTGAGTGTTTTATAGAACTGTAACACTGGCCCATTTTGGATATGTATGAATTATGTATACACATTCACATTTTGTACTTTATAGGCTGTTAGTGTGGTAAAATGTCTTGAAGTTTGTGCACAGAGACTGTCATGGCGGCAGAATATGATGTAGGTATGTGTTTAGGTAAAAGTGCGTAGCTTAAGGTTTTTTTTTTGTTTGCTTGAAAATAAAGATTCTATTCTGTATTTTATGTTCATATACTGTATTTATGCAATTTTACATGATAGAAGAAAATATTCTGGTTGTTCTGATAATTAGGCAAAGCTTTTTCCCCTTCAATAAATTTTAAAGTTACAAAACTTCAATACTCTTTAGGATTAGACTTAGTAATAGACAGTAAACTGGCAAATGCATTAAATTATTCTATGTATTGCATACAATGAAAGTGTATTTAATTTTTAATTAGAAACATTTTGAATAGCACAAGGTTGCCCAAGACACAAACCTTTATATGGTTAAACAATGAATAGTTTGGTATATAGTTTCCTAGTTGGAATAGATTGTGTTTAACACCAGTTTAGATCTTGAATTCAAATAAATTCTCTTTGAACCTGTTAACTTCCCATGTGTTTTCACATACTTCTAAGCCACAAGCCTCCTGAAGTTAAGATTAATGATCACCCCTAGCCAACACTGACCAGGGTAACAACTGGATGTTATAGTAATATTGCCAAAATTTGGGGGAAAATGTAAAAGTTATAAACCATAGAGTATATTATCTTTACTCAGAGATTTACTCAAAGTCAGGAAAATGGCATGGGTGGCATGAATGACCATTTGTTCCCTAACAACAGTTCCAGTATAAATTACCCAGAAAAGAGAAACACACAGTTTGGGGCAAAAGCCATTTCAGGACATCTGTATATTGCTGTTTCAACAAATATTTAGAATCAGGTTCACTAAAGATATCAAAAAGTATTGCATTTTTTTTTACATATGCAAAGACTGTTGTTTATATGAGTGTATTTCTTACGATGTTACATGGTAAAAAATTCAGACAATAAAAAGAAACTTCGGTAATCTCCAAACACCCAAAGAACATGCTGATGATTGATGACTTGAAGTCATATGCACCCAATATGTCAACTAAGGAAAATCTGAAAATCTGTTTAGACTGTGGGCTAAGAATATATTTTTGTCTGTGCTTTCACAGGAAATTTGGCTGTTTGGTATTGAGCAGACTCTTTTTATTCGCATCCAAATTACAGCATCTGTCCTTTATAGCTTGTTTTTTCCCCCAGTAATTTTCTGTAACCAGTCCACACCAAGTGGTGGTGTGGTATTTTGATTTATTGCTTCAATCGATCCACATTTTCAAACAGACCATGAATGCAATAAAATCTCCTTGCCAACTATGACAGCAAGCGTCAGTTTTCAAAACATCATTACTGTTACTGATGAGGCATGACATAAAAATCAGTAGGTCTTCATGTGCATATTGGGCTCACAATGTTTTCTGACCCTGACCCGACAGGATGCTGTTTCCTTGTTTGGCAATCATGTGATTGGTGATCATTAAGGTTGAAGAAGACAGATGTAAAGGGACCATTTGCTGTTGACTTACTGTCTAGGAACGTTTTAACAATGCCTTGACAGGGGAAGTCCACATGTGAGATTCTTGAGAGATTTCTTGTAGTCTGAACAGCTGAGTGCCATATACAACAATAAAAATATTTCCTGCCCGGACACTGACAAATCATGTAATTCACTGAGTCACTTTTAAGGATAAAACTGTTTAAGCATAAGATTAATATAATGCCAGTGCTTAAGTGCCAACATGGTAAATAAAGTCACCAACTAAACCCTTACAGACAAGAAACATGAACTTAACATAAAGAATTATACAATTCTCATGTGAAATGTAGTTTTCAGACAATATATATAGTTTGAGTTTCACACATTTTTCACATGTATATGATTTTGTTTTTCATATTAAATTTTCTATTTTCTCATAATTCATTTCCCATGGGTAATCCTTTTGGGATTTTACATTACATTACATAAATTTTTCACATTCTATATATTTTTAACATTATGTTTTTATATTCTTTTATCACATGAATAATGTGATTTTCTCACAATAAATTTTTAACATCTTAATTTTCCACATGTAATTCATGTGATTTCATTTTTCAGATTTCCTAACCATTCTTCATTGTTCACATGATGTCACTTGTGTTTATTTGAATTCAGATGTGTAGTTTCAGGACATAATGCTTCAGCAAATATCTAATACCACCTATATGAAATAAACAGTGGCTCCATATAAATCAGAATAAACCCAGGACACCTTCCATACTCCTGTAAAGATGCATGATGAAAAATGACACATGCCATTACTGTCCTAATAAACAAACAGCCATTTCAGTGAGGCACTGCGCTCTGTTCTCTCCCCCGATTTATCTTTTTTTAAAATGTGGGTTCAGACATGTTCTGGCCAATGGCAGGCAGGAGGGGGCTGGATTGAACTGCTCATACATAGTGCTGTCTTTTAAAACTCTGTTCTCTGAGAAATGTGCAACAGTCATCAGACTTAGTTTTAACTTCAAAGAAAGCCACCTGTGTAATTTTACTGTCAAGTCACTCCAAGGACTTGTGACAAAAAAAAAAAACAAAAACATTTTTTGGTTTGCAGTGATTTGAGCCGGACAGGCTGCTGAATATAAGATTGGCACCATGAGGAAGTGGACGTGGGTGGCACTGGTACTGTGCACCCTCTTTGCCCTGGCACAAGGTACGTATTCACTGAATCTTTAATCTGAGTAAATGAAAGTCCTTGAAATGAAAGGAGATGTCTGTAGGACTGGATTGGTTGTTCATGTATGCTTTATCTTCTAATGCTTTAGGAGCATTTACAATTGAATTTTAAAATACTTTGCCAGATGAGTGTTTTCAGTGGAGACACTAAAGCAGGATGTGAATTTTAAGTCTGCGTTTCACACCTGAGAATAATACAAGAAATAATAATCTAATTCAACACTGATCAAGTCTTTCTGATACACCAATTTATTTTCTCATAACAAAGTCTTTACTAGTTAAAAAAAATTTAAGCATATATTTGTATGTGTACATTAACACTGATTATTGTGATAATAATAATAATAATAATAATAATAATTATTATTATTATTATTATTATTATTATTATTAGTTGCTGTTGTTGTTAATATTATAGTGGCTATTTTTGTTATAATTATAAACTTTGTCCTGACATAACCTTTCACTTTCTTATTAAAATTAAAATAAAATAACAGCGTGACATTTTGGAAAATCTTTGAGCATGTAAGGTAATTGTTTTTCCAACTTTTCTCTTGCCTGTCCGCTGTCACTTCTTTTTCATCTCTGCTACACCTCAGCCTCATCAAATTTATTACCTGCTTCCTAAACTGAGGAGACAGCTGCTCTCGGTCTTGCTCTGCTAGTAGAATGGAAAAAGGTGGATGACACTGGCACATGGCTTAAATTAACTGGGTTTTAAATAACCAGATGTCAATCAGTGTTTCATTAATAAACTGTTAGCCGCTGACGCTGTGCCAAGTTTGTCCATGCTGTGTATTCCAAAGTAAATATTGCCACTTGATCATCTGCCTCATTTAAATGATTAATTCTCCAGATGCTCACCTCACACACACTTCAGTTCCACTGCCCAGATTCCCCGAGGAAGAAATATGTCTTAGATACTTTGATGTGGGAGAAGAAGTGAAGCGAATGAGGGAAAAAGTGAAATCAATATAATATTATGACACGTTAAGTGTTGCGATTTCATCTGAGAAACAGAGCCGGTGATATCTAAGCAGCAAGTCAAGATGCATGTATCCCACAGATGGATGAAAAACCAGAAGGAGCTGCTGTAACTAGTTTAAAATTTGCAGTAGCATTGTGTCTGGATTCCTGTCATTATTCAGTACTGAAATAATGCTTTGCAGACGCAGGAAGAAAAAAAAAACTACACGCCTCAAGAGACTGTGGGGCATTTTACCAGTGGCTTCTAATCTGATCCTGAACCTAATCTGACAGATCAGACAGACCTCAAGGTCTGAGACCTCAGCAAAGTCACATGCCCAAAAGGCAAAACAACTTCCACATGTGTATGGACTAAGAGTAAACACATGCATACACACGTATCATTTTTGGCCATCATTCACAATCATATCAGTCTGGAGCCCAGTAGCTGTCCACGCTTCCTGACTTGAAAGAGAAAAGCTCCTGATTTTGAACAAATATGTGCTTGTTACTAGGCTGTTAGAATATGACAGACAGGTGATAAAAAAACTTTCTAGTGCCCTCGCACCACTGGTACTAAACTGAAATGAAATGCCATGGCATAGCTGCATCATGACACCAGTCGAAAGTCATAGTTTATCCAGGCGCTTACATAACACGCTGGCTGAAATGGTTTTTACCTTTCCTTCTTGTAAGCGTCTGGAATATTTTAACAACTTCCAGACCTGTAGAAAAGAACTGCCAGGTTAATTTTTGGCACAGCTATTTGTCTAATCTTCAGAGCAAAATAATGCAATATTTTTATTAGGGCCTGGCTATTAAAATGCTCCCAAGAGCTTTTAAAGTAGCATGAATAATATTCATGAATAGACTGTTTGTAATTGCTTGCAACAGGGTGTACTGTAGACCTTTGTGTTGATGTGAGAAATCTGGAAGGACATCGTATTATTAACCTGGTGCAGTAAAACTTGGAAAAGTGCTACAGTGTGACAGAGATCAGAGGAATAATTAACTGAACTCAAACTGACTCTCTCTAGGCAGTATTGCTTCCCAGAATAAACGTAGCTTCTCTTTTATGAGGGATCCACATGCAGAACTATGTTAGGAGGACAAAGATGTGCTGTTCATGGATGCTTGCAAGCTTTTGGCTAAGCAAGCTAACTAACTATTGTTTCCACTGCACCATAAATTTTGGCATGCTAAATCCCTCAACACAAACATGCACACACAATGAAAGAGCTGTGTCCTATTACATGGCCAATAAGTTATTACTGGAGGAATGGTGAATCTGAAGTGAATTGCTGAATGTTGTTTCTGGCTCTTTGGAGATGAATATGTTGACAGATGTCTGCTTGTCAGGTTATATTAATGTAAGTAGTAGAAAAAACAATGCTAAAAAGGCCTACATGATACAATAAAAAAACAGTAAAGCAGACTACATTACTCCAAGGTGTTTTGAAGAATAGCCCAGTTGACTCATCGTGGCTCCTTGTGATGCAATTACTTCTCCAAGACTTCACTTTGGTGAACATAAAGGATTTTCTAAGATTCTAAAGTTGTGAGAAAATGTGGCAAGAGCATGTGGCAAGAGCATGTGCCTGCTTACTGATAACCTGTGAAGAACATGCTCATTCTGAACGGAGTATAATCACAAAAAATAATTTCAGGCAGTGCATGTCTCCAGCAGAGCTTACACAGAGACTGACATGTCTCCTGTAGATAAGCACTTCAGCGTATGTGCTGAGAATAGAGCCAGTAACGATGAGCTGTCACGACATCACTCTATTTCTAGTGGGGGGAAGTACAGCCTGGCTAGACAGGTTGCTGCTAAAAGAATGGCTTGTCTTCACAGATCGTCTCATTACATCCCACTATAAGGTAGTAATTCAGCTTGTGTAGACTATATTCATGTAAACAGATTTGGCCTTAATGACTGCTAATGCCAGTCTATTGCCTTTAGAGAACTCATTTAGGGACCTCATTTGACTCATTCCTTGTCTGCTGTACCTGTATTCCAGGAAATAAAAAAGCCTTTTAAGTTTCTCCAACACAGTTACAGACCTCTAGCTTATTTTCCAGACTTTGCAGAGTAACTCTACAGATGTGAGACCAGCTTCTCTCTGGCCAAATTCATTCGGATGTGTAAGGCAAACACTAGTTCTATGTCAACACCTTAACCTGAGAAATCTCATTATTTCTACATTGCTTTTGGGAACAGAAGCTATGAATTATGGAGCATGCGTCAGATCCAATTAAGATCCAGTGCTTTTCCATATGTGTGCAGGAGCTCCTGGACCATTCTTAAGCTTTAGTAGAGAGCCTGTAGTCTAGATAGTTGAACACATCCCTTCTGTTGCCCATCATATCTTGGTCTCATATATATCTAGCTGGAGATCATCCAGATGGACAAGACTGGATCTCATGGTAGTAGAAATAGGGCAGGGCTGTGACAGCCCCAAGACAAAGAAAACTATATAGCCAGATACTCAAGAGACAGAGTTTGAAGATCAGTTATCTTTTATTGATTTCCCATTGACTCTGAACCTTCCTCTTGCATTCGCAGACACTAATGCAAGGGCAGGAATGTGCTGTGAAGAGATGGTTTTAACACAGAACTGCTAGCAACAATGTGTCATCGAGAATGAATGTACAGGAATGTAGGGCTGAATGTGGCTTGCTGGTAATATCATTTTCTCTCGTGTTGCCTGCAGGTTCTAGCGGGAACAGCTCACAGCTACGAAAATTGAGCCATAGGAACAGGAATACAAAGCTGGCCTACAACTCCATCCGCGAACCTCAGACCACAGGTCTTTATTACTAAAATAAAATATTTGCTTTGTGGCTAGTTCTTTGTTGTGAATACACTGCCATGATGATGAATTGAAGCTAATAAGTGTGCACCAGTGGATTTGGTGGCCAGCACATAAAAGTATATTAAAGCATGTGGCATGATTTCCTGAAACACCAATGCTCCTTGAATGTGAGCTCACATAATACAAGTACAGGGCAATGACATGCATAAGAAGAGCTTTAATAAAACAAAACAACAGGAGCAAGAGATGTGAGTCCTTTACAGTTTTCTGTGGTGAAATATGGTGCTCACATTTAAAGCTAATGTTTTCTAAAAATTCTGGCATGGATACAGTAGTGTGTTCACTGCTGAAGTTGGATATTTAATTTTTTTTTCAATTTTACTTTGAAATATAGGAGTGACAGAGTGGACATCCTGGTTCAACATTGACCATCCTGGTGGTAATGGGGACTATGAGAGGCTGGAGGCTATTCGATTTTACTACAGAGAAAGAGTGTGTGCACGGCCTGTTGCCATGGAGGTCCGTACCACTGACTGGGTACCTGCTTCAGACACTGGGGAGGTGGTACATTCCAGTCTGGAGAAAGGCTTCTGGTGCATTAATAAAGAACAGCCATATGGACGCATCTGCTCCAACTACCATGTGCGATTCCAGTGTCCACCAGGTATCATTAGTCAAGCAACAAGTCAGTCATGGTAGATTACCCCATGGTATGAACGGCATGGTGAAAAAAAGAGATGGATCGTGCTTGCTTTTTTAACAGGATGTATTGTATTGAATATAATGTATTGAACTGTCTGTTATTCTTTTACTTTTTCAGTTCAAACATTTTGGACAAACTGGAGTGCGTGGAGTCCTTGTTCAACCACTGCCTGCCATGATGTGGGCATCCAGGTGCGCCGACGGAAATGCATGAGCACACAACCTCTGCCAAAGCTGGTCATGCCAGCCTGCCCAGGACCTCATGCTGAGCGAAAAGAGTGCTCTACTCCACCATGCCAAGGTAACTGGTCAATGAATTTAAATGAGAAAGCGCTGCTGCATTGCCAGCTCACAGCTCTGTGGTCCCAGGTTCAATCATTATTTTGACTGTCTAGTGCAGTTTTACTTGTTCTCCCTGTGCTTGCATGGTTTTCTGGGTTTATGCCACCTCCAAAAACATGCTAGTAGGTTGACTGGGTACCCTTAATTGCTCCCATGTATGAATGAACATGTGAATTTGTGCATGATGTCATATGATTGACTAATGTCCCATCAAGGGTTTACACTCAGTGCTCCAAGAGAACAAAATTCCTCGCCTGTCCATCTGAGTGTCAGTAACTAATCATGGGCATCTGTGAACTCATGTATGCACAAGAGAGCAGTTAGCACTTTCTTCTGAGTGCCTTCAGATGCCTTGTGATGAGCAACATTTTGGCTGGCTTCATGTGGCTCACAGGAAGCATGGGCTAGCTTTCTGCATCCCTTGTTGGCTGTGATCCTGAGCTGATTGATGGGTGGGAATTGGTAAATGACCAAATGGAGAAAATCCAACAAAAAGAAAAAAAAGCACAAACATAACCCATAGAATTTGGTGCCCATTGGCATCCTCACTCATCTTTCTAACAAAATCAGCTTGTTAGTTTGCATTAAATAGAATTATTCAAATAATTTCAACCTTCAACCTTGACATCTTATAGAATAATTATGACTTAACATTTTAGCATCTATTTAATTTGTTTTGATTGTAACATACACAGTAAATGTACAATATACCAAAGAGGCTTTCTGCATGCAGATTATCTAGTTTGGGTGAATTTGTCCTAAAAGATCAGACCTGTAAATTCAGTGCAACACTCCATCATCTCTTTTACATCCAGCCACGTGGAGTCAGTGGGGGACATGGAGCACTTGCTCAGTAACGTGTGGGAAGGGTCAAAGAACCAGACGGAGAACCTGTAGCAGATCATCTGACACGATCCGCTGCAGAGGACGGCCAGTAGAAGTCCAGAAGTGTGGAAATACCCCATGTCCAGGTGCAGTATATCCTATAGTCTTTCATAGGCTTCACAGTCTTAAAAAAAGAAGTGCAGTGTCAGAATGAACTATATTCTATATATCTGCATATTATAGTGGTGTGTCAACTCATATGTCCTGAGGGACACCCAAATGAGGAGTGCAGCCACTGCATTTGTGAGGGACAGACACTAAGAGGGGAAGTTCTGACTGTGACTGGAGTTCCAGTGTCTGGAGCCAGTGTGGCTGTCGCAGACCAGCCAAAGGTTATCCGTGCCCAGACGGATGATAAGGGTTTGCTTAAGATCCATGGCATGTGCTCAGGCCCTGAGACTCAGCTACTCATCAACAAGGAAAAGTTTGCTCCAGCCACTGTCCCTGTCTTCAGAAATAGCAGTGAAAACCTCTGGGCTCGAGCTTTCCTCAGGTCTTCAGGTAAGCCCTATACAGCAGTAGCTTGTGACCAGAGATTTTAACAGGGCAAGATGATTTATAACATACAGCTTCAAACAGAATCAAGTTGAGAGGCTTAAGAGCAACCTTGTAATAGGCAGTTCAGAGTCAACAACATATATTTATCCAGCATATAGTCTAGCAGCTTCTTTTGTGTGGTTTAAGATGTTACCTTTGTTCAGACAACAGGTGTGTTTGCTGAAGTGTTAATATCATTAAACAGAGTTACCAGTTTTCAATCAAATTTCCATCTCAAAAACCATACCTACAACTAAAAACTAGCCAAAGGAAATTTTCAGCCAAAGGAAAAAAGACATTTTTGTCTTCTTTTCCTCAGTCGTTGCATGGGAAACAAGATCACCATGATGCACATACTTTTCTGATGTACAAAAACTATCCACTCCATAATCTCTCTTTTGTTCTCCTGAACTTTGCAAGACATGCACTTACACTTTGATTTGGAAGTGTTGTGGTAGAAATGTATTAGATTTAATTCAGATGTTTTACTCAAAAACAAGATCTTGGCAGCTTTTACAACGAGCCCAATCTGGCAACTCTGTCATTAACTGTCTGTTCCGCTGCTTCTCTCTTTAGCATGGGGCAACATGATTCCTTCCCCAGTTGGCCTCTATTTGCACTTGTTGCAAATGATTATTTAATTGTATAAAATAATAACTCTATGAATTTAAATTGGTCACATGAGCACTCCATGATCATACAACATGTAGAAAGGCAAGCAAATCAATGACACTTTAGCTTATATCTGTCAAACTTTTTTTTTTTAAATCGCTGGTCACTCAAAAGAAATAAATAGCATTTCAACAATCTTTGGAATGTAATGACTTGTGAATGAAGGTTAGTATTTGTTGAATGGCTGATGTATATAGTGTCCCTTTGGACAAGCCACTACTGCCTGGCTAGTCCAAATGAACTTTTACCAGGGCAGAGAAACCATGCTTACTTAGACATTTGGAGAAAACCAGTAACAGCATATACCAATTATTCATTTATTTTGGGACTCCCAACAATATTGATTTTTCCCTAAATTTCTTCATAGAAAAGCCATACATTCTCAAACATCCAGAAGACAAAGTAAGATATGAAGGCCAACGTGTGACTCTTTGCTGCAAAGCAACAGGAACCCCCATACCGGATAAATATTACTGGTAAGGATATGGATATATTTATCTATAATTTTAATATAAATTATTGCATTTAATGGCATATTTAATAAATTTGTTTGCCTACTAGGTATCACAATGGAACTTTGTTGGACCAGACACTATACAAGTATGATGGAGACCTGGTATTGCGTGATCTGAAACCAGAACACACTGGGGTGTATAACTGCAAAGCCAATAGTCTAACAGGAACCATTAAATCCAATCCTGCATTCCTGACTGTTTTTGGTAAGTGTATAATCAATTCATCTGGCAGAATTAAAGAGTCAGAGAGTAGTATAGATCTTTACAATATTGCTACACAATGTCAGTTACTGTAAAAAAGGAAGAAAATCCCATGAAAAGTAATGTCCCCAAAGACTAGCAGATGTTTGTGTTGATACTGATCCGTTCTCTCTATGCATATAACTGATGGGAAAGGAATGTTCATGTCTGAAACCTGAAACTCAGGACATTTAAATAAAATCTATGATGTCTCATCAGACTATTATGAATTTCCACCTCCATGCACATAACTTTACATTGCACAAATTCCCTTGCTTATGAGCCAAAGTATAGATTTACAGAAAGCCTTGCTGTGTAGTGTGCTAAAATAATCAGATACCATTCTTTCACTTCTGGACTTTCACTCTGTCTTTGATG